>CM021767.1:66616253-66643520 GCA_011076525.1 Nettapus auritus
TTTTTTTTTTTTTTTTTTTTTTTTTTTTTCTTGATGACAAATCAAAGCAAGTTCTTAACTGGGTATTATGAGCTGTGGGCATTGTAGGATGGAAGGACCAAATGTAGATGCCTAAATCTGAACTAGCTGGTAAGGCATTTTAAAGCATTATTCACCTGACATATTCCAGCTGGATTGTTTAGGATGAGATAACCAGTGTTTTGAAAACAAACATCTCTCCCACTGAATGTAAAGGCACAAGAGATTATGTCAGATTGTGTGTTTTTGTTATTATCTCAATAGGGCTGTTACTAAGGCTTCCAGCCAGTCATATAAACAATAAAACAGACGGGTGCAGGTTAGCTTAAAGGCAACACTTACAGCAAGCCAACAGAACATATTGATGTCAGTGAACACGCATTTATGTGAGTGCATGGAATAATGGCACCTAGATAGTGCCATTTAGTGATGGAGATCCCCTTTCAAAAAATGAAAACAAATACCTAACTTCTGTCAGTGCTTGAGCTTTCGAGAATTTGAGTCTTCATATTCAATCTAATCCAAATGTATTGTAAAGTTAAAAGCAAACTGCATATTAAGAATGTTTTTAGATTCAGAGGTCTAACATACTGTTAATACAGAGAAATACAAACCCTCTATTTGTTCTTTTGAGAAGGACAGGTTTGGTTTTCTTTTTTGTTTGTTTGTTTTTGTTTTTTACTAATTTTGCAGTGAACCACACTCTGACAGTTATATATACAGAGGAGCTTTAGTGTTTGAAAAAAAAAAAAAAAAGCTACAGCTTTGCTTCTGCTGGTTCAAATTAAAAATCAACAAATAAGCTGCTTTGTAGAAGAAATGATTTTACATCATATAATAAGGATTTACCCCTGGGGGTTTACAAAATTAAAAATAAATTAGAGAGAAAATTAAAAGAGGCTTTAGCTGTGCAGTGTCTACCAAAAATGCATATATACATGTGCAAAAACCTTTTCGCATTCACCCACACAGCCACAGAGGTACAATAAAAAAAAACAAACAACAGCCATTTAGACAGCAAATTCCCAATTATTTGTATATGGGCTTGGGACACAGGTGGAATAACAGCACTGCCAGACCAGAAAATAAGCATATTGCTTCTTTTTCATCTGCTGCAGTCTCTCCCTTTTAATTCAGATGACAACTTGCTATTTAGATCAGATCATCAAAGGCAATATGTTCTCCTTCTGTGTTAAAGCACAGAGCTCAGCAGAAGAGAATTAAATGTATGCAGGAAACTTGCAAGGGGGAAGGCAAAGTAGGTGTGCAGAGAGGGAGTTCTGCCTGGTGTCCTGTTTCTCTGCTGCCCTACCAGGAGTGCCAGAGTCAAGCAGCAGGGAGGCAGAAATCTCACAGGATGAAGATTGGACCAGAATGTACTTATGATCATCATCATTGCTTTGAAAAGCAATCTCAGTTAGAAAGCACAGTTATGGGCTAATTTTTTCTTTTCCATTTTCACACACTACAACAAGACTTGCAGATAAGGAACTTGACCAGTACCAGCACTGCTTCTCCACAGACTTTGTAGTCATCAAGCCCTGCTGCAGGATGAGGGAAGAGAGGCAGTCCAATGGGGCAATACCCTGCAGGGGTAATAGGGATCTATTTTGCTTTAGTACATTGTTTAAACATAAGGAAGCACTTCTTCACTGTGTAGGTGATGGAGCAGTGGCACAGGTAACCCAGTAACTGGAGTCTTGCTCCTTGGAGGCCTTCAAAAGCCACCCAGACATGGTCCTGGGCATCTTGGTCCAGGTGTCCCTGCTTGAGCTACGGATTGGACTGGGTGACCTCCAGAGGTCCCTTCTGACCTCAACTATCCTGTGATGCTGTGGCAGGACCAAGAGGCTCCCATGCCTGAAAAACAAAACCTTGCTTGTCTTCTGCTTTGCTGAGATCCTGGTTCAGTAGATGCAAAGGCTGTTGTAGATGGCTTTCAGCTCTCCATAAAGGTCAAAAGAAGTGTCCCTCTTCTGTGAGATTTTAAATCCTTGGCCCAGAATAGTTTCTTATTTCCTCATATCTATCTGTATTACTGATGACTACTTTATGGTAGGACTTTACGGTTTGCCTGAAGGCAAACCACTACTACTGCTTAATTATTCACGCAATAGAGAAAATGTCCTCTTACAAGGATGATCCTTTGATCTTGCTTCATAAAGCACATAAATATACTCCATTCACTGCATTTATTCTATACCATGTTTTAGCAAACCTTTGGAGAGCCTAGATAACTTTAGCTCTTTCTGCCTCTCCCTAATACCTGACCTCATCCAGCCTGATCTTATCCAGAGCTCCTTTCTGCTTCCCCTCCTGCAATGGGAGAATGGTGTGACCTGCAGGCATGTGGCTGGTGCAGCTGCCCTGTGTTGTGGCCACAGGCAGCTTGCAGCCCTCCAGCTGCTGGCCACCACTTCTGCTGCTTGCCTGGTGCAGCCACTCACGACTGTGGGGCTGCACATTGAGCCAGATCAAAGAACTGCTGACAAAATGCCACTGAAGCTGTGGGTGTGCCCAGTGAGCTTTCAGGTTTTCCTGTCATACATACTGAAGGAAATCTGCAACAGATGGTGCTGCTGAGGTGGGACGCGATCACAGGACACCTGCTGGCTGCAGAGCCAGCACGTGGGGAACGTGTCTTCACCTTCGTCTGGAGTAAATCTAATTTACCAGTCACAAACAAAACTACCTCATCTTAAGTGTTTAGACTTGCTGCTTCCTTTTAGACATTCTGCACATTAGGCTGGAGAAGTTTTGGCTACACGAGAAAGAGAGACAGAACTGGCACTTTTCCTTTTGCCTCATCCCTGGATGTAAATCACAGTAACTGAAGACAGATCTAGGAACTTGAACATGCATTTTCACAAAATACGATTAATTTTTGATGCCTTGATTTTGATCCAGCCCAAGCTCTGTAGCTAGATCTGATAATCTTCAGATGTTTTCTTATTTCAGAAGATTACAAGCATCAGGGACTGACCGCAGCCTCCATTCACCGTTCTTGTGCACCCCTCAGGGGGAGGAGATGGAGGAGCATGGTTGTGGGGAAGGTGTTTTTAGTTTGCTGTAGTGGGTTTACGTGGCAAGGTTTTGGTAGGAGGGGGGCCATAGGGGTGGCTTCTGTGAGAAGGATCTAGAAGCTGCCCCATGTTTGGTAAGGGCCCCACTGCTGACCAGAGCTGAGCCAATAAGCGATGTTGTTTTGCGCCTCTGTGAGAGCATATTTACGACAGGGAAAAAAACCGCTGCGCCACGCAGCAGCTGGGAGGGTGAGAGGAGTGAGAAACAGCCTTGCAGGCGCCAAGGTCAGTGAAGAAGGAGGGGGAGAGGTGCTCCAGGCGCCGGAGCAGAAGTCTCCTGAGGCCTGTGGTGAGGACCATGGTGAAGCAGGCTGTCCCCCTGCAGCCCATGGAGTACCACGGTGGAGCAGGGTTCCACGCTGCAGCCCGTGGAGGAGACCACGGTGGAGCCTGTGCCCCGAAGGAGACTGCGGCCTGTGGAAGACCCCTGCCGGAGCAGATTCCAGGCCAGACCTGCAGCCCGTGGAGAGGAGACCACACAGGAGCAGGTGACCCGGCAGGAGCTGCTGCCCGTGGGGGACCCAGGTTGGAGCAGTTTGCTCCTGAGGGATGGACCCCGTGGTACGGACCCATATATGGAGTAGGTCTTGAAGAGCTGCTGCCTGTGGACAGCCCACGCTGGATCAGTTCGGCAAGGACTGCATCCCGTGGGAGGGACCCCACAGCGCAGGGGACAAGAGTGACCGAGAAGGAGCGGCAGAGAAGTGCTGTAGGCTGACCATAACCCCCATTCCCCCGTTCCCCTGCGCCGCTCGGGGGGAGGAGGTGGAAGAGGGTGGATGGGGGGGGAAGGTGCTTTTGGTTTCTTTCCTTTGTTTCTCACTTCTCTAGCTTGTTAGTAATAAGCAATAAATCTTACTTTCTCTCTATGCTGAGTCTGTTTTGCCCGTCACGATAATTATTGCGCGATCTCCTAGTCCTTATCTCAACCCTTGAGCCCCTTTCATGGTATTTTCTCCTCGCTCCTCTTTGAGGAGGGGGAGTGAGAGAGCGGTTGTGGTGGACCTCGGCTGCCCACCCAAGTAAAACCACCACATTTGCTTCTAGTTTCTCACTGCTCTGGTCTGTTAAGTAATAGACAATAAATTACATTTATCTCCCTATGCTGAACCTGTTTTGCCTGTGATTATAATTGTTGAGAGATCTCCCTGTCCTTATCTCAGCCCTTGAGCCCTTTTCATCGTATTTCCTTCCCCTTTCCCTTTGAGGAGAGGGAGTGAGAGAGTGGCTGTAGCAGAGCTCAGCTGCCCAGCTGGGTAAAACCACCACAGCAACCTGAGGGAGAACCATGCTGAATCTGAGGAAAGCTCTGAAGAGCACATTGTTTCAAAAGAAATGGGCCTCCAAGCACTCAGCCCTTTAAAATGTCAAGATGTTTAATGACCTCCAAGATGCTGTTAGTACACAAACTTTTCACTTAAGTTGTTTGACCTCCTAACCTAAACTTGGGTAAGCACCCTTCTTGATCTGGCAGCTTGCTTCCTGGGAGAGGCACTTGCACCGACTTAACGCAGGGGTACACTAGTACTCTGACAAGCTGGAGCCTTTCCTCAAACGTGTGCTTTCATGAGGTCATTATGTCCTCACGCATGACATTTTCAAAACTGATTTCTGATCTACAGTACTCCTGGATTTAAGTTAACTCTGAGCTAACATTCTGGTCTGCCAGATTTCAGGGTTAAACCTGGATCTGTCACACACAGAAATACTTCAAAACAATCCTATTTCTATACCCTGTAAGCTCTGCAGTCAGGCACTTTTTTCACTGTTTAGCCTATTTTATCTAGTGTGAAGCTACTTATAGCACCGCAAAGAAAGGATTTGAAAAGAAAAAAAAATAATCTTGCATTCAAATATACCAGAGTATTAGTGAAGGTAAAAAAATCTGTATATATCTCTGTATATTATTTATAAATGTGTAATTTGCATGAATAATTTATCCTCCTGGATGATCTTAGATGTATTAATCATATTTATAAGACTTACTCAAAGTCAAATAATCTTAAAAGAAATAATGTTCATTGTTTAAGGTAGAGGAATCAATTATGATGGATAGGCTTTCTTTTTCTTCCCCTTTTATCAACTCATTATGAAAGGTTGGTCCAGCCATATACCCACTCTGTGACATTTGTCCCTCAGCAGAGAGATATGAATAATGGATTACCTACTTATTATTCATGATTTCTATAAAGTTTATTCCCCAAAGCATGAGATTTCCCTGAGATAGTCAGAAAAAAAAGATAGAATACCAATTGCTGTTACTATTAACCAGCCATAGATCAAGCAGATCCAACAGAACTTGAATTTTTAGCCTTGTCTTTAAAGGCATAAGGAACTCAAGGACTGTGTATCTTTCTCAGCTCCCCATCAATAACATTTGAAAACAGTAATCCAATTTAAATCTAATTTGACACAGAGTGCAAAGCTATTCGTTCCTGCAGTTTTACTGTGAAAAGGTAACTGAGCAGGAAAGAGAAACCTAGCACCACTGCTATAAAGAAAAGGCTTGGAGGTGAACTCATTATTAGACACCAGGGAGTGATCTCTGTATCTTAGGCTGCTACTCACTCAGCCCTGAGACATCGACCCCTAAGATATCAGGCGATGGTGGGGCTGGGACTCCCAGAGCTGCTGTATGTATGGGCAAGGACTGTACAGAGCATGCGGTACACAAGAAGAACCTGCTCTCATGGACTAAGAAACCTAAAGAGAGCTACTAAGAAAGAAACCTTTCTGATGATGAATACCAGAAGGACAGTACTATAAAGAGGAAAAAGACTGCTGGTGAGTAACTGAAAATGGGAGCACTTTCTTTTGTGGTATGAGCACTGAGGGCACATAGGCACTCTGGTATGGTGACAGTTCTTGTTTAGCAGTAATGTTGAGGGACTTCAAAGCAGAGTAAGATGGGATGTGGATGTTAAAAGACACACTGTTAGCAGAAGTAAAACTTTATCTGGAGTCAATAGTGTTAACTGAAAGTATGTAAAAGGCTATTTATTTGCACCATTTCATGTCATTGCCCTGGGCCAAGGGCAGAGCTGCAGAGTTCAGAACACATTAGGGCTGGGTATCTCAAGATGAATTTGACTTTACAGATAGTCAATGATCTCTAGAGGTATTTCAGTATTCTTCTGTGTTGAAAGGCTGACAACATGCACCCAGTCCTCTATAGAGTTATAGATAGATATTCCATAATCTATTTGCAGTAGCAGCTGTTGATGGTAGGACCAGATGATCTTGAAGGTCTTTTCTAACGTTAAAAATTCTATGATTCTATGATTTTAAGAGCTAGCAGAATTACTCCCATTCCCATTCACTCCATGGTTTTTGAACTGTAATAAGGTTTACTAAATTTCCAAATTAAATATTAAATATTATCCCTGGAGGAATACAGAAGCTTTGGGAATGTGTCACCATCATGAGTTACATTAAGAGCCTCACATCAGAACCACCACAGATTATTCAAGAAACTCTGCAGATCATATACAAAACAGAAAATGTAGGAGCGTAAAGCAATTGCACAGTTGGATACTTCCCATCTCCAAGGGTGGCCAGTCATAGGGGCTGAAGAAAAGCATATGAGACACACCAGCTCTTTCACTGTTGGCCACAGCGTGATCACCTTGTTTAATTCATGGCAGAAATTACAAAATGCACCACAGAGGAGTAAAACCAGCTAAGAAGAGAGAAAATGCAGGCATGGGGATATAGAAATGCCTAAAACCCAATGGCTACAAATAACGCTCAGAGCCGGCACATTCAATAATTCACCTATTTCTTGATACTTTCAGGATTTGTACACACCAGAAATCACAATGCCATATCTATAATTATGAAAACTACTTTAAAAAAAGCAGTTTAGATCCTATGTAGCGTGACCATCTTCTGAGGCATGTTACTAAAAACATAAAACTTCACCAAACCATGCTGATTTATTAACATAAGGCATCACGTAACTACCCAGCTAGGCAATTATAGGCAATTCATCTGAAGAACTGTCTATTCATTATCATATAATCCTGAATAAGATACCCATAATGATGATTAAGATTAGAAGTCAGGCCAGATTTTTTTTTTTTTTTTTGATGGGAAGCTTTTTGGAGCAGGTGATATTTTGTTGTATCTACAGTGTACCTAAAACAATGGGGTTTTCACAGGACCTCTGGAAATGTAACAATCTTGAATATTGAATAACCAGATAAAAAAAATAAATCAGAGTTATACATCCATGTATTAAAATCAAGGAGAAAGCAAACTGGGATACAACAGAAACAGTGAAGAGCAGCCCTCCATCCTGGGTAATGAGAGCATAAAGCTTAAATTTCTATGCATATGGAAACAGATAATGAGGATTTGGATGCAAAAGCATTTGTAGAGGGACATGACAGCAAGCAGCGTTGTGAGCACATATTACTGTATGCCACCCCTGTCCATGCACAGGCAAGCTAATACAGCCCAAATGTGGCTCTGCTACAATGGATAGATCAAAATCAGAAAGTTTGAGTCCACCACCTATACCACAGTTTCACTGGACGATATGATAGTCCTTTCTGCAGCAGTGTGCAGACACACATGTCACCTCAACATGCCTTATCTCGTCAGGACACGCACACTGAGAGGAGCCTTGCAATACAGTGCTTTGTTTTGTTTCCTTCTGCTAGCATAGACAACCCAACATTAACTAGGCCAACAAAGAACTTCCTTCCCACACCCAGACATTGCCTGCACATCACTTCTGCACCTCCACGTGGGGTGCACTTCTTACTTCCTGAGCTTGAAGAACTGGGCTGAAAATCTACAGCTGTGTCATTTCTGGCAAGAAAATCATAATTTTTCCATGATTCCAAGACAACTAATAGGTTTATGAAGCACTTCAAGCACATGTATATTCAAAGTAGTACGTTTTCTAGTACTTATTGCCAGCTTCCACATGCACAGTTGTCAGAACTAGCACATAAGTGCAGTCATACCCAGAAAGGTGGGGAGTTGAGTTGTGGACACCGATGAAATACAATTCAGACACTGTAAAATGCTCTAGATAAAACATTAAATGTTAATTAAAAGCTGAGTGTCTATCAGCTTAGCTTCAGTAAATTGGTCAAAGCAGCTTTGTAGCAGGGACTGAAACTCACTTGGTCTTGTTTTTAAGCAAAATAATGACTGGCATACAAAGTGAAAACCAAGGTCTTGTACAGAAAAAGGAAATTTCATGTCCCCGCCTAGTGCAGTCTTAAGCTATTTTGTGAAGCCTGAAAAATGTAGAATCTAATTATTGTAGCTGTGCAACTGAAATAATGAGGAGATTGAGACTAGGACTGATAAGCAGTTAGATGCTACACTAATAAGCTGGAGGTCTGCAGTCCATCAAAAGTATAGCAAAAAATTACCTGCAGTGGGATGTACAAGCTGCAAAATACTCATTCAGTGCTATTACAACCTGAACTAAGGGCCTAGTGCTGATGATGACTGAAGATCGTGCACAAGCCTAAGGTATCCAAAAAGCTATTAACTGTATATAACATGTATTATTTTTCTGTGGTAGAAGATGATAGCCAACAAAAGTATGATAGAGAATTCCAGGGTCTCATTAACTATATAAAATAATAATGATGTGTAGTTCAGATCCTCTGGTACTACATTTCAGGAGTTCTAAATTCACTGTGCTGCTGCTGGTTAAAGAATGAAAAACTAGTATTACACTCGCTGCTTGCTATACTACCACAACACAGAAACCCAAGTAATTCATCCACTATTAAACTGAACTTCACATTTTGGAAGAGCTAAGAGATAAGAAATAACTTGGAAGAGTTAAGAAATAAGCAGGTGCTTCCCAGAATGATGATTTTGAACCCTTTGGGTTCAGTCCCAGGAGGGGTGGGGGTAAGAAGAGATCAGTGGGGAAGGGCACTGCTAGAAGAAGTGGCCAATACCCACATGTTGCCTTCAGGGTAAATGCAAGTAGATCACAATGGTGTCTAAAGATCCTCCCTGAAATAATCAGCACTCACTGACTCTGAAAACTTGAAACACTTTCTGTAAATTCTCCTGCAATATGTGATATTGCATCAGACGGAATTCAGCAGAGCGCACTAAAAGTTAAATGCCTTCAACTCCTCCCCACCAAGAATTCAAGAGAAAGCATATCGGAAAACACTGCTGAGGGATGCAAGAACTTGACACAGCAGCTGTGAAGAGTGACTGGTCCTCTCTTGTCCCAGCTGATTGCCATAAAACTCAAAAAAATCATAACAATAAAAAAGCAGAGATAGTTGCAATGAAAAACCTTATTATAGAAAAGCGTTTCCTTTATGTGAATGCTGATTTTTAAGCAAATTGCTGAATACCTATCATGTTGTCTGAGCTTTAACAGTAATAGATACAGTAGCCTTTCCACAACACTGAGAAATAACACCTAATTATAAGTAAGGCAAGTCTTCTTATTTATTTATTTATTTATTTATTTATTTTCTAGGATGTGTTAGTAAGACATTTTGGCTGATAACTGCAACCTGAGGTTCTATAATATGAAAGTGCAGGGCTAGAGTAGGAGGAACTTGCATCATGCACAATTAATATTCATGCTGAAATCCCAGCAACTGATGAGGCACCCAACCATTAATGTGTGAATTATGACCACGTATCCCAACTACAAGACACCCTTTTACACATCCAGCTTGTTACAGTTATCCTGGTATGACCGATGACCATTTGTTAAGCAGCACATTTTCATATGCTTACACACATACAGATCTGACTCAGACACCATTGATGTTCTTTGACAATTTCATCAACCCAGTTGTGAATGCTAAACAAGACTCACAATTTTTCTCCTTTCCCCTTATTTCACAGTCCAAGTCCAGAGGCAGTTCAGTCATGCTCAGCACATAAATGTTCAGACAATGCACCCTCACAGAACAAGCTGCTGACACAAGAGACCAAGGGCTGCAAGGCACAGAGACAGAGCCTTTTTGATATTTTTTATATGAGAGTGCTGTAGTGATGCATCTAACGTTGAGCAATGTATCAGTACAATGCTTCAAGAAGAGGAAACCATTCCAAAAGTAGGGGTCACCTTACCAATTCCATTTCTCATGGAAGACTCATAAAGACCAGCAGGATGAAGGTATATTACACAAGATCAGACAGTCAGAAAGCATGGGCAGGCTGTCTGACCCTCTCAGAGAAGAGATGCTACCTCAATTTCAGTATTGGAAGACTCAAACTTCATCATAAAGGAGATGATGGATAAGTATGAATTCTTGTTTGCCAGCAACAGTAAAACAGCCCCATACTGTGAGAGAAGTGGAACAGTGAGCTTTCAGGAAATGCAGTTAATATAATCATTCTCATAAAACACTGGGTGGCATCTAGCATCAAGAAAAGCTTCGTGTTGTAAAGAAAAGCTGGATGGATTTTTTTATGGAAGACAAATCACAGGTGATGAACCTGCATGTGATCTTGATGGAAAAGGAGGTAACAGCTGCAGCTGATCACTGAACTATTGATGGGAAAGCTGAGGGTTCTGCAAGCCCATCAAGCAAGATGAAATCACTACTGGATATCCCATAACTGTTCCTGTTCTTTAATACTTAAATGCACATTCATACTTTTTTAATTTATGACCTTGATTTTCTACAGCCATGTGCCTAGTGAGCATAATCTGGGCAAGGATGAGTTACATCTGCTTTGTCCAGTATGCTAATGCCTCCACGAAGTGCATGACAGCAGAGAATCTGAGCTATCTGTGATGTTTCCAGCTTACAGATCTATAAATTGTAAAATGTGTTTCTGGTGAGAAGGCTCAGCCCTTTCAGCCAACTTTAGCACTGACAGTGAGATAAACTATGTAACATGAGCACAGGTTTTTATGGGAAATTTATGCAGGACAGCTCAGATGAATCAGATTCTTTTGGATGTTCACACAATTGTGGGTTTCTAGTTGCAAGCATTTGGCTGAACACTTCTAGTGAGAAACTCCCAAAAAACAATCAAAATGTGACTGCATAAAGCTGACCATGCTAGACAGATGCCGAAGAGGAATGCCATGAAGCTAGTATTGGAACATAGCAATGCTGCTTGGACATATGCATACACCTGCTAAAACCATACTTGCAGTACCTGCATATGAGGAGGGTGCTTATCCACCTTGTAAGCAGTAACACAAAGCTTATACAAGAACCAAGAACACATTGCAGAAGCCTGTGAGTCACCATGATTTATAGGCTCATCATGAGATCTCTGTCACTCCCCAGGCAAACACTGTAAACAACTGTGGCCACAAGCCCACACTACTAGGAGGCTTCAAAAAGCCTTTAATTTAGCTTTCCACTCTCCATTTTTCTCTCTAGCTATCAAGGTTTTCATGGAAAACCATAAAGAGCCTTCCCATGTTCTTACAGAATGGATAAATTGATTACTGTGCTCTTTACCATTTTGCATGTTCATGCAATAATGTGCACATATCTTCACTAATTCCAGCCTGGCAATGTTCATGATTTGCATAAAAGATCTATGCTACTCTCTTAAGTGAGCTACAAGGCAGCTTGAATGGGATGATTTAGGCCTGTTTATGGGGTTAATAATAATTTGCTTTGGTTTAGGGATGTAGATTTGGCTTTGTTTTCTAGACAGGAATAAATAACAAGCCATTCTTAGTTCAGAAAACAGAAACCATCAGTGATGTATTCTGTTGTGACAGCAAGGACTGCAGAGCTTTCCTGACACTCTCTGCTTCTATTTTTTGGTCTCTCCTTACACCATGCTCTAATTAATATAGCTGAAGAGGAATACATAATATTTTTGCATAAAAACACACAAGTCCTCCTCTAAGAGACGGTAAGTTACTTTAGATAGAATGGGTCAGTATAGTTCACTTACATTAGGGCCATTATATTACTTGATTAGATATCTCACTTTTATATTTGTATCCATGCCCATTACAGGTAGCTTCCTGAAAAAAAAATAGCTTAAAAACAAGCAATCAAGCAAAGAAACAAACAAAACCCTCAAATATGTTGGTCCAGGAAAGCATAACCTCATAAGTAAGCAAGATTTACATAAAAATGTACTTCACAACCATAACCACTTTGATTTATGCACTAAAACTTACACACCACACAAACAATAGCACATACATATTCTGTTGTATGTTAGTTTAGGCAAGATATTGAACTACATAGGCTCATCTACTGCCAAATTCTGAATTTATTAAATGTGTAAGATCCATAATACCTATTCAGGTCTGCTACACATCTCCTCTATAAGATTCCCTTTTCAAAATAAATTATTGCATTTATATCTGGTTAACAGGTTATATATCTTGCAAATAGGAAATGCTGAAACAATCTTCCTGGGATCTGGACCTCTGCATCAATTTCACCAGTCAAAAAGTAACAAAATTTGCATTGATGAAATTAACATTTTTTAAAATGAAAACTAAAGGTATCTCCAGTGAGGAGAAAATGTAAAAATGTTTTCAGTTGAATTCTCATCTATTTGTTTTAGAAGTTTGAGGTTTTATTTTGATTTTTAGTTAATTTATTTTTCATGCTTTTATTATTTATATACATTTTAAAATTTCATAGCAGGTCAGGAGCAGCAATGTGGACTGAGGGACACACAGTCTGATACTAGTCATATATAACCTATCAATATAATAGTTGAAATACTTATTTTTATTTCATGATCACTTTTTTTTTTATCATAGAAACACTTTGACTTCAGAAAGAAGATAAGAAGCCCTTAAGAGGTATGAAAATATGCTAAAATTGAATAACATGTTACTGCAATGAATCAATAGTCAGTATGTATGGAGTACATTCTGTGATGAGCCTTTACATTCTCCACTCTTGCTACAAAACTTCTGCCTTATAGTGTGCAGTCCTCTATGAGCGGAAGTGTTTGAGATGGATGGCTTGTGATACTAGCCATTCACAGCATTATTTTTTATCATTCTTACTCTGTGATACCATAGAGATCTTTACCTGCTGCACATATAGCTTTAGGTAAAGAATTAAGATGAGATTTTGGAAAGAGCCCTCTTTTGAAACAAGGTCTGACACCAGCAAGCCTTTAGCAGCTCTTGCAATTGGAGTACTTTGTGACTTGGAAATACACATGCAGATGTCTCCCAGTGTTGGTTTGATTTACACTCTGGAAAATCACAGCACTTGAATGCAAAATATGCCTCCAAATAATTAGTCTCTCTTACTTTTTTTTTTTTTTTTTTTTTTTTCCCCACTACCCTTGCATATTATTACCCTTCTTTGTACACTTTCTCTACATGCCCTTTGCAGCTTTCCCTTTGCCTTGCCAACCTATTTTGTCAGATCCAAGTATGAAAGCATCCTATATCCCTGTGTCTGGCATTAAGCTGGAAGCTGTTCAGGACAGCACCTTCCACCATGCTGCCATATGACAATGTTCAGCAAGTGGCACAAGCCTTCAGCCAGACATTTTACCTCCTGTGCTATTTCCTAGCATGTTGCTCTATGGTCACACTTATCTGCCTCCAACAGAAAGCAGCAGGGACAATGTCATGCAACTTCTGCAAGAAAAGCAGAATCTCCCCTTGTTTCTGAAAAGGGAAAGTAGACTGTGCTTTTTATTCAAGGGAATAAATGCAACATGTATTTCCTGGCCTGGCATACACCATGTACGCCCATGTTTTCATGCAAATATTTATTGTCTTCCTAGTCCCCTCAAAAATCACTTCAGATCAGACTTTTTTTTTTTTTTTTTTGTCTTCCCACAAAAGATAGTGGGATTTATGCTAAGAACTGTTTGGTATTAGCAGAAACTATGAATTACACCCCACACAACCTGATTATTCATTTAATCTTCCACACCCGCAGCAACATATGCACTTTAACTCTCCTTGTATTTGGTGCACTTCTGTCCTCTTGCAAAAATGCTCATTCATTGTGCAAGTACTGGTGTAGCTCAGAAGTGAAGGAGTGTGGTAACAAAACACACAGCACCCCTTCCTCCTCTGGGGCTCTTTTCCTCCCCTCACTGCTGTGCAGCTGATCCTCCCTCTACTGACACTTGACAACAATCTAGGGCCCTTTTAAAAAATCAACTAAAAAATAAAGCTTTACAGCCAGTAGAGGTCAAATGACTCAGCCACTGGCAATATTGTTAGCATCCAGGGTGCCACAAAAGCTTCTGCTAACTCTGTGACCCCTACCTTCCTCACCCATGCTGCTGCTGCTCTTGAAAGCCAGAGGAAGACAACGAGACCTAGCAATAAAGCAATAAACACAACTGTAGGAATTAGGACTTTGTTATGTCATTTTAAGGGTACTTTCACAGATACGTGTGCTTATACTCACCCCAGCACAATGTATTAGTAGGTGCTTGAAAATCAAGATATGGACAGGCAACACTTATCAACTGAAATTATTTTCTCCTAGTTGACTTGAGATGGGATGACATATTGTTGTTTATTACCCTGGCGTAATCTCACAGACACTTCCTTGGATTTAAACTTCATCTATGTTTTTGAGAGAAGGGTTGGACAAGAGCTTTTGGACAAACTCCATCGCAAGCCTGCCCTCCCTTGTGTGTAGAAGAGAAAATGTGAACTGCAAAAGAAGCTATAGGGCTGGTGAGCTGCAGTTGGGACTGGAGCCAGGAGAATCAAGACAGGGAATAGGCTCCTGCATAACCACGGGGTACTCATACATTAATCCAAAATGCCTTCCTTATTTTTATTCTTCAAATTTCTACTTCTGTCAAAGACAGAGGGTTTCCCTTCTCCTTTAACCACCATTTCATGCTGTAACATGAAAACCTAGAAAAGTGTAGTTTCACACATACCTTATTTAGATACGAGTGAAAGGAAGTGAAGGATAACACCTCTGATTTTAAAGGTGACTGGAGTGCTAGAGACTAAGAGAGACTCAACTACATTTCAAATACTTCAACATATTAATACCACAATATTTTGATAGCCAGCACTGTAACTTCCCCATATTAGGTGACCGCAAGGTTTCTTATCTAACCACTGCTGCTTTGCAGTCATGTTTTGCTTGAGGCCAATCTGGACATGAGGAAAATGAAGAGGGGGGAGCCCCAGTTCCCAGGCTTATGGTCTAAAAAGTAAAAATTGCTCGTTGTACAGGTCTGATCGCATGGCAATGAAATCCTGATTGGAAAAATGCATGCAATGAAACCTCCTGCCAGGTGAATTTCTCAGGTCATCTGTCTTATAAATATTTGAATAAACACATTCCAATTTTTCCTTTGTCTTGGTTTAGCATCTCCCCACACAAGAGCTGTCCCTGTGGAAATCTGTCCCTCCAGGACTTCCAGCAGTGGCTGCCTGAAAAAGCCATCAGCCTGAAGCCTTTCCATGTCTAGGAATTGAAAAGCTTTTTTGCTGTTTCTTGCAATAGGTATATATATTCTTGGGATAAAAAGTTGTCAGACCAGTGCTTGCTCTGACAAAGGTTTGATCTGGATGTCTCCTGCTCTTCCTCAGCCCAAGGTCCACTGCTGCCTGCTGAAGCTGCTGGACCACCTGCCCTGTAAGTAGCCTCTTGTGTCTGCTCTACCATCCATCCCTTCCCTGGTTTTATTACTGAAACCTCAGAAAATGCCCTCTTCTCATATGCGTATTTAATTCCTCCCTCTTAGACCTGCAATGCAGATGGCTAAGGGGGGATGCTGGCATCCCCTCTCACCAACCTGCACATCCATCACTCCAACAGAACACAGAGACTGACAAAGCCAAGTGCCTCCCCAAATATTGCTATGCTTACCTTATATTTTTACATTTAACTTACCTCCTTGACCATCAGCATGGGCATCAAGTTGCAATTCAGCTGAACTGCTGGCATTTATATACAAGCTGCCAATATAGCTTGGCTGCTCTCTGGGGAGGGATAAGTCAGCCCTAACCATAAAAGTCATATTTGAGGAAGGAAAAGATTGTGATGGGTGTGTTGGTTTTCCTTAATAATATCTTTCAAAAACTACAATAATATAGCTCTAAAAATCCTTTGTATTTCAAATTCTCACCAACTATATAACTGAGTCAGAGCATTAGCCAAATTTGAGCTGTTCATCATTTCTGCTACATTCGTTTACCTGCTTTGGGGCTTGACACTGGATAATATGGGCTAATCCAACAGCGCTTCTTTTGATATGGTAAAGGCTTGATTCTTTAAAGACATTCCACATCCTCTTTTTTTTTGCCCACCTATTGCCTGGAGGTATTCAAATGGCATGTAAATGTGGTGCTTAGGGATATGGTTTAGTGGTAGACCCTGGCAGTGCTAGGTTAATGTTGGATTTGATCATCTTAGAGGTCTTTTCCATCCTAGATGATTCTAAGAGTCTAAGATATTTCCAGTGTTCAATCTATTATAACCTAACAGACAGGCAAATGGCATTTGGATCAGAAAACAGCCCAGGTCATGTCTTCCCACTGGGATTCACAGCCACGTACAGTCCAATTTAGCAGCATGGTGTGACACAGAGGTCCCCTCTGAAAAACGTTTATCTAAGCCCTTAGGAACTCTTGTGATCTGCTCCTTATTTACCAGCTGCCTACATGAGGCAGGTGGGCTAATGTTGCAGGCATCAGCAGTGTTCGTAGCTACTAAAGGCAGTTGTTTAGGGTCTGTACATTAATTCAGTAGAAAAGGATAACATTGCTTTGGACTTAAGGCTGACATTCACCTCTCCTCTTCTGATAAAGAACATAGTGACTATGTAGAAGACAGTTAACAGCCTCTCTTTTTATGTTTTATGGAAAACAAACTTATTTTAAGTTAAGTGTGATATCATAAAAACCTTTCAATAAAATGCACAGCAGAATATGTAATGAAGATTGAATGAAAAGCAATAGAACATTTATCTAGTTATAGCTTTAAAATTAAAGTGCTAGCTTTACTGAATAAATATATACAGAATATACAGAAACACTGAGCTTGGGCAGGAGTGTTAATTATTTTTACTGCTATTAGTCTGCAGTGCCATTTATATGACCAAGGAGTAACTTCTGGCCTTCTGCAGAGCATCATACTAATTCATCTCACTTTTATGCCATGGCAACATCACTGACATCTGCTGTGTTCCTTTCAAGAATGTGAGCCCCAGCAAACGGTAATACTGGGAACAAGTGGAACAGAGGTGCCAGGCATGTGTGTTGGTCAGGAAAGTAGGTAGCAGCTTAAGAGTGGGATTCAACGGGGTGGCTGGCCGTGAAGAAAAGCGTATGATCAGTCACATACGCAGGTAACACAACAAGCCCCATATTTTCAAGCATCAGCACTATTTTACCCATGAATGAATGGAAGAGAAAGACTAATTGGAGCATATGCAAGCAACCATGACAGGTATCATCTCCACACTACAACTTTTTCCACTTAAAACACATTTTGCAATGCAGTTAAGTATTTCTTTACTGTGTATTTTCCCAGTGCCCTTAACATCATTAAGAGGAATGCCAAGACTAATGGCAGTTCTGTCTCTGCAAAAAGCATGCTTAAATCTCACCCGGGCAGCAGTGGGCCTTTATGCAGTGAGTGCATGCACTGAAGCATTCAGCACAGGGAAATATAGCCTGAAGCAGTAAAAGCACACACCTTTTTTCAGTATGCCCATGTGCAGGACTGTACAAATATGTATTAACAGCAAGTTGTGGTAACTTACCATTTATTTGCTACTCTTGCTCCCCCTTCCCTGAGATGCTGTGATGCAGGCTATGACACACTGGGCAGTAGAGATTTTTTGCTGGTGCCTGGCAGACTAACTCAGGGAAAAATTCAAGAAGTGACCTTTTTCTGTTATGCAGCTGGTTATGTGTCCTGGATTAAAACACATAGCAGGCAGTAACATGTGTGCTGTTGTACATGGATAAACATGGGGGCAGTGATCACACCCTAGCTGAGGACGTGGTGTCCCTGCCCTGACATTCACACCACTGAGATGTTTGGGGGGAAGCAGGCTTCTGAGGCAACTTTACCTTTTTTCCCTGTGGGTTTGTTTGAAGGAAGTAGGAAAGAGATCCCACACTTGTTACAGTATTGAATATAAAACTGAATGGGAGAGAAAATGAGCTAATCCCTATCCTTGCCTTGTCTTTTACAAGCAAGAATTAAAAATCCATATAGGTTATTTCACATTTGGACTTAATGCTGAAAAGAAGACAAGTAAATTGCATCTGGTAGGTCAAGGTTCCCATCTCCCACCCCCAAAAATCACCAACCCAAATGTCAATTATCTATGTGAGTTCTTGCAGAAGGCAAACCTTATGTTACATTCCCAGTATCCATGCATTTCTGCTGCTCCTAAATAGCTGGATCCCCAGAACTGCTGCTTGCCAGATTTTGGTTCTCTTCCAGCGCCAAAAGGCAGAGGGTAGGAGATGTCCTGCTGCTACTCTCCTTTCATTTAGAAAATGGAGAGGTTGTCTGGCTGCCAACCTGTCAGAGCAAATAAGTCCCCTCTGTAGACCTTATCAGATGAATCTCAATGCGAAAACTTTTTACATATGAATTGCTTCCCAAGTAATGCCTGACTCCTTTCAGAACAAATAAGGAAAGGGACGAAATAAAGGAAATGAAGAAGTAAAGGACCTGCACTGAAAGATCACTTCAAAGGAACAAAAGTCCACATGGTTTCTTTTTCCTGTTTTCTTTCTTTCTTTCTTCACAGTTTGCCTTCTAGCATCTACATGCTGCTCACCTAACTGCAGAGGAGTTAATCACTGCAAGCCTCATCAGTACACAATTAATTACACCTGTTAATCAGAACTGAAAGGCCAAAGGAACTGGAGTGCCCAGCAGATCAGTAATGGATTACAGTGCTCTCACCAATGCCAGAAGTCTATTGACAGCCTAGGTGAGCAAAGACAAAAACAGCTAACAGCTACCAGGTTTTTCGGCAGCACAGGCAGACTGACTAGCTGAAGGGTGAGTGTGTAGGAGAGACAGAGCTTATCTTGGAAAATCACCAGTGCTGTAAATGGTAGCCAGGACTGTTGATTACATTAAATCAATATTGTTAGTTACGTTATTAAATATTAATCTGAGATATAAAAAACTGAGAATTCTTCTGTCTCTGCCAAAGACATCTGGCATAATCTTATGCAAATCACTCAATTTCAGTTCGTCTCAAATTCCCATCTGTAACACTGAGATAATAATAATGCTTCCCATCTCCCACCTTCTGCAGGTCTGTCTCCCCAGGCAGACTCCCTGGCTCCCTCTCACATTACATATGTATATCCTTTGGGAGGATGGAACCTCTAGAGGCCACTGTAATGTTAGAGATGAAGAGACACAGCAAGGAGATGTCACACAGCTTGCACAGAAACTCAAGAGTTTCAAGTGCCCTTGCTGGTCGCAAAGGGGAAACAGCTCTGGCTAGAAGAGCGAAAGGAGAGATTGGAGTGTGTTAGATAAATTGTATGTCTTAAAATCAGCTGACACCGAAGAACACTGTCCTCAGATGCTTAGAAGCGCTGTTGACACAGTCACTGAATTATTATCAGTTCTCTCTGATAATTCATAGAGTGTAAACAAAGGTAATACAAGGAGGGGCAATGCTGACACATCTGTCAAAAACAAACCATGTAGGACCAAGCTTATTTCTATCTCAGGAAAAGAAGTGTTATGAGCAAGAGAGAAACAACAGATGTCACATATAGATGTCAGCAAGGCTCCTGACAATATTACCGTGCCACTGCAGGTCTCTTCCAGCACCTGCTTTTGACAATACTGTGGTGAGGGTGCAGAAGAAGCAGAGAGAAACATAGGAAATCCTAAGTCCTGTTACAGCCAAGATAATGCTCTCACCCAGGTCAGTGCACCCTGTTCCACTTGTATTTCTTGACTTGTCAGTTCATTCCTTCCTCCTTCAGTGCTTCATTATCTTGAAGAAATTTCCTAGAGCTCAGAGTATGAACTGGGATCATCTATGTTTGATGAACACCATCCGCCTGCTCCAAGTAGATATTCCAGGCACACAGTCCAGTAAACCATTCTCAGTACCAAGCCTTGGTCTCAGGACACCTTGTAGCAAGACCAGGCCATTCGATAATGAAGCCCAGCAGCCACAAAGCAAGTACAGTCCCCACAACTACAGCTATGACTGTGCTACCCAGCCTTTGTCAGAATAGGGGTAATATTTGTCAGAATATAAGTAATAACAGGAAATTGCTACTACTGAATATGGTGCTGTTGAGTTGCATGACTGATTGAAGTCTATCACCAAGCCCAACATGAAGTCAGATTTTACCACTATTAAAGCCTGAAGCACAAAATGGAAGCTACTGTATAGGCTGACAGGTTACTGTCTATGGAACAAAGTCTCGTATTATTATGCAAAAAATCAACTGCCCTTTAAGTTCAACAGCAAATGAATGTGATTTGTGTTCATCTGATTTGTTCTGTTTCCCTGAATGTATTGTCATTTGTATTTTTCTATTTGATCTTCATTTCCCTTCTAAGGCTGGCCTATTTCTTCTTGGTGGTTTATGCTAATTTATTGAACTGTATTTTATTTGGGCAATAGTTTAATGAATTCTTTAAGAGGCTAGTGACTGACACAGACCATGAGGCTGTGGGGAGATTAGCTTTCTGTAGACGTCATATGCTCACACTGACCTACACCATGGCAGGGAAACTGCCCTGCAGTAACACAACAATAATGCCTGAGGATGCTGAACATTATAGTTTTCTGGAATCCTGTTCTCCACGATTTTCTGATCTCATGGTGCATTTGTAGTCATAGATTATTAAGAATGATGTAGAGAAAGGAAACAAGAAAAGAGGCACTGTTGATGTGTTACTGTTACCTTCTTTACTGTTGGCAGCCCTGTCCATTACAATAGGTCTGAGGCTGAACAGAATTAAGCAAGCTGATGGCTGTAATGCGATCACTGCCAGCTTGCCATCCACTGGGACTTCATAAATCTGTATGTAAGAGATCTAAATCATAAAAGAAAGATTAGTTTTCATTAAATCTATGCTAACATGGCAATTTCAATGGCTAATTATTTTCTAGCATGTTTGCCATAGGCATCACACAGAATTTATGTTATATCTTTCAGCCAAGAATCTCACAAACACATATGGCAAGCTTTGTACGTGTTATTAGGTTTTATCTGCAGCAGAGGATGGATAAGAACAAAGCTTTCAGAAATAGCTATTGATCAGGGGTGCTAAAACACTCAAAAATAAGTGTATGAGTTCTTGTAGGTCAGTGGAAGAAAATTTTGGCCACCATTACCAGCAGTTGAAAAAAAAGCCTGAGTGCAGTATCTGAACTTTAGCTTTAACTGGAAAGTCCCGGTTATTTGATCACTCCACAGCAGAAGGAATCTGGTTATTCCTAGTCCTCTCCGAGGGGCAATGAAATTCTCTTCTTTGGGGAGCTCCTATAAAGGAGGTGTGGGAGATGCAGGACTGATATCTCACCCAGGGGAAAGTCAGTAAGAATGAGAAGGGTTGTGGTGTGCCTATACTGATGTGAAACTATGGTTCTTCCCATGTGTGGGGGACACCTCTAACTGGGAAACAGTTGTGACACTGTCTTTGTAGGAAGGTGACTTTCAGTGCAAAGGCTGTGCCATATGGACTTACTTGAGCCCATGGTTTGTTAAGAAATTCACTACTTGCTTTGAGAGTATTTGGAAGAAAAAGGCCATAAGAAGAGCAGTACCAAAACCGAGCATTGACAAGCCTCGGTCCTGCAAACACACCCTTCTTGGATGTGACAGCAGAAATGCAGAGGAGAAGGCATCTGTGTTCCTTTGGAAGGCATTGGCCACTGCTCTGGATCTCTTCCTCGCAGCCAAGAGAGCAGCAGGCACCCTCACATCAGGATGACAGCTAGCAGCCAGGTTGATCCAGCCCCATTTTTGTGAGCATACCTTCCTGCAGCTGTTCCATCTGCACTTGGACTGCCCGCTTGGCTCTGCCTGGTGCAGTGCCAGGACTTGCTGCCCACCAGTGAGGTCCCCAAGTGCTGTGGTGGGAAAGCATCAACCTGAAGGGACTTTACTGAAGTCAATGGGATTACAACCTCAGAACCAGTCTTATTTCTACCATTCACTATACTTAGTAGATGGTATATTATTTTCTGTATGGTTTTCAGTTTGCCTCAGTCCTACCTGTAGGGGTAACTAATTAGATGCACTTGCAAATACTGGGCCAGACTTTCAGCCAGCCCTTTAAGACCTAAAGGGTTATTCCTGCCTAATAAAATCTTCCTTTCTCTATAGAAAATGACAACCTTCAATCTGCTCAACTGACTCCAGGAGTAATCCTAACTTGGATATCAGCTGTTTTGCTGCTTTCTATCAAGACAAATAACAGAACCAGAGACCACTTTTGCAACTAAGGACTAATGCAATCTCCCCCCAGGTTCTGTTGTTCTGTTCAGTGTAATGCTTCCTTACCATGTATTACATTTTTCAACAGATTGACTTTTTTTAGGGGTGTCTGCCAGCTAACTGCTACCCAGATCAAACATCCCCTAACATAGCATCTGTATGCTCTGTGTCAGCCTTTAATCAGTTCCCCAGTCCATAATGACAGCATATCATCAGTTCTTGTACCCAAGACGTCATAAGCAGCATCCGAAATTGGAGGAACCTTACCAAATACCCTATGTTAAGCATAAGAAGTGAGATTTAGAAAATGTTTTGCATTTTTTCTCTCCACCACCTCCTTGTTACCCCCAGCTTGAAATGCGAGGCAAAGCGATAGCCAAGCGGGTCTCCTTTGGGACTGCAGCCCTTAATTGGGAATGGGACTGCTTGCCTTCATGGCTGTTTTCTGGGGAGAGAAAGCCCCAATTCAACTCTTGCTTCTCCCTGAGTGAGCCACAAAGAAAATGGAGCCAGGCTAAACAACAATAGCTTCAATCAGCCACACACGCACTAAACAAAGGGATTTTTTTTTTTTTTTTTTTTTTTTTTCCATGGCTCACTGAAGCAATAGATTGGCCAGCATTTTGCTTGTGAAAGAATGCAGTACTTTGCAACTGTTAGCCCACAGATGGTCAACTTCTGGTTCTGGCATCCAGACCTTGTATTTAGTGTCACACATAATTTAGAAAGCACATAGTTAAATCTGATGAGATACTGATGTTCAAATAATGTGTAGCTGCTTTTATTTTCTTACAGTGGTTTGGGAGATGGTCAATAAGCTGAGCATGAAGTAGGTGCAATTTAAGGGAAAAGAAGATTAATACTACCAAATAATTTTTTAGAATTTAGCTCTCTAATGCTTGGCAGTCGTACCCTTCATGACTAAAGTGTACTGGGTGTAAACATAAAGATCAGGCTTTATTCCCACCATAGCCATGTAGATCCAACACTGCCAAACTTCTGTAGGCTATGCAAATGAAAAGGGTGGATTCACCACCTCCATTCTTTTAAAATCCCAATGCGGTTTGCTCCTCTAAGAGCAAACACAATTTGCTTATAACTGTTAGGCGCAATGCTCACAATTTGCTTTTTGCCTTTTACCTTAGGATCTTATTTTAAAGCATTTTCCTTACCCATGAAAAGTTAAAAGCTCACTTTTTGGTTTTAACATAAATTGACTGGTATATTATTTTGACTTTAGGATCAGAACTTTTCAAATTAAATATGAATCACAGAATGGCTGAGGTTGGAAGGGACCTTTGGAGGTCACCTGGTACAACCCCCTGCTCAAGCAGGGATACCTAGAGCACGATGCCCAGACCACGTCCAGGTGGCTTTTGAAGAAAGTGATTAAAATACTAGAAGAAACACTAGGGCAGAATACAGAGATAGGTCTGCTGAGGCCTCTTTGCTTTTCTAGGGATTGCTGGGATGAAGACGACAAAAACAGACGATGCCATTAGACCTGCCTCTGTATGCGTTGTCTTGCAGTTGTAACATCACTTGTCTGATAAGTGTGTTTGCACAGGATCTGCTTCAAGGACCTTATAGCACAGAAATAAGATTTCAAATAATCACAAAGTTTTAATAAATCAGTAAGTCAGTTAAGTATTTGAGAAGGTAATGGTACATTCATAATTTATGCTCTGTCTTTGCAGGGTTCAAATCATTCTTAATTCATTTTTATATTGCCCTCATCCTCCTTTTGTCAGAGGTGTACCTAAGTTTTTTATGTTCATTTAATTTGTATTTGTATTTTTACTAGCAAGCTCACATTATTTTCTGGACACAGACTCCTTGGCTGTTCTAGCTGGAATAACGTTTCCAAATGACTGTAATCACCAGTGCCACTGATAAACAGAGCTGCAACAACTTCACTCTTCTTAGGTCTGTGATGCTGATTGCTTGCAACAGGTCTCCTGTAAACACCACCAAACACTCAATTCTCAGCCAATAGAAATCACTGTAGCTGAATTAAGGTAAGTGTTGATTTATACTAGTTATTTTACACTGGTCTTGAAGTCCTAAACACAAATCCCCCTGGGAGCAGCCAGAATAACAGAATTTTCCTCTGCAGAAACATTTAAAAAAATCAGGTTTCTTTTACAGTTTGTTTGCCATTACTTTTGAATCGAAACCTTGGAGCTTTTGTAATGAGAAGGTAGTTTAATAGAATCAAACATAAGCATATCACAGCACAGAGCAGGGATTAAGGATCAGAAATCATCCATGATTAGTATTATTGCTAGTACCTGACTCATGTCCTAGAGAAATGAAAACACTCTGCTGCCCAGTAACAGAAAGAGAACACAGCAGGCAGAGGAATAAAAGGAGGGGGGAAAGGAGCATTTGTAAGGGTTTGCCTCAGGAAATGGAGGTTAGAAATTGATCAGTGGTGAGATCTTTAGTGAGCTTTGGGCAAACCTGCTAAAAGCCCCAGTTAATTAGATGGGGAAAAAACAACCAAACAAAAGAGAGCTTTGCTTGTTCTATGAACAGTTCAGTGAAAGGTGTATTGGTGGCAGAGCTTTGCTCTCCAGAAAGAAGTGAGGATCTGATCCTGCACTTGTGACGCCAGGAGAGAGCTGTCCTCTCGGAGTCAGCATTGCAAGGTCTAGATCAAATGCGTGATGGTGGTAGTATTAGCCATTGCTTCTGGAAGACTTGGGAGCTTGGAACAAAAAGAAAAGAGAAAAAAAAAAAAAAAAGGACACAAAAATAAACATAAAGTAACAGACAAAATCTTCACTGATAGGAATGTTAATTATCAGTAATAAAAGTTATTTATAACTTCACTAGAGAATTCAGTATGGATTCTTCTTTAACTGCTATGCTGCCTTAGAAATTTCTGTGGTCACATGGCATTTCCTCTGCTTTGTAGCAAATTAGGGAAAAAGAAGAAAGGAAGGAAGGAAGAGTTCTGCAAACAAACCCTGGAAAGTGATGAGAAATTAAATACTTAATGCTTTAGTCCAATGTTGAGTATATGACCAAAAGGTGTGAGATGCCATACCATGCATGACTACATAGCACTTGACTTAAAATAATGTGCTTGCAATTTATGTTTATGTAAAAAGGATGTATTACAATGCAAAAAGTTAAGAAGACAATTACTTCGTGATGACACTGCACTCTGAAGTATATCTAATTCTCACTATTTTAATATATCTCGTGATTTAAATAGGTAATAAACTGACTTTTAAAAATATATAAGTATGTGACCAACTTTAGAAAAGAGCAAAAAGAGATTCAGTATTGAAGACAAAACATCTGATATTTCATGTTTTTTTAAAAAAGGTATTTGTGGTTGAAGAAAATTTAAAGTGTTTTGATTTGTTACTTTTATCATATATTTTCAAATAGAATTGCATTATTTTTAGAAATTAAATCATTTCACATTCAGAAACAAGAGTTTCATTTTCAGAAATGGTGTAATGGTATTCTTGGACTTCTAGAGGATTAGTGTGACAGATTTGACAAAACCTAACGATTTCCTAAATTTCTTTGTGAAACACTGCATGCACAAAAACATACCTAAGTTCTCTCTATCATACTTCATATTCCCTCAATATATATTTCTGGCATCAATTAATTTTACCCATTCATTTTGAATGCCCATTAAAATCTGAATATATGCACTCACTTTATGCAGCCAAACTTGAAAATTTGGCTTACACTCATTCTAAAATATATTATTCTTAGAAATCAAGGTTTGTTTTAGTTTTATTCTTTTTGTTTGTTTGTTTGTTTGTTTTGTTTTTGTTGTTTTGTTTTGTTTCTTTTAAAGTCAATAGTATGGTATTTGAATATTTAAGGCTGACAAACCTGGTACTGTAAACACAACAGACATAAAAATCCTCTGTTTCCTCAGGTTGTAAATAAAAGTTAGTACAGAAAATAATTACACCCTGAAGTTTATTAAGTGGGGCATAAATAAGTGTTGCCTTCCTAGAAATCATGACGTTTGGGAGTACTGAGAATGACCTTTATAGTATCAATAAGCTTTCTGTACAGTAAGAATTTTTGAGGGGTGACTAAACTCTGTACACACCAAAATACCTTTGGATGGAAATGAAGCTGAAGTCCAGACTTTGTTCTTCAAGTCATATTTTAATTAAAAAACTCAATGAAATACAAACAAGCGAAAAATATTTTGTGTATATACATATATATAAATAAAATTCTAATGTAATATAACAAACAATACAAACCAATCAGATCTATAAAATACTTCTACTATACAGCTGCAAAAGTTTGTTGCTTTTTACCAGAAGGAGATGAAAGAATCAATATTTAAAGCAATGCTTGCTTATATCTTCAAGTGCAATTTTTCATTTGAATTGTTTCTTGTCACAGCTGATTGTATTCAAACACACAGAAGTAAATTAAATAGGTGAACAAAAGTAACTCAGCTTCCAAAAAGAACTATGTGCAAATTATTCTTGTAATTACTGTTAACTGAAAAAAAAAAAAAAAAAAAAAAAAAGAGGGGGAGGAGAGGGAGGGTACATTGGCTGAAGGTGATTTTGAAATCAAGGGTCAGGACTATTTGTTTCAGAATGAAAAAAACAGTCCTTCTGGGAAAAGTCTGATATTTCTATGATGAACCTCAGTAAGCCAAATCTCTGAGTAATCTCTGTGGTCAGAGCAGCTACAGAATATTTGTATCCATAAATGATAAACATCTGAATAACAGCTCTTAATAAGGCTGTTAAAAACCAACCAAACAAATTTAAGGCTTTTTTTTTTTTTTTTTTTTTTTTTTTTTTTTTTTTT
>CM021767.1:66643620-66713651 GCA_011076525.1 Nettapus auritus
TTTTTTTTTTTTTTTTTTTTTTTTTTTTTTTTTTTTCCTCAAATGGAGCTGTTTTCTCTGCTGAATGTGTGATTAATGGACCTGTCACTAAAAGGTGAAGTCAGAATTTTGGTAAAGAATATGTGGAACCAGGACTGGGCTCAACCTTGAGAATGGCTTTTGTGCTTCCACAATGCAGGATCCTCCTCATGCATACATCAAGTAGAAGATGAAACTTTTTCCTGATATGAGTAACCTAAGCTGATCCCAGCCTTCATGCAGGAAGGGTGCAAGAAACAGGAAAGACAGGGCATTACTGAATTTGACAAAGGAAAGCTTATCCTGCAGTGAAGGCATTTTCTTCCTGTCTTCCACACTGGGGAGCAGTAGATGTAGCTACAAAATTATGGGGAACAATTTTAATGCAAGAATTTTGGATTCATACCTGTACTGCCTTAATGCCCCTTAATGGCCACAGTTTTGCTTACGTGGTGTTAACGTGCTTTCCTGGCTCATGATGTGAAGAACTATACATGATTTTCTGGTTATATTACATTACAGAAATTTGCACTGCATTAACACAGAATTCAAAGTGTTTCAGAGCATTATTTGAATAGGCTTTCCCTTTGTATTTCAGATGTACTGCATTCATTGCTGTTAGATTACCACATATTGATAAATTTTTGGGGTATTTCCCATTGCTTTCTCAAACAAGCACTTTTGATATTTATTGCAAAAACAAATGCATTTTCATTTCTTTCAGTATTTATCCATTATATGGACAACATTTGTTAGATGCCTATGATCTAAATTTAAATAGGTATAGCAATGTTTATTGCTTTAGTCTTGGAGGGCTTTAACAGATGGGACAGCTGTAAATGGAAAACCACCCAAAGAAATTTATGCCTAGTTGAACTAAGAGTGTCCAATGAACCACCCCAGAGTGGTTCAAAGAAAATGCTTTTTTTCTCTGTGATCATAAAAAAATCACAGTGTATTAAACAGCTATACTACATCTGAAATCCAAAAGGAGCCTGCCAAACTGCAAACTACTAATAATTCTAAAGGGAAGTTTCAGAATTTTCTTTGTAATGCAAAAATGCATGAACTGTATGTCAATAGTAACTGCCTTTTTGAGTCTGTCCCTTCCTGTTTGTAACTGCATCACATCTGTTTCAATTAGAGTGATAGATTTCACAAAATACCTGGATAAGAAATGCAGCTGGTTTTACTGAGTGCTTTGTCTTGGAAAGCCTAAATGGGATGGTTTATTTTGCTCTGCATTTCATCTCCTCTCCCCGACTACTCTGTATCCCTCAGTGTAGAGTAATTGCACCACCTAACAAGCTCATGGAGAGAACTCATTGGCTCTCTCTCAGCCACAATTTGTTGACTTTTGTATTAGAGAGCACAAGGAAACTCCGCCAGAAATGCCCAAAAACAATTAGGGCATTGGCTGTATCAGGAGGCCCTGAGGCATTACAAGATATCTTAGCATGACACCAATTTATGGATGCTTCAGTTGTAATGAACCAGAAATAGAAGCGAAAACAATTTAAAAATATTTAAGCTTTTGGAGCATGCTCTGAGATAAGGAAATTTGTATAATATTTTCCTAGTAGCAGAGTACTCTATGACTCAAGAAAGGGCTTGTTTCTTGAGAAACTCTAAAAACTGCTCTAAAGTTAAATGCTCCCATGCAAAAACCAAAAAACAGGACTAAGCTTTGAAATAGCAGGGGACTTAACACCCCATTCAGGACTCAACAAGACCTAAGAAACTCTAGGTTAACAAGTTGAAGTCCAAAAGACAAGCTGTTGAAAAAAATCTCATTAAATCCAGAAGCACTAAGAGGCTGAACTGCAGACAGCACAGCAGAGGAAGAAATGTAACGAAGTGCAAGCATCCAGCAAATGCACTGAAGTCACAAGTTCACCTTTACCTCACAATTTATGCTATGATAATCCTGCATCATGATGTGTTCAGAAGTGTAGTAGCATCATGGACAAATATTTTTATGTTTTGAATTTGTCTTTCTACTTTTTCTGATGCAAGTATCAAACCCTGCCAAAGAAAGAGATGGATGTTCTTAAGAAACACACACCAGTAGTTTCACACACCCAAACAAAATTAAACAACAGACCAGGGAGTTCTGCAAGACCCTCAAGATAGAAGATACCAGGAAGAAGGAGCATTATGAAAGTATTTATGCAACTAAGCAATAATCTCAAAAGTCAGAAATCTAAAAGACAGCTTCTATGTTCTTTGATATTAATATTTATCATGACCTTGTGAAAAATACTGTAAAAATGGTGCTCTTAAGTATAACAGAAGTTGAATTCTCACACAGATCTGGAGTTTTTATGGGAGATTTAGAAGTATTCCTGAGGGGGCTATGATGGAAACTATTAAATAAATGACTGAAGATGAAAGTTGACTGCTTGTTTCTTCAGAGAGCCCTTTTCTTGAATAAAAGTTTTAAGAAAGTTCTCACTGTTGAAATTTCCAGTGAGACAGATAGAAGAACTGGAATGTTTGGTGGCAAATATGGCTTTAGCTTAAAAAGAATTAAACAGAGAAAATACTTAGAAATTGCCCTGATTTTGAGACCACCTCTTCCATGTGGGTAAACTAGTTTTACTACCTAAATATGAGTTTTGTGCTTAAAGTTATCTCACCCTGAGCTCTGGGGAAGAGTGGAAAAGAACTGGGTGCTTAGGAAGGCCTACCGAAGGATGGACCAGCCTGTAGATATATGCAAAGCCAGGGACAGTACAGAGTGAGAAAGTTGAGGACACCCATATGGAGTTTCATTCCAGGCTGTTTAATTACATTTCATTTTATTTTGTTTGGAGGATGAATATTGATCAATTTGCTTGTAGTTAGTTTCTGTCCTATTTTACTCTTTTAAATTCCTGGTGATCAGCACACTTCTGGCTTTAACATGACACTCTGTTTTTTGAAAAGAAAAGAAAAAAAAAAGAAAAAAAAAAGAAAAAAAAATGTTCTCAATGGAGTTAAACAATGCAATTACTGTTGGACCAGCTGACTTACACTGGAGGCTGGAGGTCCATATACAGCAGAAAACATCATTAGATGGTGGTGTAGTCCAACTGGGTAAGGTGCTGGAGACACAGAGTGACACACAGATGGAATAACCGTTCAGACTCCTCTCCACAGGGCACAGAAACAACCTCAAAATGTGTTACAAGGTACAGGGACTATGCCCTTCAACTGTGGGACATTTCTCTCTACTCATCAAGGTACTGTACCTGACAAACAAGTTGAATGTTCTCTTCCCCTGAATATTGTCCTGCTCATAGACAAATATGAAGTCTACAAACCAGCATGAAATAAATGCATGGCAGAAAGGAGCTGATCTTAATAATCCCCTTCTGAGATCACCATAATGCTGTTAGAAGGACACCTTTGATTTGCAGAAATGTGCCACAGACTGATACTCCCCAAACTCTTTGAATCTTTCTTGCTATTGCCTAATTTACACCTGTATTAGCACAGAAGTTAGTGGAGTCAGATTAGAGAAGTGAGAGAAGGATGGAAGCTTTATGACCTTGTTTTCTACTAGAGAACTCTCTAAAGAGAGCTTGGGAATAAGTACCCACAGGAAAGGAAAAGCTTTAGGATCCCCTACTTCTGTTCACAAAGAGCACTCACTAGAGAGACTGAAATGCTTGGGTTTCTACAGTGCCCTTAAGCATTATTACTTATTATCATTTACGTGAATACAAGCTGTGTTCACAGCAATAAAATAAGGATAAGCTTGGGTAGTATTAATAGCCCAACTAATTACAGTGCTATAAAAGGTTTATAGGTGATATAAATTTCAATATTATTACTACCAAGCCATGACAATGGCTTTATCTAAAGGAAGGTGTTACAAAGCTTATTTCCATGCACTCTGTTTTGGCTCTAATTCACAAAGAATTATTAAAGACAAAAAGATATGGGAACACTCTCACTATGCTACAAGGCCAACTTAGGATGTCTAATCCTGTAGTTACAGTAAAAAAGCATTATCTCTCTGGATTGCTGTTTATGGATGGAAAAGATGATTTATTTATTTATTTTTTTACTAATTTCCTTGGTCATTTAAAATTCCAGCAGCATTCCTTCAGCTGTGCCCAACCTTGTCAGATATCAAGAGCAATCTGAGATATTCAACTGGAAAATTAAAAACTCTCTAATCTTCTACTTTGGTAATTTCTTGTTAATAAGGAGACATGACCCTTCTATTATCTAGACTCTGGGAATAGCAGAAGATCTGTTTGCGCTAGATACACACCAGTCTTAATGATACTGCTTTGTGGAATACTTCACTGGTTCTAGGTCCTATTATAGATAAGTTCAGAAATCTCAGAAATATGCTGTTTGTTTTTAGCAAAGCCAGAAATCTTCCTAGAGATTCTGGCAGCCCCTTGAGTAAAAGAAGGCAAGAGAAGGCAAAATATTATGAAAGTAAATGTCTAGGTTTATGAATGATGTAAGAAGAAAGGATCTGAATTTGTTCAACATTGTTCCCCTATTCCTATCAAAACAGAGCTGTAAAAAGTGTGTAGTTGCTATTTCCTCAGAAGGGGAAGTCATCTTCTAGCAGGTTAACTACAGTTGCAGTGGGACTCTGGAACCAAACATGAAGTGAAAAATGGAAACACAGGAGTGCCTCTTTATCAGGTGGCTTTTGTTCCAAGTTACTGTGATACTTGAGCTTCCTAATGTGATGAATTTAACAAGGCAACTGGGAACAGCAGGGAAGGAGGGGCTGCTCACTTACTGGAGCCAAAAGACGAAAGGCAGTCTGCCAAGGCTAGGCATAAAAATATTGATGGTGATCATCCAGCATCAAGAAACGAGGATTCATCTGTTACTGGAAGGAATGCATTGCCACATACTGCTGCTGGGTGAGAGGGTGAGGTGCTAAAGCAGTCACAGCTGGTTTTAGAAACAAACAACTGTGCCTGTTGTTGGGCATCAGGCCACTGAAGACTGAAAAGGACCTTGACTAAATTGAGTTGAAAGTGTGCGTGATCCAGTGCATAGCTGGGTCCATATGAACCTTTGCAAGGCCAAGGCTGAAAGACCCACAGAAGCTTTTGGTATAGGATTTCAGCTGAAGTGCCCGGTGACCCACAGGAGTCATGCAGGAAAGCTTACAGACCCATCTGCGTTACTCATTTCCAAACCAAAGACTGTCTTCCAAACCATCCTTTTAAAGATGTTATTATATGGTTAATCAAAAGCTGGGAACAGAGAGTAGGATGGTATTTGGGAATTTGTGGTTTCAGTTTTGGGGAAAGGGTCTGCTTTTGGCTTTTACAGAAGGGGCTTCTGTAAAGGGAAGTGCTGCCTCAACAACTTACTGCAGTTCTGTAAGGGTGCCAATAAGCATGCAGCGACAAGGGATTGAATGGACACAGGAAATTTGGATTTTAAAAAGTCTTTGACAGGGTTTCACACCATAGGTTGTTAAAGAAACAGCTGCCACAGGACTGGCGGGAAAGTCCTCTTCTGACTGCATACGTTCATTGATCACTTTTCAGGCTGGAGAAGTGGAGATAAAGAAGGTACAAACAGGCCCAACTAATCATTAGAGGGATGGAGCAGCTGCTTTAAGAGGAATTATCAAAGGAGCTGGAACTCTTCAAACAGGAGAGAAGAATGGTGATGAGTGAAAGTACATTTATATGCAGCGTATGGTGAATTTTTGGAAATAATCTGTCACAGGAAGGTATGAAGAAAAACAGTGCCAAGAAGTTCAAAATGGGATTAGACAAACTGATGGGTATTGGGTCTGTGCTAAAGAATTCAGGCCCTGATATTAATCTAACATCCATAATGCAATAGCTGATATGAGGGAAAAAGACCACAGAAATCTCATGCACCCCCTAAAGAGGCACCTCTTTAGGCCACTTCTGAGACAAGGTGGACCTGAGGTGGACCATGGGGTTGACCCAGCTGGGTTTTCAGTATGTTCTTAAGAGACATTTGTCCTAAGTGGCAAACAGCATCTTGTCCTCTTTCATATTCTGTACGTGCTGTCTTTCTTCCTTTTCCAAGTGGAGGGAGCAGAGTCACCATGACTAAGAAGGCCGTGTGCAGTGTGCCAGTTTTGGTCGCATGGGTCCCCTTTGCACTCAGAGAAGACTGTACAATACGTTGTACTTCTAGAAGCTGGGATCAGTGGGCAAGCCGCCATGTACCAGCTAACAGCAGCACTTAAATTTTCCTTCTCGTTTGTCACTACTTTCTTTTGCTCTGGCCAAGAAGAACATAGGCAAATGTAGTCTCTTCTTAAGAGCAGCAAACGACTAAATTTATCAATCAGGCACATTCTATTCTCAGTACAGAGAGCTATTTTTTTTTTTTTTTTTTTCAAAATTCCTTTGAATGAGATGTTCTAAATTTGCAAGTTTTGAGAATCACACTATGATGAGCATACTAAACTTGAGATTTTTAAAAAAATGAGTAAGAGATTCCATGTTTGAAAACTTTCTTTACAACTACGTAAAAACATACTTCTTGTAAAACTTGAAGGAGATATTCTTGATTGACAAAAGTAAATGAGGGTTTTAAGAAAAAAATACACTGTGTCATAACTCTCTTTAAATTACAAAAATATTCTGTAAAAGTTGGCAACTTGACTTTATATAAAGCACAATCTTTGTAAATTTGCTTCAGTGCTTCTGATTTTCTTTCCTGTCCACAGCAGAAAAACAAGAATAAGATTATACTTTAAATAACTTGTTTAATGTTATACACTGAATCAAATTTATAAATAGAATTTTGACACTTTAAATGTGTTGTTTAATATATATATGAACATATGGGGTCTAAAATAAAATAGCTTTTAAAGGCACTCGGCTACTGCAGTAATGGATGGATGGCCAGACAGATAATTTGTGTGCTTTCTATGTGATTTACTGCCTTCAAGGAACCTGTGCTTGACAGCTCTGAAACTACAAATTCCCTAAGACTCTGTGCTTGACTGAACTCTAACCACAAGGAGCATACCTTCCAAACATAACTTTATTGGTTTCATTTCCATGGCAGCAGCTGTGAAAAGGTTATCCCACTCAAACTGACCACAGCAATATTTGTGATGAAGTGTTTGATCATCGCAACTCTATAAATTTCTTTTTATGTTTACTTGTAGTTCAAAAAGACAGAGATACATTTTCGTCTACATTATTAAAGCACATAACTCAAAAGCTGACTGGAATCTTCTATATTAATGAAATTCCTGACTTCAAAGTCGTTTGTTTGTTTGTTTGTTTGCTTTTTGTTTTTTGTTTTTTTCCTCAAAATTCACCTATAAGAAATATTCTTAGCTTAAACCTAAACCAAATCCTTTTGAAATTTCATTCAACTTCCATCTCTATTTTAGATATGGATATAATCCATTACTGATATAATAAAAATGCAACTCTGTAACTGAGAAAGCATCTTGTTCTAAAATGCAACTTCTTTTTCTTTTTCTCTTGCTCTTCACTACATATTTCTTCCCTATATTACAACTCTTTCGCACAAAGCCCTTGAGAGATGGTGTAAGAATTTGGTCTTATTGTATCATTTTCATTGACAGCAGAGCATCTTGTACAACCCACTATCACAGCACTGATGTTCATTTCATTTCTCCTACTAAAAATAGTAAACAAGTTGCATCGTTATAAAACCATATTAGAATAAAAATTGTTACTGACATGCTAACATGAAGTAGGTGGAAAAGGAGCTAATGCCTGACTCAGAAACAAATGCATCACTCAAGGATAGATTCAAAGATGTGATCAGTTGAGAAGCATTTTCCATCTACAGGTAATATTTGGAATAAATGACAAAAATGTTTATAGGGTAAGGCAGGGAAGCAGGGATTTGTGCCTAACATTACAAAAAGACTAAATAAAAAAAGGAAATCAGTACATCAGAAATAAGAAGAGAAAAAAGCTTTGGATGGCACTGATAGTAGAGACAAGCAGCATAAAACTAATTTTGGTATGACGGGGAAAATTGGAATCAGCAGGGAATTCCACTGATGACAAACTCAACACAAGGCTTTCGAATTAAGCAGAGGATAAGAGCTGCTGTTCTCCAGGCATGCTGACTCACTCATCTTTCTTTAAACCTGCATCCATGTTTTGGTCTCAATTCCCACAGCTCATTACAGCTTTGCAGTCTTGATTTATGTGCCTGTTTTTCTGTTCATGAAAACTGTTCATAGATTTCTCTGTATTGGTCTTCAAAATTGCCCAGAAGGCTACGTGAAGATCATACTGTATTTACATTTGGAATTAAAAAAAAAATAAACTTCTTTCTACTGCACTTTGCTTTTTTCCTGGTCCATTCAAGTCCATGATAACCCTAAATTCCACCTTCACCCTCGTGGTCATTTCTTTTTCAGCTTCTATTTCATTTTGTCGTTTCAGCTGGAACTGGACAGGATCAAAAGACAAATTTTCTCTTCTTCCCTGAGGGTGTCAAGGAATTAGAAAGGGGTGTCATCAACTTTTGCCTTTAATTTCAGCTGTTGCCAAAAAAAGTCACAAATTTGTAGTTTGGATAGGGATGGTCTGCTCTGTAGTAGAACAAAAATAATATCTGACTGTCTAGACAGCCAGCCACCACTCATCCATCTGGAGACAGTGCCATCAGCAAATTCAGACATCCAGAACAGAAGGTAACACAGTCTGTGTCTGGTCATTGAGTCTGATGGAGGTAAATCACAGATACATCACGGAATCAGATTTCTACTTTCAAGTGTTAGAACTGAAATAATTCCTGTTCCCCTAGGCCACTTCACCACTTTTTCACATAAGAAAATTTCCATTTACACTGCTTAGTAATATCACAGAACTTGTGATTTTGGTGTCATTCTTAGTTGGGGAAACTGTGATCAGATCTCTAGGAAATGTTCTTGAGGAACATTTTGAGCACTTAAGTGCTCCTATTTTCAGTTTGTTTCCAAAGCAGTTCCCTAACAGCATCCTTTTGTCAATCTAACTGGAAAAAAAAAAAAAAATAATAATTCATACAACCCTTTTCAACAGAGGTGATTTCTGGTATATGCATATTTTCTCTAGAAGACGTTTTTCAAACACTAGTTTATAAAACTGAAAGAAGCATTAAAACCTTCACTCGTGACTGTTGATGAAGTGGTTCAATTGAGTGGCACAATATTCCCCCCAGTTTTAACTCAGAAGGTGTTTTTATTTATATATGTGTTTTGATCATAAAATTATCACCAGATAATATAATTTTGGAAGAAACCGGGGAAAAAGAACACTTTCTCCCAATCCTTTATAGCTCTGAAATAGTTATTATGAGTGTATCAGAACAGTTATTGTCCTTGCTTTGAAGTTAGCAATGTTAATAGGTAATAGAAATACTTTTAAATGAAGAAATTGTGTTACTAAATTCCTTGAAAGGAGATCATTTATTCCTGAATACCACTTTGCAGCTAATCTGTTGATATGGGGTATTATCTTCAGATGAAAAATGCTATCAGTAATTTGCTCAAAACACTTAATTAATGATATTAATATCGACTTGTACAACTAATTAGTTCAATTCTAATAAATTTGAAGCTCTATGAGATTGCAAAAGGCAATGACCATCATCAGTGCTACTGATCCTGTTGACTGTTAACTTCCTAATTCTACAGCTTTTTAGTCCTGGCAATAAGATCTCTCTCAGTACCCAGGTTTTCATGAAAAAATCTGCTTCTTTTCAGTGTTGCTTACTTCTATAACCAACAATATGTCTAGTCCATTACATACTGATAAATCCATGACAGATTAAGTCCATGACAGATTAAGTCCACAAAATATTAAACAGAGTTCAAGGAAGTACAAAATAAAAGAAACATTGGGAAACATTAAGTGTGGTAGATTAAAAAAAAAAAAAAAAAAAAAATTTACTCAGGCAGATTTTCTTTCAGTATTGTTGTCATTAACAGAAGATGATAGACTGATCCCTCACCAATGCAGGATTAGCAGAAATTATGGAAATAAACACAAGCCTCACTGAAAGCATGAGAAGAAATGCCTCCATAATGAATGTGACAGACACAGTTGAAAACAAATTGCCATTTTTATTCCACTTTTCAAAATATTAGGAAATAAGGAAATGATATTTCATCACATTACTGACAAAATATGAAATATATTAACAAGGACTAAAAAAATGAGCCTTTTGAGAAAAGTGAGAAAGAAAGTTGAACGAACCTTACAATTTGCACTAAGCAGCTTCCATTTAGGAATGAATTGCTGCTGTACTATTAGGTGTGTATATAACAAATAGAAGGCAACTGTGAAATTTTTAGGAAAATACATCTTGTTTAAATTTGAAGGAAGTGATTTTATATCTTGTGTAAACTGGCTTGTGTTTATTTGACTGTTTAATTTAGAATTTCAGGTGCATATACTTATAAACACCCCTTTAAATGCTCGTTGTGTACATTTGCTTAGAAATAAGTATTGATGCAAAAGTGTGTTCTTCTACACAAGGTCATTGACACAGAAGGTCTACATTTTAGACCTTCCTCCTTTTTCTATGGAGAAGTCTGTTACAGTCTTTGCTGCTTGAGAAATGAAACAAGCACCATGCTTTTATATCAAGATTCTTTTTATATCTAGATGACTTTAAAGAAAAAGTAACCACCTGTAAAAATGATGTCTTTACACAGATTTAGGCATGGATACAATCATTTTAAACACACATACTGAGGTACAAACTATGTATGGAATGAGTCAGGCCAACTAGAAGCATTTCTATCATCAAAATTCAGTTTATGGCACAATTCTTTCACAGTCACTTGTGCACGTGTCCAAACCTCTGTGTTACTTAGTATCTTGAATTTATCTCAGTGTCCTGCACTAGACAATATTTTTAGTGAATGTGATCTCTATTTTGAGAAAGAATCTTCAACAGCCATTACGTTATTGTCAAAATACTACTATAAATACTACAGTCACTTGTCTTCTTAAAGGCAGGTTGCTCTGGGATATGACTTAAATTTTCTCACATTGAAAAGTGTATTACTTTTCTGCAGTGTGCAACACCTTTTAAAGAAAAAAATAACTCTACTTTTTATTTTAAATTAGTTTTATTTCACTACATACTTCAAATAAATATTCTCCTGATAAAGATGCATTAATTTATACTTTCTAAGCAAAAAACAATACAAAACCTGCACACATTCAAAATCCTCACTAAATTAAAAGTGACTGGATTCCACATTTCTAATACTCTATTCACCAGTGAAAAAAACAGGTGTTTCTCAGAGTGAAGATCTCAGACCACCACATACTGCTGACCCACAAGCTCCCCAAGTATTATTATCCATGCAATTTCAATGTTAAAGCTGCAGTGTGGGCAACAACGTTATTTATTTATTTATTTATTTATTTATTTATTTATTGCCTAACACTAGAAGACTAGAACAGTGAGAAACTAAAAGCAAACTAGAAACACCTTCCCCCATCCACTCTTCCACCTCCTCTCCCTGAGCAGGGCTGGGGAACAGGGAATGGGGGCTGCGGTCAGTTCCTGACGCTTCTTCTCCGCTGCTCCTTCAAGGTCACTCTCTGCCCCAGTTCCACGCGGGGCCCCTCCCACGGGATGCTGTCCTTCCAGCTCTTCAAGAACACAGCTCCCACATGGCTCCATACCACGGGGTCCATCCCCCAAGAGCAAACTGCTCCAGCACGGGTCCCCCATGGGCGGCAGCTCCCCCCAGACCCCTGCTCCTGCGTGGGCTCCTCTCCACAGGCTGCAGCTCCGGCCCGGGGCCTGCTCCTGCGGCGGCTCTCCATGGGCCACAGCCTCCTCCTTTACACATCCACCTGCTCCATGTAGGCTCCTCCACGGGCTGCAGCGTGGAGATCTGCTCCATGTGGGACCTGTGGGCTGCAGGGGGACAGCCTGCTCCACCAGGGGCCTCTCCACAGGCCACAGGGGAACTGCTGCTGTGGCGTCTGGAGCACCTCCTGCCCTCCTGCTGCACTGACGTGGGCGTCTGCAGGGCTGCTTCTCATTCCTCTCCCCCAGCTGCTTTTGCTCAGCAGCTTTTTTCCCCTTTCTTAGATCTACTCTCCCAGAGGCCCACCCAGCATCACTCACTGGCTTGACTCTGGTCGTCACTGGGTCCCTTTTGGAGCTTGCTGGAGCTGGCTCTGCTCTGACATGAGGCAGCTGCTGAGCTCTGCTCACGGAGGCAACCACTGCCACCCCCCAGCAACTAAAACCTTGCCATGTAAACCCAATACAAAATCATACACTTTTTGTTTGTTTGTTTTTGTAAATGTGTATATATTTGTGTATATGTGTGCATGTATATTTTATTATGTGTGTTTATGGAAAAACTCTTAGGCTCTGGCACTCCATGAGGGCAAATTACTATAGTTCTTTAAAATGGAGCCAAACCCCTGAGATACCAAACAGGAAAAAAGGGCACTAGTTAGTTGTTCTTGCACTCCAATTGGCTGAAATTTTAATAGGACATTCAAGACCATGTTCAAACAAAACACTTTAAAAAGCAATGAAAACAAACAGAATATATCATATTTGTATTATCACTGGAGTAAATCAGTGCTGATCCATTTAATTGAAGTAATGACAGTTCACCTTTACCCTGGGCTTTAAAACCTCCTTTACAATTAAACAAAATTGGGTATCAGATCACAGACAGAGAATCAGAGAAGGATAGACAAATTATATCATTTAAATATTCTAGCACCTGCACAGAAAGCTAGTTCATGAATATTTAACTCAGAAAAGGTACAGATGCTTAGTTGTCCATTGAAACCTCATTTGCTCCATTTCTGTAACAGTTTCAAAAATATCCCTGTGAATTGACTGTCACTATCCTATTACTGAAAACTAAAGGATAAATGCTCCTCTGAGATATGCACATGGTCTCTGCCTTCCCCATGTATTTGGAGAGCTCACTACTGCTATCAGCAGAGCTCCCACCTTCCCGCAGAGTCCTCCTCCCATCAGGGAAAATGTGTGCAAGAAATGGATAAGGCTGCTAGACAGCATATATGCTTTCTCCTTTTTAATGTCAAATCAGGAAAAGATAATGCCGAGAGAGGCTCTAACAGAGTCATTGCTAACGACCTTGTGCTGAGAGGGAGCACCTTCAAGGCTGTATTCAGCAGCCGCCTGTAGCAAAAGCATCCTCAGGGTTTGTGAACCAAAACTTCAGCCAAAGGATGACCTAAGCCAAGATGTGAGTCCCCAAGTCCCTGAATTTTCATCATCTTCCAGAAATGGCTCTGTGCTCCTGCCTGTTCTCACCAGATTGTGAGCAGAAGGGAGAGAATACAACACAACTGCAGCTTATACCTAGAGTGCTGAATTTGTAAACAATTTTTCAGATGAAGCTGCAATTATTATTATAGCACTGTTATGTAGAAAAGCACCAGGAATTTGAAGTAATGGCATGATAATGGCTAACAGCTCAGCTAAATACAAAGGAAAAAAATGCTTACAAAATGGTGGAAACACAGGGTATTTGTACTTTTTTTTTTAACCTGAACAACACATTTAGTTGTAACAATAATTATATGGATTACACTGCTAATAATGGAGATGGAGAAAGAGGAAATTATGAGTTGTGTTATGGCTTGGTATTAAATATGAACTGTATGAATAAGCTGAAAATTGAGCTTTCTCCCACTGATGTAACTTCTTATTTCCTGGATTCATGCTGCCTTACAGTCCTTATTTTAGATAAGGCAGTTTACTTAGATAAAGTTTTATCATCATGACTATGAGTTACCTGAAGCATCACATATGCTCTTTGCTCTTTTCTTTGTCCCAGTACCATCTTGCTAACAGAAACTAATAAAATCCAGAAAAGAAAATGGAGCGGTGGGCTATTTTCCGTGTATGAGAAATACACTGCTTTTTCCAAACCTCCAGAAAAGATGTGATCTTCATAGGAACTTTGCTGTGAGAATTTTGTACAGTTTACAATTGGGCTCTGCAAAATGGGATGCTGCTGAGTCTTTGATTTAATGAAAACTTAGGAAGGCAATCCAATTCACTGCAGGGGCTGCTTTGTTCTTTCATTACGATTCTTTTTTAATGAGAAAGACGATCGCAAGGATAAACTCGATTCCTCTGAATTTTTACACTAATTACATACAAAGCACCATTCTTGCAGAGCAGGACTTATCTCCTTCAGGCAATACAGTTATCATCTTGTAACCACACTTCAAATCTCCCGTATGAACACTGGAGCTACGTGCACTGCATGTGGATTTGACTACCCTGGCTAGCTGCTTGAATTGATGAATGTTTAAAGATTCCATAAATCACAGGCAAATACTGATATTGCGTGAAATGGGAGAGATGACCCTTGCATTCTGCTTACAGCTGTAGGATCAAGGGTACACTATTTTATGAGAACCATTAACTTTCCTCATTGTAGTGGGAAGGGATGGTTGGTTTTGTAAACAGCGCTTGAGATGTTTATGTATTAAGGGGGGAAAAAAAGAGTCAAATCCATATACAAACACTACAAAGGACAGTTACCTCTTAATTCTACATAAAATAGACTGTTATGCTCTGTTTGTGATTCAGTTCACATCCTTACGGGACAATTTATTATTTGACAAACTGTAAGGCAATCTTGTCTAGATAGGGTGCTGCTTTATCATCAAATAAAATTACCACGACTGACATTCACCCCTGCACAATACTGTGATGCTACGGGACAAATTTCCAAGCTCAGTATGTGCCCAGTGCCATGGTACTCAAGCACTTCCAGGAATGTACTGAGAAACAACTGTCTTTCTACACGCTCAAAAGCCTTCATTCTTTAACCTATATCATCTGTACCCGCATTTGGATCTGTGGCACAAATATGAATACACGTTACTGCAGCTGCTGAGATGGGAACACAAGTCAAGGAGCTGAGAAGTGCAAGTGTTCAAATGGCACTTTCTAAAAGCTTCCTCAAGCCTGCCCACTCACGCCTCCAGTGACAAGGTTTCTCTTCTCAAACAGGTACCCTCAGACTTGCATGCAGATTAGCATCATGTTTGAAAGGCTGACATGGTTCCTGGAACAGTATGCAAGGAGGGAGCTTCACAGGCACAGCAACAAATCCTAAATCCTGATCCAAGCCTAAACGCTTGCAAATATATGTTTCAAGTTTGCCTGAAGACTCCAATTTTGGTGCAGGAATCAACATGAAAAGCATCAGAGTGTAAAACGCTACAGTCATCATTGTTTTGATTCTGTTAAATCCTACTAGCTACCTGTGATGTTGTAGCTGTAAGCTGAATAAATGCATCACCTCCCATTTTATTGCATCTCTGCTTTCTATTTATGGACTTACTGGCAAGGAATGGGCGTACCTGGCTAAATATTCCTAAACAGGAACCTGTATGTACATTTACCTCCAGGGCAAAACTGCTCTATTCTCAAGTAGTATGTTCAGTATAGACATTTCTTCACACTGATGATGCAGCATCTTGATGCTGCATCATCACCCAGGACTTCAGCCAGCCTAAAGCTCCTTTTATGCTCACTGCACTTTTGCTTTTTTAAAATATGCACTTGCCTTCGAGTCATGGTGCAAATCTGCATGCTGTTTCTAGAAGAAACTGGCTGATGGCATAAACCTGGTAGCCAGAAACATGACCGTGTCTGAACTTCCTAAACTGAGTGTGACTGGTGCTTCTCACCACCTAATCTAAATCCTCCAGGGATTTTGTTACAAGGAGAGGTACCCCTAGTTCATATGCAACCTTAGTAGATATTCATTTATCCCTGTAGACAGGACCTTCCATTTCCTCATTTAGGTTTAGAGGGTGTTAAGAGATTTTTTTTTTTTTCCTCTAGACTAAGTCAGCAGACAGGAAAAATGAGGTGCTCAATGCCCTTTTGCCCAACACTTCTTTTGTCTTTGATGGCACAAAGAATACTTCTTTGGTCAGCAGAGCTATTTTGAAAGCAAACCAGTAAAATAAGAGGCGTCTCTGGACTCTGAATGAACTGCACCAGGAACCATGGATTACTACTACAGAGAATGCTACAGCATGGATGCTTGATTAGACCTGGCCTTCATTACTCTGGGGTCACCGCACGTTTGTTAGTGTTTGCATCATTAAACCATGGCACACTGTGCTCATGCTTAACTGCTGCCACCTGCATCCTAAAGGAAAAGTACTTTCCGATTTTCAGTTTGTATGTGCTGTGCGATGCACATGGTTTATTTGAATGATATGGTGCAAGAGGATAGACTGTGCTGCTTTCTCTAGGAGTAGCAGAAAGGTACACATTTTGTAACATGGTCTGCATGCTATGGGTTTGGATAGGAGGTGCCTAACGTAACAGTGAGGAGGCAGGACTGAGAAATTAAAATATCACAATCACAGAATCATCCAGGACCTCCTCAAATATCACAGTCACAGAATCTAGGACCTCCTCATCTAGGAATCATCAAGAGACCTCCTGATCTAGGAATCATCAAGAGACCTCCAAAATCACTGAGTCCAACCTCTGACCTAACACTAACAAGTCCTCCACTAAACCATATCCCTAAGCTCTACATCTAAACATCTTTTAAAGACCTCCAGGGATGGTGACTCAACCACTTCCCTGGGCAGCCTATGGCTGCGGTTTCTTTTGTGGCATTACCTGCTAACACCTTTTCACTACATTTTGGGCTAGGATTCACCTCCGTGTTTATTTGTAAGTTGTTAAACAGCTGACAAAGCAAAATGCACCTGATGAAAATGAAAACTGACTAAGCCTTGAGAGGCCTGGTCCCTTGTGTAGGTGGACAGGAGCAGCAGAGCCAAAGCAGAAAGCTTCTGCCTGCTGGTTAGTGGAGCAAGGCAGCTGACAATGAAAAACCCTGAGGGTAAAAAGAAAAAACAAACAAAAAAAACCACCACCCAACCTCTCCACTAGGAACAGGAAACCAAACCAAAACAACAAAAGACAGAAAGGTCAAGTTTACTGTTTTTAACCCTGCCTTCCTATCATCAATGTGATTTACTGTTTTTTTGTCTTGTCTTCCTGGGCTGCATCAAGAGGAGTGGCCAGCAGGTCCCCCTCTGCTCTGCCCTTGTCCCCACTTCTGCATCCAGCTCTGGGGCGCCCAACACAGGAAGGATGTGGATCTTTTGGAGAGGGTCCAGAGGAGGGCCACAAGGATGATCAGAGGGCTGGAGCACCTCTCCTGTGGAGAAGGGCTGAGAGCTGGGGATGTTCAGCCTGGAGAATTGAATTCTGGGGAGACCTCACTGCAGCTTTTCAGTACTTAAAGGGGGCTTAAAAAAGATGAAGAGCAACTTTTTGCTCAGTCAGATAATGACAGGACAAGGGAGAATGGTTTTAAACTAAAAGAAAGGAGATTTAGACTTAGATATACGGAAGAAATTCTTCGCTTAGAGGGTGGTGAGGCCCTGGCACAGGTTGCCCAGAGAAGCTGTGGATGCCCCATCCCTGGAGGTGTTCAAGGCCAGGCTGGATGGGGCTCTGGGCAACCTGGTCTGGTGGGAGGTGTCCCTGCCCATGGCAGGGGGTTGGGACTGGATGGGCTTTAAGGTCCCTTCCAACCCAAACCATTCTGTGATTCTATGATTCCTACCAGCAGTGTGGAATAAATCATACTCTGTTGAAATTTTATCTGTTTCTATATTATAGCTGAAAAATGCAAGAAGTTTTCATAGGACTAGGAGAGGAAATTCTGTGGTTTTGGGAAACTGTCAAAAAGAACAGGATCCCAAGGTCTTCTGAAGACTACACATAGGAGAAAAGTTTAACACCTCTCTGAACTGTAACCACCTACAGTGTAGAACAATAAAGGCTCATGCAGTGGAGAGGGCAGTACCATTCAGCATTTCACAGCAGGAGATTTCAGAAAAAATCACTTGGAAATAGAGGGAAAATTTAAACAGAAACAAAATGATTATGCAAATGGCACTGAACAGAAAGCTGGATCTACTCATACTGTTTTTTTCTATTTATATAGCTCTGGTGCCCATGACGTGATAGGAAAACCCCAAACACACAGCAAGTCATACTTCTTGCTCCTGTGCATGCTATCCAAAACAGAAAAATTGCAGGTTACAAAAAAATCTTCTCTGCAATTTTTAGTCTCTGTCAATCACCAGAGTTTTGGTTTCATTTCCCCCGAAGTGCAGAATACCCTCTGAATATGAAAAGGGCTCTTAAAAGCCCAGACAAAAGGACTGTTTGGCTGACCATTTCCATAATAACATATCCCACACAGTTTGGCATCCCTAATTAGAAGCCCAGAGTAATTAGGAGAAAGTACACTGCAGACTACAAAGCTCCACACAATACGGAGAATATGCAGTGCTGCTGCGAGAATACCAAAGACCAGAATGTCATCATTTTTCCTCATCCCAAGCCATGCTCATTGTGATGCTCCTATTTTACAACTTGGTTATCCTGGTCCCTTGCAGCAAGAGGGCCAGGAGGAGCTAGGCCAGCTTGATACTTGCTTCCCCCAGGTTCAAAACACATTTGCAATGTGTTTGCAAGCCTGAGCATGGGCTGGGTCCCGGCTTCACCACCACCTTCTCCTGAGGGACTGAGGGCCACTTCTGTCATCAGCAGAGAGGGCCATGAGACAGCAAACCTAGAGCTGTGCAGGTTTTGTTCAACACTGGGGGCATAAACAAGCTCTTTGTTCTACAGCAGAGGCACGAACGTGCTAAGGAAATGGAACGATGATGAAATGTATCTTTTCTCATCAAAATCACTCCCTGTCATCCTAAGTGAACAGAAAGTCCCATATTTCTGAAGGCGTCTCATTGAACGTGCTGACAGGATCAATGCTTTTCCAGAAGACTTTTCATCCCAATGGCACAGCACATATTGCCCAAAGTACTTTATATCTAATATAGTTTGATCAGGTTAAATCATGCACTCTCCTTGTTTCCCCCATATGTTTTTATCTGCAGTAAACAAACTAAATGTAAATATTGAAGAAATTCTGGTATGTCTACCACATTAACTGCATAATACCAGCTTTGAGTTAATACAACATTGCTAGTGGAATGAAATTGAGTTAAAAAAGAGACATTTATCCTTTTATCATTCAATAGATAGCTGACAACCTCTTCAGTAAAACAGAACAATGTCTATAAAGTGTTACAGTTGCCTTCAAGTTGTCTGATTCATTTTTTCTGGGGAAGTAGGAAGGATATTAGGGTAGGCTTGTTTTATTGTTGTTGTTGTTTTGTTTTGTTTTGATTTTTTTTTTTTTATTTTTTTTTTTCATGTATCTAAAAGGGGATACGTTTGAATAGCAGGTAAATCAGGATATGATTGAGATACTAAGGTCATAAACAAATCCAGACAGAAATGCATTAAAAATGATATTCCAGTGACATGACTGCAATCCTTAATAGTCTCAAGGGATTGTGTAACTAACTTTGGGGCACAGATCAGGTCTGATTATGTGTCAAATCTGAGACATTACAGTTACTCTAGTGAAAACCGTATTTGCATTGATATATGCTATAACCTCATTGCTTAGTCTAGAAGCGGAACTCATCCAGACATACAGAGATTCATAAAACCTTTTCTGAACTAGCAAATTATTGCCAGCTCTAACTAATGGTGGCCTGAAAATACAGAGTAACTTGTTGCACTGAAATTAAAGGAGCAGCTTGCACCGTGGAGCGCTACTCGTGCAGAATTTGGCCCTTAAGGCTTTATGTTCCCCTTCTGTTCAAAACACATAATACTGCTCCCTCATCCCTTGCATCTAGAATAACTAGAAATAGCAGTTTCACATTTTCTCTTTTTTCTTTAAATGATGTCTAGTAGATGTGTTGTTTTCATTTGTAACATATGTGAGTTGGCTTTTAGAAGTAATTTATTTTCAGTTGCAAGCTGCTGATGCTTGCACCCATGTTGACTGTTAGTAATTAACACCTTCTGGTCCACTATGGACAATTTCCCGCTTACTGCTTTTTAAGGTGCTAAAACTAATCTCCACCAGTTCTATGTCCCATAGCTCCATTTCACTGACAGAAGTCTTTTCTTCCTGATAGCTAAGGCTTTTCTTTTCCTCATTTAGTAATAATATACAACCCAAAGGGCTATCTGGAAGTGTCCTGACAAGGTTTCACTAAGCAGAATCCCCTGTTGACAAGGGGACTGAGCTGAGATAATATGTGTTAAAACCTTCTCAAATCAGAGGTGTTACCATGGACAGCTACAGGTTTGGGCTGTAAAACAGGCACAAGAGGAAGTTACCTTAAGTGTAAGAATTGAGGGTTCCATTATTAGTTATTCAATTTTTTTTTTTGGCATATCAGCCAGATAAAACATAATTATATTCATTGCCTGATAATGTTGCATAAGTAACATTAATTATATAGCAATGTTTTTATACAAAAACAAAACAAAACAAAAAAACCTCTTGAATAATTATATTCAGACCCCAGCATCTCAACAGTAGTGCATTAATGGGCATTTAACTGGAAGCTAAAGATGGTACATAATATATTCGTGGATAAGTGGCTACCGGCATCTCTGCATGTGTGATTGTGTGCACACCTAGCTGTAAAGAACTTCTGCACTCATATCTTCAGGGAAATAACATATTGAACTTCCATTTACATATAATATTTTTTTAAATAAGCACAAAAATATCCAGAATAAAAAAAAAAGATAATTATCTAGATACCAGACATATCATTTAACAGAAACTTCAGAGCTCCTTATGTCTCAGAAAATTATAGTTTTCAGTCCTACAGTGAACTGAGCTTTTTTTGGCCACCACAAGTGACTGCTTATCAGTGAGTACATTTCTGCAAAACCTCAGAGGTTAAGAAAGCAAGCAAAGAAAAAGACAAAGGGATGCAGTTATTTCTGACTACCAGCCAACTTACAATGGTCTGATTTCTGAAGGAGAAAGAGGGTAATTTAAAAAATCTTAAATCTTGCACGCAGAGTAGGAGAACAGCACTTTTTTTTTAAAAAAAAAAAAAGCCTTCTGATGTTTCTGGCACTCAGAACAGAATCAGCCCATATAAAATTAATATAATTATTATGTGATTTCCATCTGCTAACGAAGCCAAAGGATTAGAGCTGCTAGAAAAACTGTCTTAGTGGAACAAACATAGATAATGAATTTGAATAAATACACAAGCAAAAAGACAATGTCAAGCTCAATCATTTGGCAATATTAAATGCTGAGTAAATGAGTTGGCTGTGTATTGCCCTACCATTCAGCAGAAATGTTATGGTGAGTGATTGGATCAAGGCCTCACTGCATCTCTGGTCAGTTGCGTTCTGAATTTTTTGAACCCTACACCAAACCATCTCTCTGTTTTTGAAGCTCCTTTTCCAGACTATTCCACTGGTCCCCATTACACTGTGCTTTGGTTGTTTGTATACTCTGTGTCTAACTGCAGGCCTGTTCAAACATGTCTGACCATTCTCACTTGTCCAAAGCATATTTTTGACCTATCCCTAAGACTTTCCCATTCACTTCCCAAACCTATCATACTGGAACAACAGAGATCTCCAACAAACTCTCTTTAATCAATCACTATATTATAAACAGAGATAGAAAATTATTTATAACAATAAAATAGATCCTTTATTACAATTATGTTTATATGTATAAAACTTAGTGCTTGATACTGGGTTTGAAATGCCGATATACACTGGTGTCAAACAGCACTATAACCAAACCCCTGTAATGCACAGCAGATTCCTAGCCTATAAATCATCTCACAAGCTAGCATTTTCAAAAAAGCAAAATCTATTTAAAAGTCATTGGGATTTGGCTTCCACAAAATCTAAATCAGTCCCGAGGAGGACATTTCTGGGATAGAACTTGTGAACAGCTAGGCAATCCTACATTCAGAAAAAAATATTTTTAAACACAGTTCTCCAGAAAGATGCTACTAATACACATTTTAAGCCTTTTGCATAGAAAAGCACGTGGTGATGCTTCCCCCTACGCAAACTGAAATTCCAAGACAGTGAAACGCTGCCTGAGCAATCTTTCCTTATGTAAGAGCTGACATTTCCTCAGCAGATTGGCCTCTGCTGTTTCTGAAAAATGTCAATGGAGACCGAGTTTTGTAAAAGTCAAGCTGCAATACATGCAAGCACTTTGTGTTGCAGAACAGTGGCATATTTTTTATTTTTTATTTTTTAATTTTATTTTTATTTTTAATGTAGTGAAACCGTTATTGTTTTGAAACACTTTCATATGTTACAGTATTGTACCAGAATACTACACTGATGGAGGAACTTAAGCTTCGGAGTTGTTCTCAAATCATTTAAAGATGTAATATCAAAGAATGAATCAAAATATTTACTCCTGTAAGAAAATGTGAAGCCCTCAGTATGCTGACAGATGTACTGGAGCCTAATGCATGTTCTGTCTTTTCCTTGATGGAGCCCTTCCCTTCTTATGTCAGGAGAGCACAGTCACAAAAGTACATGATATTTTTGGTCTTTTATTTTGTTTCTAATCCATGTGTTCTGTGAAGGTGAATAAATAAAATGATTACAAAAAATGAGCGGGTAAGAAATGTACTTAAATGCATTCACCTCCCACACCTCATCTTGACATGAAATCTCAGAGAAAGGAGGGATGGGCAGGAAAGGAAAAAAAAATAAATAAATAAATAAAAAAGTATTATATATAGGCTGTCAAACAGAGGATCATTTGACATATGGTACTGAAGTGCACTTGAATGCATTTGTCATTTTGGCTGCCAGATTGCTTATACGAGCCCTGTCCCACAGCAGCGGCAGAGCTGTAGAGCTTCTCTGCCCACTCAGCATTTCAGAGACAGCATCCCAAATTCCCTCCTTTCATCTGCTCCTTCCAAAACACTAAAATCTGGATGCTATTTTTCACTAATAGTGAACTACTGAGCTGCCTTGATGAGCAACTAGAATGAGCAAGCTCTTTGCATCTGAGCTCTCCTTAACCTATATAGCTTGTAAAGCATACTGTTTCCCAGCAAAATACACAGTTAAATCTAAAACGGACCCTGAATGTGTGGTTGTGGTACCATGGTGGAAAGTCTAAGAGAAGCATTACCATAAAAATAGTTAAGATGTGAAAAGTACTGATGTTTCTTTTTTTTTGCTTATAGGTAGAAGCACTACCCTCAAATTTAGCCCTAATCATGAAACTACTAATTCATTCTTTGTTAATGAAGATTTTTTTTTTTTTTTTTTTTTAGTTTATTTAATATGTATTGCTAGGCAATACAAATATGTTACGGATGTTAATGGGATACATGTCTAAATCGCAGTTAAATATAACTTGTTTATTATTTTTTCTGCAAAAGCTTTATCCTCATTGTCTTGCACAAAAGAGTTACGTGTTTCAGAGATGGACACTTACCTTGTCTGACAGCTAGTGTTGTCGTGTAGACTAAGAATAGAAGGATATAATTGAGGAAGCTCTGAAAAACAGGTGTGTTGGCATGGAAATCTTCTGACAAATACTTGCTCGTGAGGCCAATGCCACAGATAAGGAGGGAGAGTACCTGGCCAAGAGCCACAGACAGCAAGAGATCCCTAAAAGGAATGAGAAAAACACAGACATTAAACACTGAGCCTCCTCATGCTCATTCTCCTCCAGAATCATGTTCAAAAGTGTTAAGACACAGAAGAAACACGATGCTTCAATCAGCGAGGTATCTGCTGGGTGTTGTGATGTAACGGTTCCATTATTTCTGCACTTATCACTGGCTTAAACATCCCCCAAGGACACAAGCTTTTATTCACATATTAGACAAGAGCAGATGGTAAATCTCTACCATTTAATTTCACATTTCACTAAGGATAAATGATAGTTTAAATGCAACACCTTTAAATGTTTAAATACAGCACCTTTTTCTTCGAGCCTCTTCTTCAATAGAGAGACCCAGGAGTATCATTCAGCTAAAGCTGGAATTACAGCTCCTCCAGGACTTAGTAGCCACAGAAAAAAAAAAAAAAAAAAAAAGCAGATAAAGGATTTTATCGTGTTTCACCATCAACATGAATTTACTGCGCAACTTCATTCCCCTAATTTCATTTCCATTTCATTGTATAAACTGTTCTTTCCACCCACTATGCAAATGTACATATATTTTCTTTTGTCTTTGTTACCGCTTACTTTCCTTTCTGTTTGGAGAAAGTGGAAAGTTCTGCTTTTTTCATTCCTGTCTCCTTCTGGTTCTTAAACCTGTATTTTCTGATTTGGCTTCTTGCTTTAATCTGGTTTTTTTTTGTTGTTGTTGTTTGTTTGTTTGTTTGACCTTGATCTCCAGTCTCCACTATTCTCCTATTTAATGTTCCACATTCTCTCTCCCCACAGATCTCCGATAGTTTTTCCCTTTGTACATGTTCTCTGTCTTCATATAATTTTCTCCTCCTTACTCGAGAAACTGCTGTATCTGAAAGCACACTCTTTTATGGTACATATTCTTTTCATGTCCTTTCTTCAATCTTCTCTGTGATATCCTTTTCCATTCCAAGTATCTGCTTCTTGTACTCTTCCATCAGAACTTTTAATAAACTGTACAGCCATATTCAGTGCCCCCCCCCCCCCAAAAAAAAAAAAAAAAACAACTCCTTTTCTTATTTTAGTCACAGGATATCCACAGCACAGGTATATATGTGCTTTTAAACTACCCTTTTCCCAAATTCACTGTTGGACAGTACTTCTGTGCTGATCAAGCCTGTTCCTCCACTACCCTTGCTCCATGCAAACGCACATAATGCATCATGTTGGTATGAAGCAGGAGCAGTAACAACTGCTGCCAAGGACTGGAAAAGGACATCAGAAGGGGACAGTTAGTCCAAGTCCTCCTGGCTGCTGCTGTCACTGTCATCGGCCTCCAGAAGAGACTGTAGGTTTCTCAGGAAACCCAGGAAGGAGAAAGGAAGCACGTCTCATTAGAGCCTCATACAAAGAAAAAGGCATTAGGCAATCCTAAGGAAGTAAAGGAAAGAGGGGAGCTCCCTGCTCAGCTGTAACAATATTTCATATATCATGTGTGTTCTCTTCTTCCAGTTAATAAAAAAAAACAAAAACAAAAACAAACAAAAAAAAAAACATTGCTTCGAGGCTGCTTTGCTTTCCCTGACAGATTTCCCTGACCTCAGCTGTGAGTATTTGGCAGCGATGAGCATCTGTGCTCCAGCAACAACTTCCCTTGTAAACTCAAGTGTCAAATTTGTTTCCCTTTTTCTCATAAACAATACTCCCACTAATGTGTCTCAGTGTCAGTCATGGCGTGATTCAACCAAGCAGACACTGGAAAGCACGGGAGGCTGGATAGTTATATTCATCTAACATACCTCACTGACAAACAGTCTGACACAGATAGTAAGAGAACAAACTTTATTGTGCTAAATCCCGTGTTTTGACGGGAGACTGCTGGATAAATAGAAACTATGATTCCACAACTACTGCCTCCACTTTTACATTACTTACTCTACTGCAAAACATAACCATGGGAAATAAACACACTCAACAGAGATAACATCTGAGACTAAGACGTGAATGCTGTGGAAGCGATGGATCCTCAGCTCCTGCCACTGCCTGCAGTGCTCTTGATGCAGAGTAAGAAATGTGAATAGTGACTGCAATTTAAATCCATGTACTAATCTTGTAAACTTGTATATAATTCTTCAACCAGTTGGGTAGATAGTGGTTTTTTATGTTTTTGTCCTACAGTGAAGGTTCATGCAGTCTGTCCTCTTGCTTACTACTACTTGCTCACTACTGTTTTTGTAGTTCTATTTCATTAATAAATTTAATGTTTGCAGATTTGTATCTCTAAGTGTGTTCCCTGCTTCACACAGGATGCGGGTGGTTATTAACAGTCCTCTATATCTCAGCCATGAGCATTAGCAAACTTTATATTACATCCATTGTGGTACTGCATCTGTTCTGGAAAGAACTATCTTGGATCCTACTTGGATTTACAGAAAACTAAATATATCCTCACTTAATCATTCATGAAATGATTTTTCCAGAAATGTATTCCTTGCTCCATATGGCAGTTGGCTGTTGGATATTACTTATCCTTGCTTTTTTTAGGGAATCAAAAATTCCACCCCTTATTGTATTACTGAAATAGCAATTAAGACAAAAAGTAATTAGGAATTCAGCAAAAGCAGCCATTGACAAGAATCAACACTATGAACCTGAACACCTCCAAGTTTGTAGATAAAGTTTGTTTGTGGATCAGCATACAGTCTGTGTGTCTTTAGAGAGCATTTAGGTAAAAAATGTCTTTTGAACAGAGTTTAAAAAAATACAGGAAATTATTTGTCAAAGAACCATGGAAGCAGCCCTGCAAATTCCACTGGCTTTCAAACTACATAAATGACATTGAATACATATGTATTGCTTGCCTCTAGTTTTTGTGCACACTTTTATTTTATTTTATTTTTATTATTGTGTGAGAAAACTCATTCTGAAATCAAGCAGTTGTGTTCCTTCTCCAGTCAGAACTTAGTGGAACATTTCATACGTGGTATATGATACAGAAATACACATTTCTTCTTTTATCTCTTCAGCATGAAGAGAAGCATAATTAAAATATTTAAACAGAATTAATTCAAAGGTCCTCAGACATCAAGCAAGGATTGCCCATTTAATACCTTTTAATTACTCCTAAGACAGTGCCCACATTAACTCTTCTGCCATACCTGAAGACAGCTCCACTGCTGACATGAATGCCATGCAGAGGAGTTGGTATGTTCCTCTCCCCTCATCATTGTAGGTCACAACTGATGCTAACTACTACCATGAAAAACAGGTGAAATGAGTAAGTAAGAGAAACCAAAACATAAGATCAATAAGTGAAAATATAAGTTCAAAATGTGAATGGAAGAGAACAACTCATCTCTCTCCAAGTAAGAAAGTAGAAACAAATCTCAATTTGCTGGTTTTAACAGTGCAACAAAGAATAATGTAATATTTGGATAACCCTAAAAACCAACATAAGATTCCTGTTAAGATTGTACAGAAAATGCATGATAGCATTATCTGTGTTCCATTATTCCTGCCAGCGATGATCTAATAATACAAGAGTCTTAGCACCCAAGTCTTTAATACCTGTACAAGAATAATAACATACCCTGTCTTTTTTTAAGAAGAATGAATTAGCAAACATTGAAAAGAAGCTTTCAATGGCTGTTGAAAAGCTACTACTTCCTTCAGACAGAGGAAAAAGCAACTAACCCACTGCTGTCACCTCTGGTACTCACCAGACAGTATCTCTCCTAAATACCATGTATTGGCTATTTCAACACTATTATATATCCAACATATCTGCATCAGTTTTCCCTGTTGGTTTTAATACTCTTCACCACTCAAAGTCAGGCACAAAGAGGGTGATTTCTTTCCTAAGCCTTCAGTCTGTCACACTGGCTTTGGCAGTATTTTCATTTACTGACGAAGCGCCATTCACTCACACCTTGAAGAAAAGTTATACGGGCTGAGGGCCTTCAAAGAAAGCACTGAAAAGATTGTCACTAAAAAAAAACAAAAACAAAACAAAACAAACAAACAAAAAAACATAAAATTGAGTTTTTCTACCTGTTAGAGTCCAATTCTGCAATAGTTGAGTGTTGAACTCCCACTAGGATCAACAGCCAAGTCTCAAGCCAAGTTAAAACAGGGGAAAATCTTCAGTGTAGCTCCGAACTTTGATTTCATGAACTCATGGCACTCACTCACCAATACAGAGCAAATAAAAGACATTCTTCTGTAAAACACCAATTTAAGACCCGTTCCTCAATGTTTTGCTGGCACTTGAATTAACATTCTGTATCAGAAACAATCAAATCAATTTCAGTTTAGCCACTTGCTAGATAATGCCTAGCATTTGCTACTGAGTCAGACATGTATTTTGAAGTAAGAAGTAGGTCAGAATTGCTCCTCGGCTGCCAGATGTCACACTGCTAGGCATCTATCATGGGTGTTTCATGACATGCTAGCAGAGATTAAACAATACTTCTTTATAGCCTCTTTAGAAATAGTGCCAGAAGATAAAGCCTCATCTTTGCATTGGGAGCCATTTAATTCTGTTTAAACGCCTGGGCTGGTAGCTGCTGTGCATTACTTTTACTTGCTCCTCCAGGCATATGGAAATTTCTGTCAGTTGAGTTGCTCTGTGTTTATCAGCCATGGTAACACCGTAAACTTCTGGAGGCACATATTCTCCTATCTAAAAACCTCTGAAGCTTGTGCTCGGTTCCTAGCACATACACACTGGCATGAAATAAGATACTAAATACATATAATCAGGTTTTCCTGTAATTATTTTTCATGAGGTTAGAACCTCATTAGCTTTGATTTGGCTTTGATTGTCAGTCTATTTCTATGTCCTCCCCAAAATATTAAAACGCCATTTATAACACAAAATCAATGCAGTACAACGTTCAGAACAGGCCACACAACCACAGTTGCTGTATGCTGGATGAATCAGTGACTTCCAAAGAGCGACTATGTGATTTAAACATTTAGGGTTGTTTTATTCTGACACTAAATCCTGTGCAAAATCTCATACTCTCTGTGTCAGATTTCTTTTAACTTAATTGCTTTCCCTCCTCTCTTTTGTACTTCATTTGGTCTCTTTCTACTGACAGGCTCCCAGTGCATCAGTTTAGAAGTACCTTAGAGGGTAAAGAAAGAGAGGCTACCAGTACTTTTAATCTCTAGCATGAGGTGTGCTAATCCTTCAGCATGCCACAAGTTCCAGCAGACAAGAGATTAGCAGTCTATTTCTTGAGCTGAGATTTCAGTAGACAAACACATCTGTACAGGCTGCTCTACAGCACTGCTAGAGCAGGCCTGCAGGTGGGACGACACTTTCTGCATGATGATAATGACTGCTATACATAGTTATCTTTCCAAATGTTCCAAGCATGTATTTAAAAAAAGAAAAGACAGACACACTTCATTTAGTGACTGATTGTTCTTATGCCATAGCTAAGTTGATGATATCTGTCACAGGACTGTGATTTTACCAGGCTTATTCACTTGAGTGCATTTTAGTGTGTTTATATAAAAGTAAAAGAAAAAATAAAACAAGGTCTTAAAAAGTTTACTTTGATTCTCAGTGAGCTGAGCTTACGCCCCTATGAGAATCAGGTCAAATGTATTCACGTGCTTAAAGCTGTATATGGAATCTCAAACACCCATCAGTAGAAATTTTGGCACACGTAACTATAGGAAAAGATGGAAAAGCACACATCTCAAACTCAAACACCAAAACCCCGATGATCCAGCTGCTTCTACTGCAGCTGAAGTTCCAGCACCATGCTGCATTTGAATAGCTGCCTAATGACGATATAGACATTGCTTCCATATTTTACTGTTTGCAGTTAATACACATAGGCAGCTTGTAAAAGAATAAATTAACAAGATTTGCTAAAACCTTTTCCAGGAGAATCAGTTGAGATCTCATTGAAAGGTAAACCTTCAGATTTTTCTAATAGGTCTTAAGCATGTGAAGCCTCCTATTTTTCTGGCATTTCTCTGGAACTGATTGCACCCAGAGAACAAGATTCTGCACTAATTTTGCACAGAAACTTATATTTTCTTATTTTCCTATCATTCTGAAATATCTGTTACACAGGTGAAAAATTCTCCATATTAGCATGTGCGAACCTTCCCTCTTCTCTGCTTCTTTTAATAAGGTAAGGACTGCAGCAAGTATCTGTAATTAACGTATTAAAGCATCTGCATGACACTTTATAGTAATTTTCAGAAGTAGCCACAATATTTTATAATAAAATGTTAATGGCACTAAAGAGCATGTTCTCCCACATATACACTAATAATAACTCCACTGGCACATGTACATTTATTCTATTAGCCAACTGCTCCTATAACACATATTCTCCATGATCATACTGGATCATATGTTTTCTCAAGAAAACATAATAGTCTTGAAGACCAACACAAAAGATTTATCTATTTTTAATATATTTCTGGCATAGAAGAACAAATCAGCCTAAATATTTTCAGAATATAGGCATCAAGCATCATTGAATAGTGAAATACCAAAGCTTGAGTCCCAGCTAAACCTATATACTGAATTAGCATATGTGTAAGTCTATTAACCTACAAATCAGAGAGTGAAAACCATGCAAGATGAAGCCTATCCGTCATTTAATTCCCACTGAGTCATTATTTTGAAATCTTCAGTCGCATTTAAATGATGTACAGGCTGTATACTTGATCTCAGCACAAAGGGTGAAATTAATAGATGGTTAATTGCAAAGTACCTCAAGCTCCCACTAATGCTCAAAAGAAATGCAGATTCCTTGCAGTATCTTGAATGGGTTAGCTCTTTATTTTCCAAACATAGCCACTTTAATCTCTTTACAAGAGGACAGCACTGTGGACTTCATATAGCTCAAATCTTCAGGCTGGTCTGAAAAGCTGCAGGCCTTGAAAACCTAGGCTTTTTTTTTTTTTTTTTTTTTTTTCTTTTTTTCTTTTTTCCAATGAGGAAAAGCAGGTAGAAGAGTAAAAAGCTAACGAAGAGTTCCTCATCTGTTCTGTATCCCCAGAATAAAAGACTTCTTTTTTTTTTTTTTTTTTTTTTTTAAAAACCCAAGGCTTTGAGCCCTTCCAGGTGGCCCAGAAGTTCAAAATTAATTCTTTTTCACTACATTTAAAGTCTTTATGCCTTAAGCTAGGAAGAGAAGTTCTGTGCCTTGTTGCTGTCTTCCTCTCTTCCCACATCGTCAGTTGACCACCTTCCTATTTGTATTACAACTCCGGACAACAAAAAACAAATCTTGCAGATACTTTGCCTGGTGAAAAGCATCTCCATATTGTACAGCGTTGGTTGTGTCTTTAAGTTCCTCATCATCCATTACATTTCTGCAAAGTCACTGTCTCAGATGGGCTCTAAACGAGGGAAGTGGGATTATTCTTTCCTTCAATAGCCCTGGTGAGAGGGCTGTTGGGATGACAAGGCACAAAAGGCAAAGGAGAGTCCCAGCATGAAACTGAAGCAAGCAACTGAAACGTGTGCTCCTCACATGTCGTGAGGAGCAAGGAACAGCCAGCCAGACCTGGTCAGGTGGATTGGACTTCCCAAGAGCTGGAGAAGCCCAAGTAGTCCACCAAGCCAACTGGAAGGACACACTACGCAGGAGGAAAGCACATTTTATTTTTTACCTTTTGGTTTCTCTATTTTGAGTCTTTGTTGTTGTTGCAGTTGTTTCCTTTTGTTGTTTTGTTTTGCTATTTTCATTCTTTATTTTTATTTGAATACAAGCTGGCTTGAATTTTAGAGCCTTTTGGGGGAGCTCACTAAAATTCAAAGTCTAGGTATATCTACTTCAAAGCAGTGGCTGATTCAGGCTCTGCTTCTTTTAGGTGACAGCTTGAGGGGCCAGCATAGATTAGGTTCTGATAAAAAGAAAGCAGAATCGTATATTCAACAAGTCTCTAGAGTCTCTAGAGCAGCTGCTTAAGATGAAATCTTACCTAATAAATTTCCCAAGTCTTGTGTATAGTCAACTACAGCAATTCTTGAAAATGCATTTCATTTATTTTAAGATTTTATACAAGTTCACACATGCTCACAACTACTTGTGTTTTATAACTCTTTAATAATAAAGGAATTGGAAATGCTTTAAGACTCTTCTTATAAAACTTACTCCTCCATTTAATATTTAGAAATACATTGCTGAGACAGTCTGTTGCTGTGACTGCAAGTGCAAACAAAGGACTTCTTATATTTTAATACAAAACACATTTAAAAATAGCAAAGGAAAGTGCAGAGAGAAATTTTTCAGGCAGTTATTTTGATGGAGCCAGTAGTAAATTATTACAAGGAAATTTGTGTTGTTTTTGTTTGTTCGTTCTTTGAATGCAACTTGCTAATAGTCAGCTTCATTCACCAGTCATACAACAAAGAAAGAAAAAGGAAATTTATCCTAAGAATATGCCGAAGTTTTGAAACAGGCAGCTGGCTTCCAACTAGCAATTTCCTAGTGCTTTTCCAGCTACAAATCACAGAATTACATAGGGGACCACAGGCTTTTTCCGTTCAAATATGGTCTCTCCATATACACTCTTGGCAACCCCCCAGTCTAGAGAGTACTGAATAGACTGAAAATATTCCAATCTTTCTGATGCAATCAAAAAATATAATTACAGATGGCCATACAATAAAATAATTCTATTTCAGGCTATTCTGGCAAATAAACAGATTGAAGCTAACTGCAGCCCATTAACTTCTACAAATTATTACAATGTACCCCCATATGACTACAGACATCACCACTCCTAAAGATTTGGTCTAGATCAGAATAATAAGTGACAAAATTATCTTTCCACGTGAAAGCTGACAAAAACAGTTACAAACACTAATTGATGACTACAGTACTTTTAAACAAGTAACTCTTCTGCCATAATCTTCCAGAAATGAATTCAAAAAGTGAGATTTGCAATCTGTTTCTAAATAGAATCCAGGAATCAAGTATGGGTTATGGTAAGCTGCAATTTCTCAGGCTAGAACTCCAAGTAAAATATGAGAGCTGCTGCAAATACTACATTTTAGCCAATGAAAACTAGTCAGAGTCACTGGGCTGCTGGAAAAGTTTGATCACCATTATTTTTATAATTCAACAATAAAGTTTGTAAATAGATGGCTTTATACGACAAAGATTTGCTCTTACTCTGTTCCAAATGTACCAGTTTGAGCTGTCAGTTGTTAGAGGAAATTGGGATGTGGAAGGACTGACAGCTCTCTCTCTTGGAGAAAGCAAAGTTCTCTGTCACATTTTATTAGTTCATCTCGCAGTGGTTTTTATGCCTAAGGCACAGGACATTATAAATACAGTGATGAATATTTTTAGATAATATGATAAACAGTTTTAAAAGTTTCAGTTCAGTGAAGATCATCATTAGCTCCTATTTTTCTCAGAGGAGCTCATAGCCCACAGTAATAGACCTGGATGATTCCCAGCATCAAGAAAAATAGCTCACTAGTGCCCTAAGAAGTACAACATCACTTCTTATTGCTCTCTTGCCATTACTGTACAGTGCTAATACAGTTTAAACTGATGGGAGTTTATGGACTAAGTCTTACAGCTATTGAGAGACAGTTGATAAAGCAGCACATGAAAAGCATTACAGTTCATGTTGTGCCCCTGCCACTGATAAGCCAATCTTGATTGAGTGCTTTGATTCAAAACAAGTTAAATGACTCAAGATTCCTCAGGTGACAAATGTCAGTGTAACTTAATTCAGTGTTGCCAAAAACAAGAAGTAAGGGCTTGGGAAATTAGGTTGAGTTTCCAGAAAACTGCAAGTGTGACTCAGTATGATGGTATGAAGGATGATGTCAGATTCTTCCTGATGCTCCTGAAAACTGCAAAAGATGTTCCTGAATTTCTGTCCCTGTAAAATGCCCAACTATGAACCTGAGGACTGGCTATGCATCTACAATTAGGTGCCTGAAGTGATTACAGTTTGTTTCTCCAATAAAAATAAGTAGATTAAAAAATTGCAGGTATGAATATTGAAGGTGCAAAGGTACATCTATAAGGGTGATAGATAGCTTTTGGATACACAGAACTACTAGTTTAATTAGTGCAAGATATAGATGATTTTTTATTTATTTATTTATTTATTTTACATCAGCACATCTGCAAACTTCAGATATTAAATTATAATGACTTCATTCTAGAGAACATTTAATATCTAATGTAAAAATATAATTCAAAAATTGAAATTATTTGGCTTTCGAAAAATCTTTTTCTTGGCTAAAACTAAGGATATGTAGTTCCTCAGAGCACAACTATTTTTATTTATTTTATTTTTTACAATTTTATGGAAGTTATTGGTAGCATCTTCAAAATACAGAGAAGTTGAAAAATCCCTGCTTCAGTGGGCCATAATTTCTCCGCAAAGAGACATGTGCGTTACCCATAAATCTGAATGTCTTTTACTGTAAATTCCAGCTATCATGTACATGCTTAAAACAAGTAAAATACATTTTAAGAAAAAATGCCCTTAAATTGGCCCCTTAATTGTATCACTGGTGCTGAAGTATGAAAGATATTCACATTAGCATTTCACTTGGGATGGCACTAAGCTGCTACACACTTTCCCAAATCTCCAGCTACTTCAAAGGAGAGATGCCTGTGTGCCTGTGGCTCTTTCTGACTTCAACTTTTTGAGGCCTTGACCTTCTTTCATGATCTCCCATCCGTGGGTTGCTGCTGCCTCACTTTGCAGCCCCTCAAGCAACAGTAATGCTCAAAGTTGCTTGCTCATGGATAATATGACAAATGCAAGGACATTAAAATTTCATGCATTTTTTTCTTCCCAACAGTTTTTTAATGCATGGAGGTCAGGATTTTTCCCTTTTTTGGTGAACGTCCTTCTCTACATTCTTCTTGCCTGTGAAGACTACATACTTACTTTCATAGCAGCACAACTTCACTAAGGATGAACTGGAAATGCCCTTGTCAGATCTACCTCTAATCTGGTGTCAAATAAATATGCCACAGGAGGTAGAAGACATGAGTTCAAGTTCTTCAGAACAAGCTGACCACTTAAGCCACTTAGGCAAACACTTCAAGGGTTAGGCTGTTTCACAAAGCTGGGTACCTTCTTCTGGACAAGAAGCTTGTACGCTAGATCCAAAGGGTCTGCAGAGGCACAGCACGAGGCTCTGGAAAGTGAATATCAATTTTAAGTAGGTAACTACCCCAGGGCAGCAGTAGTGTGGGATTTCAGTAGGCTACATCCTTCCTGGCCTGGCTGGTTTCCCTTAAAAGGGAATTAGAGTGCTTAACTCAGGCTTACAAATTCTGTTGCAAGAGTTATCACATAAAAATTACAGTAAAAAAGCTCAACATCAGCATCTCTAAATCCCTCCGTGGATCTGGTAAAAGACAGTATTTTAGAGAATTGACTAATTTTGGATGTCCTGCTTACGGAACTTGAAAGGTGTTACTGGTTCTTTCTAAAAACAATGTCCTTTTAAGGAGTTTCAAGCTGTGTGTCCAGAGCTGATACAATGATAACCCACACAAACTTCCACAGGTCCTCTCTGCCTTCCTATTTCTGCAGTTCCACAGGCCTCCAAGAAGGGAAGCACTTGGTGCTTCAGCCACTACAAAGTCACTCTCCTTAAAGGATAATGTAGTGCAGGTACTTCTCCCACTCCGTGCTTTTGCTGTTTGCTCATTACTCAGCTGTGATGGCCAATACACAGCCAAAACTACAGGGGAGGCCCAAACTTCTGCATCTGTTTTTACATTTCTAGTCTATATAATTCCAAAAGAAAAAACAGTATTTTTAGCAGAAGTTACGACTGAAGAGAATTAATCTCCTGCTACATGAGAAGTCCAGCTATTTGCAACATAGTGTTCTTCATTTGTACGTATGAGATGGTTCTGGTTTACTGCTCCTCCCTTGAGCTCCAAGATATCTCTCCTTTCCATTCAATGCAACAGCACAATGGTCTCTGTCAACCACACAGACCTCACACACAACGGTAAAACAGACTCAGTTAAAATAAATTAATAAATTAAATTGAAAGTGATCTGGGAAGGTGTCACCTATAGATTTTCAGAGGGTCAGAACAGAAATTCACGGCCTACAGGATCCTTCTGCGATGCCAAATGTATTACCAAAGCCACTGATGACCTAAAGGATAGGAATGATGACTCACATAAAGCAAAATAAAATCTGTGAAGCAAAGTGAGCTATAAGGTCCTCTCACAGGAGATAAACCAGGTCTGACGTTTTGGCTGGGCACTCACCCGCCTGTGCTCACTGCTTCCGAGATTGCTTTACAATTTCTCTACAATATTAGCATCTGTACTTTGGATATGCAACAAAAGAAAACATCAATCACGTTCAGTAGACTTTTTTTTTACTGGGATATGGGTACATTTTTGCCTTCCCAGCACTGAGCAGAGGAGCAGCACACAGGTGATGGTGGGCCTGTGACCAGGCCACTGCAGCTCTCCCAGGTGTATGGCTGATGCACCACCTCCTTCCAGCTGCAGTACCATTTTCTGCACCTTCAGGAGTGAGTTTTGACCTGCCACCATGGACTATAAAACAGTCTGCACAAGCTCCCATATGTCTAGAGAAAGAGCCCTCTCAAGGAGCCCATCTCCATGATGATGGCCCAGGGAGATGGTCTTCCAGCTGGGACACCTCTCCAAAGCTATGGCCTCTCAAAACCTGCATAAACTGCCCACTGGCACCACACAGCTTTCCTTCAGCAGAGGATCTTTGTATCCCAGCTATGTACAAGTGTGGTCACAACCTTCAGCTGACCAGTTGACTTTATTTCCCCCCCTCAGCACAATTCGGATCGTGCTTGGTGCAAGGAGAGCCGGGGGTCAGGCTGACAGTTGAAATGAAAAGTGAGAGGGAAAAATCAGGGATAAAATCATTTTCTATGCATGCGTGGCATTTGAGACACTCTGTACTAGAGCTTTACACAGCTACTGGTACAAAAATACATTAAAAAAAAAAAAAAAAAAAAAAAAAAAAACACCTACCACATTAAAAAGAAGAGGAAGCATTTCTGTGCTATTCAATAGCAGTTGCTCTCCAGAAATCACCTGTGTGAAAGAGGATTGTCAGGCTGCAGTTATAACTAAGAATGAAATCCCAGCCTTAACTCTGCATTTCCTTGCCTTTCTGAATTGAAGTTCGCCATTAAATAGGATTTCACTGTAACAATATGCATTCCATTTTCCATTGATTTTTTTTTTCTTAGTAAAAAATAAAAGAAACAGAGAAGGCAGAAATTCTCTTCTAAGCTGCATGAGTGAATCAAATGTCATATCTATCATCTACAGTACATGTACTGATTTAAGGAATTATATTCATGCAGGCCATTCTGCAACAAAAATATAGGTACCTTAAACATCGTTATGGAGCAACATGCATTGGTTAATTATGTTTGGAGTAGATTTTCTTATAAGGGCTGTATAGGGTTTTAAAGCAACTAAATACTTCATTGATGTAAAAAAAATAGTTTTTCATTTCAGTCATTTGTTTACTTATGGATTAAACTAGAATGTAACTAAACTGCAGCTAAATTAGTCCATATAAGTCAAATGCTTTTGATTATAAAACCCAGTGTGAACACTCAGACCCACATTTACATCCAAGTTGGGCAGGTGAAACTCATCTGGATGGCCTCACCTCTGGTGACCCGAGGCAGAGATGGGCTCACTGTGACTTGGGAGTGGGCTTTCCTATGGCCACCACACTGACACTGGAGTGCACTCCACAGGAAAGTGTCTGCAAGTCAAAACATCACCATGTATACCCAAGCAAGAGCGAGGAAATCCAGAAGAATGAAAAGTTGTTGAGGCTTTTGCAATACAATAAATATAGTTTCCCCAACAAGGTGTTGATCTGCTTTTTCAGACTCTGTTCTGCGTAAAGATTTCCTTGGGATGATGGATGGAAAGGAAAGGACAACACAGAAGACTGTTTGCAGCTGCAAAAACAACTTTACCCATTAAAACCAAATTTGGCATGACAACCGCCCTTCAAATGTTCAGCTTTACAGGAAATTAATGAAGTCAGTTTTCACTGTGACCATTTTTCTGTTGCTCCCCAAGTCTGACCACTAGGCCAAGTGCCTGGGCAGACAGCAGAGAGCTTCATAGGGAAAATTATTTGAACAAACAATGGTAGTCAGTGAGAATGTTTTGGTATCATTGGTTGTCAAAGCAGATCACATTGCTGTTACAGCTTCCTCACTGCATGCATCTCACTATGTAAAGGTAAGCAGCATATGGCCCTTCAAACATCAGAGAAATCTGAGATCCACATACTATTTTTGCAGTTTTTCTGTTTATGCTGTTGGAAAATAGCACACTTCACCAGTGTGTGCTGTAACAACATGATGTACAGAATATCATCATTATTAAATTAAGGTGTGCATATAAATATTTTCATGCTCTTCTAATATGATTATGTATATGCAGGCCTGCTTGAGAGATATCATGGGACCAGATAAGAGACATTAATCTTGTAATTAATTGCATGTTTGCATTTAATTTCTATGCTTTTATTATTTAGTACCTGTGTCAACCACTTAATTTGCCTGCAAATCATTTTCTTATATAATATTAATGAAACATACTATACCGAAATTCATCAAACTAAGGAAATTAGAGATTAGGAAGGCTCATTATATCATTAATTTATCCTCTTCTAACTTAAAACAGTTCAAGAGCTATGGCTTCAGTACCATTTGCAGCAGAACAGACTATGTTATCTTATGGTAAGACATCAGAATTAAAAATCTCATTTCCATTGTGGAACAAACTACTTATTGGAGTCTAAACTTCATTTCTTTCTTCAAAAAAATTCTTAAAGAAGAAATAATAATGACAATAACATTCATTTCAACACAGACATTGCTCAAAGGTCAATGTTTTTCATCTATGCACATACAACATTCTGAGCAAATGAACATCATGAGGTTTATATGATAAACATACAGATTTGTCTACCCAACCTGCTCAGAACGATTTATGCCTAAATACGAAGATGCTTGGGGTATTGAGGGACTGCTGACTGAGCACAGAGAAAGATCAAATCAATGAGAGACATCAAAGTAATGGCATGCATCTTTGGGTTAGTTTAATCAAAGTTTAGGGCACTCACGGACTACCTAGTTGGGAAGGTGCACGGCTGCATTTTGGAAGGAATATCTGAGAGTGAGAATGGCTGGGAATTGGCACTGTTGCAAGCAGGCAAAGCAATTGCCCAAACCAGAACAACCTAGCTACAAGATCCTTGGGAACAGAATACATCTTGCTGCTGAAGGATGTGGGGGAACACCAGCAAGCCTCACACAACCACAGGAGGAAAGTCTCACCATGAGCCTGTGATCTGATATCTGATCAGAAGGAACTCTGCCTGTGATAGACATTGAGAAATTGGAAAGTGGACCCACAGTGAGGCCAACCTGCCTGCTGAGTTTGTGCCATACCAGTGTCAAGCAGTTTTTTTTTGTTTTTTTTTTTTTTAAAAAAAAGAAACAAACACAAACACGACCCTGCAGCCTCTGACCCTCCAGCAAGCATCGGTTAGGGCTTTCTATTGTGTCTGACTATTTCTGCAAAGCCAGACAGAAAAAGTACACCAGTAGTCCAGTTTGGGTTGTGGGATACAAATTATGGACCTTGGTCCAATGGTCTTACTCTTGCAGTGGGGATCAAGAAGATCAGGCAGATCTGTAGGTTTTTCGCCCCAGGGTCTATTCCCAGTTCTGCCACAGACTACTGTGGATATCTGAGGAAATGGCCTCAAGTTGCACCAAGGGAGGCTTAGATTGGATATCAGGAAGAATTTATTCACAGAAAGGGTTGTTTGGTCTCTCCAGGGAAGTGCCATTTTTGGGGATGGCCAAATTGCCATCCCTGGAGGTATTTAAGAGGTGGTGCTTAGAGACATGGTTTAATGGTGGACTTTGTACTGTTAGGTTGATGGTTGGACTTGATGATCTTTAGGGTCTTTTCCCACCTAAGTGATTCTGTGATTCTATCTGCAGCTCTCTTCACCTCAATTTACTCTCCAGTAATGGCTGTTCTGTCCAGGTCATAAAATCTCAGAGAAAAGATTCTACTATCATACACTAAAACAGCACCTACCAGAAAACCTTCCTTTATGTAGGAAGCAGAGTAAGAACTGAGAGGTGACACAAAATAGCTTCAACAAGAAAACCCTGTGGAACGTGTCCACTAGTGCTGGTGTTTCCACCTCTCCTAACTCCTTGTGGATAAGACCTTCTCATTCCTTAAATAAAAGTATATTATATAGTCTTTTTGTAACTGTAGTTTATTTTTCAGTTTTCTTGAAACTGCCGAAGCCTTTAACTATCCTTGTGTCCATTTTCAGTGAACCTTGTGTTCTGTGGCAGCTTTTGGTTCTTTGTAATAAAAATGCTTTCATTGCCCAGCTATATTGATTTTCAGTTTCCTGAAGCTTTGTGCTTTCCTTCTCCTAAGGTTTTGCTGACACAGCTTAGGGTGAGTCCCACACTCTACTTCCCCTTCTCCTGACTGAAGAAACTGTTCTAACTAGTAGAAGCTCATCAAGCATTTTTAAACCATGCCTGTTGAACTCAACCCTCCTATTTTGCTTATTCTTTTCATCTCTTCCTTCTTCCTCCTGATGTATCAGGCCAGGAATTGAATGCAATTCCAAAAATGTGTTTTAAAAGCAAAGCTTTACCTTGGTGAACCTGTTCTGCAGACACTTAGGCAGCTACATATGTGATCTATACACATGGGGCTCTACAGTTTTTTTGTTTGTTTGTTTGTTTTTCTTACAGATATGCATGTACTGATATCAGAATGTAACTCACAGAAGAAATTTATATTGAAAAAATTCAGAGATGGCATGTCCAATCTCAGTAGAGGTGAACCTGGTCCTAAGTTCCTGTTTCTTAGTTCAGTCAATTGAAAAAGGACACAGAGAAACCCAGACTCTTTAAAGGGAAATCAGAGTTAGGCTTGAAAGTCTTAGCAGCTAAACATTCTCATTTACCGTTTAGAATTCCCTGGAGATAATGACAACTCAGATTTCCAGTGTAAGCACCTTTTTGTTTCATTACTGAGCAAACATCAAGTATAATTTCATACCCAATGTATGCAGGGTTCACAATTTGAGAAGAAAATCCCAGAGAGGAAACCTTCACACATCAACTAATCACATCTAGTACCAATAAGTAACATTTCCATATTTTCATATTCACTAGGTTTTCACTGACCACCTGTTAGTGACTTATTTCAAGCTCTCCTCCTGTACCTACTATCTCAGAACTTTCAATGTTTAATGTAATATTTAGTCCTAAAGTAATTTTTGAGAAATCATCACAGCATAGATGCAGACAAGACAAAAAGCAACATCCAAATTATTCTTATATTACATTATTTTTACATATTTTCTGCCTATTAGTTCCTTAAGAAGTCTATCATATGCCTGTTTGCATTCATTTTTCAAACTATTCTAGCATTCAGGCAGCTTCACATCAAACAGCTAACTTGAACATTATTGTATATTTACAAAAATATATGGTTTGTTAATTTTCATGCCGTGCTATTAAAATTAAAATGGAAACAACCCATTCAGGCAATCTAAGCCTGCTTATATCATGGACCAAAACACTTTATGCAGTAACTTGAGGATCAAAATCAGTACTTGTACAAGAGCCTCTTTCAGAAAGTCTGACTTCAGATCACAGAATGGTTTGGATTGGAAGGGACCCTAAAGACCATCCAGTTCCAATCCCCCTGCCATGGGCAGGGACACCTCCCACCAGACCAGGTTGCTCAAAACCCAATCCAGCCTGGCCTTCAACACTTGTGATGGGGCATCCATAGTTTCTCTGGGCAACCTGTGCCAGTGCCTTACCATCCCCTGAGTAAAGAATTTCCTTCTAAATCTAATCTAATCTAATCTAAACCTTCCCACTTTTAGTTTAAAGCCATTACTCTTTGTCATGTCACTATACTCCCTAACAAAGAGTCCCTCCCCAGCTTTCCTGCAGGCCCCCTTTAGGTACTGGAAGGCCCCTGTAAGGTCTCCCCGGAGCCTTCTCTTCTCCAGGCTGAACAACTCCCTCAGCCTGTGTTCACAGGAGAGGTGGTCTAGCCCCTTGACCTTTCAAATTCCTAATTAAGTTGTTTTTTAAAAATATTAAAAATATTTAAAAATGTTATTTGCACTATTATTTCTACCCTGAATTGTTGTAGCTTCGGCTTTCCACCACCAGACCATACTGTTTTTTTTTTTGTCAGCTACTACACCAAAATAAATTAAAACAGAAAAAAAAGAATCTACCAGTAAACTTTATCTCAAAGACGGAAAAATATAGTTCAAAATATACTGAAATGAAATCAGCTTCTCAGAAGACCTTTAAGAGGGATAAGGTTGCCCATGTAACCAATTGTGCTTGGTGTGAACTGGAATCCTGGCTAATTCCTGGTTGGGAAGCTACCACAGAATGCATTTTTGCAGACAAAGATATTTCACATGTATTTTTGTCTTTTTTGTCTGTTACAATTCCAGCCTATACACAGTAGAGGGAAACTTGAATACAATTACTGTTGTTATTTTTTTATTTTTTTTGTTGTTTGAATTTTTTTTATATTTTTTTTTTTTTTTTTTTTTTTTTTTGAGTAGCTTGAGCTCTACCTAAGTTCCAACAAAAGAACATAGCTATAACAAGTTAAAATGTCAGCAGGGATCCACATGACCATTTAGTTTGACCTCCAGCACAACACAAGTGATGAAATTTCTCAGGATTAATTCCTGTTTGAAACAGAGTACATATTTCATAAAGGCATCCAATATTTTTCTAAAAACATCCAGCAGTCAGGAGTCCTGACAAGTTGCTCCAGAGATTAATTACCTCATTATTAAAAATCCGTATCTATTATTTCTAGGATTAATTTGTCCAGCGTCTTCTTTTATTATACCACTGTTCCCTAAAGTTCTATTACCAACTTTTGCTTAACATATGCAAAACTCTTGTCACATCACCCTGTAGTCTTATTTTTGTTTAATTAAACAGGCCAGGCTTCTTCAGCCTTTCATTAAATAGCTTGCTTCCTTTTAGTGTTCTTGTTCTTTCTCTTGAACTTTGACAATTTATCAGTTTATCATTCAGTCTTGAATAATAGAACTGAAAACAAGGTCCCCAACCTAGTCACACCATAAATGGAATGAGGGCTACGAATATTTCATTTTTAACATACATAAAAATCTCTTTTGCACCACACAACTGTAATCAGATGTCATACCCTACTCATTACACACTTAATGTCTCAGCTTCTTCTAGGACATTCTAGGATAGAGTCAACCATCCTATTGGCACGGCCTACACCATTTATTCCTACATACAGTTCTTCTACTAGGCCTTATAAAAACTCCTGCTTTTTTTGCATTTTATCCATAGCAATCAGGGCAGCCCACTTGGTACAGTACCTTGTTCTTTAAATTATTTATCATCTTCTTTATCTTTGTGTCATCTGCCAATGTTATCTGGAACGATTTTCTCTGTTTCCTCATCTACTGACAATAATGTTAAATCCTCACCTTGTTGGTTCAAGAAATATATTTAGGTTTAGAAACTCACTAAACCAGTTTTAGAGCCCCATCGAACATGTGTACAATGTTGATTTTGGATCATTCTACTTTCTTAATCAAAAAGTTGTGTAATACCAAGTTAAAAAGACTGATAAGAGTTGAAATACACAACTTCAAACTGTCCCTAAACTAGCAACTTCTTCAAAAAAAGGCATTAAATTATTTTGACAAAATGTATTAATCATAAACCCACACTGATTAGAACTGATTACTTTAACCTTTCCTTAACATTTGATTTATCAGATTCCAAATCTGCTGTAATTTCACATCAGTGGCAAGGACAATGAATATCTAGATCATCTGTTTGGCCTTTAATGAAGTAGCACAAGGCTAGTTTTCCTGTTCTCTGGAACCTCCTTGCTGCAAATCAGCATTAGCGACACTGAGAGCTCCTCTGGATGCAGATAGTATTGCCTTGCTGATGTACTAGTATCCACCTTCAGTTTTATATCATTTTAATTTAATGTTGGAACAGAAAAGTATTTCATCGTTGGTATATAACGCCTCATCTTTCTCAGAATCCTTCTACTTTTCTAATTTCTCTCAAGAAACAAAATGAACAAACTCCCCCTTCCTCCCAAAGACAACATTAACAACAAAGCCCGGGCAAAGCAAAATCAATTCATAGAGCCATAGAATATCCTGAGTTTGAAGGGACCCACAAGGATCATCAAGTCCAGCCCCTGACTCCACACAGGACCACACAAAAATCAGACCATGTGTCTGAGAGCGTTGTCCAAACACTTCTTGAACTCCGTCAGGCCCAGGGCTGTTAACCACTGCCCCTGGGATCCTCTCACTGAAGAACCTTTTCCTAACCCCCAGCCTGACCCTCCCCTGTCCCAGCTCCATGCCGTTCCCTCGGGTCCTGTCGCTGTCCCCAGAGAGCAGAGCTCAGCGCCTGCCCCTCCTCTACTCTCATGAAGAAGCTGCAGACCGCCATGAGGCCTCCCCTCAGCCTGCTCTGCTCTAGGCTGAACAAACCAAGTTCTCTTCCTGCCTTATGCCTCAGCACCCCACATACGTTTTCTACAGTACATAGGAATTTGTGTGCAGCAAAACCTATCTCCTTTCATTTTCTTTCATTCTTTATGCATTTTAAGTCTTTTTCTTGATTTTTTTAATGTAGTCATGAAAGGATGACTGACTACAAGGTAGAATATTTTGGGTGTTCATTTAAGAAATGCTCTGAAACACTTTTCAGAAAAGCTAAAAAGGGAACACCAGAAAAATATCTAAAGAATTCATGCACTCAATCAGAGAAATCCATTCAAACGCAAGTAATGCTGAGACTGATGGCATTTCTCAGCTCCATTAAATATCAGTAAACTTTCAACCCCTAGAAAACCACACTGCAGTAGAAATGAAATTTAATTTCACTGTTACTCACCTGTCCTGATCTTTCACTGTGCTGACTAAATATTGTTTTCCAAAAACCAAATGGCACAGGGGTGAATATTTTGCTATACTGATCAATGAGGACTCTGCTTCTATAGCTCAGACATCGGTGCTTTTAAAGACATGTAAGAATAATTTTTTTAAACAATTCCCCATAACATGTAAAAAATGTTTTAACTGTGAGAAAGCCTATTAGAATTACATGAGTCTAATTGATCTGCCCTAGTAATAAAACACTTGTTTTCTGTTGGCAGACCAGAGGTTCTGCACCTGAATATGCTGTAAGTCTGTACTTCTTTAAATCTATTACAAATGGAAAAAATCATCTTTGCACAAAGAAGCAGCATAATTAAATTAAAGATATTGTTTGGACCATCAGAGAAGGACTTAAAAGGAAATTAACTGCTACAAAGTAGTTCTGGGACTCTTCATGCTATTGAATGAAATCTTGGTTTCACTGAAATCCATAAAAGAGAAATCAATACTGATTATTGAATAACGTTTTTAGCTCCTTATTATGACCCACATTGCCTTTTGAATGTCATTGTAACAACAGCTATCTTCAAATTAAAATCACTCTCCCTGTTGCTTCACTGAAATAACGGTTGTATTATTCTTCAGTGATACAAGGGAATAAAACTTATCCTCACTAATAAAAAGGCTGGTACGTTATCAAACAAAAATGTGTGTTGATTCTGCTTTACTTTTTTCCTGTTTAAAAAAAAAAAAAAAAAAAAAAGGGCTTCTATTTTGATCTTTGAGAAAGAGCGTGTAGTGAAAATGTAGAGTATATCTATATCTTTTTATTAAGAAAGCTGCAGAATCGTAGAAACATTGATTCAAAGGGAGCTCTGGAGGTCATCTAGTCCCAACTCCTGCTCAAAGCAGGATCACCAACTGATCAGATCAGCTTTGGCTCTGCTTCTCCTAGACTTAAAAACCTCCATGAATGGAGATCCCTTAACTTCTCTAGATTACCTGTTCCTATACTACAGTACCCTCCTGGCAGAGGTGTGATCTCTAATGTTCAGTCCAAATCTTCCAAACTGTAACTGCACATTGAAGCTTGAGTGAGTCGATGTGCTAGAACCAAATAAGGTGCTTGATGCCACAGGACACAGCTTGTCCCACCCATGCTGAGGTAGTGGGAATTAAAAAACACTCGACCTTTTAGCAGAAAGTACTTTTTTTCACTAGACTTTTCCATAAAAGCCTTCTTATGATTCAGTACTATGCATTATTTAGCATGAATAACACAAAGGACTGTCAGTCCATGTTTCTCTCCTTAACAACTGCTGGGTCTAAGCACTATACTTCCCAGTCAATGCAAGTCAATGCTACACTACGGATACAATGGAGAGCTGGGCTCCATGTTTGTTCTAAAAAAATGGCTTAAAAGACTGACAGCCTTTTTATTTCATTCAGGTATCAATGAATAATATCAATTTCTTCAACTTCAAGGCAGAAAATTACAGATGGTCACCTTTTGATACACAGGTATGTGTGGGTCATAGCTTAAAAGTTATATCTTACTTGCCTTACTCATGCAAATAAATGCTCTTGACATAAGTGAATAAGTATGGCCCTATACATGCCTTATTCTCTATTTTTGTCACTCTTAGTTCAGCTTGCTGGCATGCACTAAAGGAAAGAAATAGCATGCCAAGATGTGGAAACCCATAATCTTGATAAAGAGGATGTTATTCAGCCTCTATGGGAAGTTTAGCTGCTGGAAATAAAAAGGAAAAAAGCTTCTTTATTTCCACTTTTTTTTTTTTTTTTTTTTTTTTTTTTTTTTTTTTTTCTTCAAACTGTGCCTGTTACAAGGCTATACAACGCTACCAGTAAACAGATAAAAAAATGGCAAGGAAATGAACCAAAGGGCACCCATGCAAGTCTTATAATGCTATTATTTAGAATGTAATTAGAATTATTTCTATTCCTGATTTGAGCAGTCCCAGGAAGTAAATTTCCCCTCTTAACACTCTCAGCTTATTGTAGGGCTAGATATACACACAATGAATTTTTCATTGCAGCCTGGGTTGATAGGCCTTGCTTCCTGCTAATTTTTTTCCTCCTTTTGCAATAATCACTTCTTCAGACAGTCCACAGAGCTGAACCACAATAATATAAAGGATATGCTTGCAGGGTGACTTAACCAAACATTTAAATCTTTATTTACCATAGAAGACAGTGTTGAAGATGAAGGCAACAAGAATTATGAAAGGATATTAAAATGGATGTGATGAAAGGAGGACTCAGCTCAGTCATCCCTGCCACATCATTTTCAGTAAAAACCTCCAGCACTGGATGGGCGCTCTCCTGTCTTGTCAGGTAATCTGCTCCAAACCTGTTCTCAGCTTAGGAACTTTAACTTAAGGAACTTTTCTACTTGGTGCATATCATTATGAAAGGGGCCAAGATCCACTTTTTCTAGAAGGATATACAATGTGTTTCTGCCTTTGTTCATCATCTTGACCTTGCATTTATCTCTAAAAGCAAACATGGAGTGATATGACATAGGGGGAAGGACAACTGATTAACCATGTCCTGGATGAATGACTGGCAGCAGTCACAGAATCACAGCATGGCTGAGGCTGGAAGGGACCTCTGGAGATCACCTAGTCCAACCCCCCTGCCAAGCAGACCCACCTAGAGCATGCTGCACAACACAGCGGCCAGGCAGGTTTCGAATATCTCCAGAGGAGAAGACGCCACAGCCTCTCTGAGCAACCCATGCCAGGGCTCTCTTACCGTCACGGTAAAGTGTTTTCTCATATTCAGCAGGGCCTTCCTGTGCTTCAGTTTGTGCCCATTGCCTCTTGTCCTGTCACTGGGCACCACTGAAGAGTCTGAGATTTCAGTCAATGAACCGTACCTATACATACAAAGTCTATCACCCAGATCCACATTTTAAGTATGATTTAAATGGCGTCTAAGCTTTATGACTTTGCTTAGCACTTCAGATGAACACTGTAGTACACCTCAGAAAAAGTTAAGAGACTTGTGAGGTAATTGCCAGCTGGCAACTTGTGAGAATCAGCAAATGAAGCAGGACTGCTCCCTGCGCATTGTGAATCCTACGCAGCCATGAAGCCCTCTCTTTTCAGTTAGCAACAATAGCTCTTTGTGTGGAACACAGCAATATTTCAGTGAGCAAAACTATGAATTTTCCTTTTGCTCTTGGTGAAAGGTAATGATTTTACTGGATGAATATGCCTTTGACATTTTAATGTTTGAGGGAAGGAGGTACTTGCATCTACCCCCCTATTTGCATATACTGTTCCCCAGGTTTCTCCCTGTTTCATGCCATGCTCTGCCATCCCCCCCTCCTCAGGGGATTCTTGACACCTTTCTCTTGTCTACCCAAAGTCAGTTTTCCCATGTTGTGATCCACTCATCAAAGCAAGGTTTTCTGGTCTGAAAAGGGAATCTTTCCACTTAGGAGAAGGATGGTAATTATGTTAAATGAATGTTAACTTCTTGCTAATGAATACATTAAATGTCTCCTAAACATTTCTGGTAAAAGAAACAAGCAAAGAAACAGAAAAACAATCAGGCATGCCATTCATTTACCAGAAGTATTAATTACAAGTAATTAGAAAAAGTGATTCATTTTTGAAGTATATAAGACTCCTAAAAAGAAATACAAAGGTTTCAGAAAGAGATGAATAGCTGTATCCGTATCAAGTGGATAACAGCATGTAAAATAAAACATTGCATACACAAAAGCTTTAATTTTGAAGGATGACATTTCCAAAAATAAAAAATAAAAATCCAGACTTGACTTTAAAATTTCCACTGATAGTAATCTACATCCACCATAAACTGTACCAATATCTGATTGCTTTCACTGTTCACTAGTTTCTAGTTTGCATTTTCCCCTCATTTACCTGCTCGTGGATATTGTCCACCCTTGCTAGCCCAAAGATTTCCCTACCATTTACTTCCTGCTCTCTAGGTCTCTACTTACAGATAGCCCTTAAGTAGGTTATCATCTTTTCTCCATATGGCTTCTCCCTTTCAGTATGTATTGGGTATAAAAGAGAGGTAAGAAAAAAATCTTTCTTTTTTTCCCCCTTTGAATGCTGTTGCAAGTTTCCACAGAATTTTATTAACATTTACTATATTTAGACTATGAATTTCTACAGCTGCTGAGTCTAGGCAAGAACTAAACTGAGTGCACTGAATTCATCAAATCTTTCCCTTTAGTATTTTCCAATCTTTCTTTTGTGTCTTTTCTGAATCACCTCTACTGTATATCAAAAGCCTGTCTGAGCTGTTGCTGCTGACCCCTAAAGCCCAGCTCCCTGTAGATAGAGGTGACACTGAGATTCGCAGCCTGGCCTTCAGTTCTGGTCCTCAGCTCACTTTCACTGAAATCCCTCATGGTCTTACGTGTGAGATGAGGAGGATGGGAGTCCCAGGCTTCCTGACCTGTGAAGCACTCACTCCACACACACACACCTTTTCTCCTTTTTTTTTTTTTTTTTTTTTTTTTTTTTTTTTTTTTTTTTACCACCAGATCACACTATTTAGAAGGCCTTGGCCCAAATTCTTGTTTTGCACATGTAACATTTTTAATCCATTAGAACACCAAACATTTTCAGCAACGGTTGAAACATAAATAGGTATTAATAGCTTCACCTTATTAAAATGCATTCACATTACCCACCTCTGATGTGCAACTATTGAACAGCACTCAGGAGCACTACAAAGCCAATTAGGAGAGAAAAACACAGACTATGCAGAACTGAAACTGATGGGGAATTCAGCTAGCAACGTTGTCATGAATAACAGCCCCTCGTGGCTCAGCCTCTGTGCTTTCTTCAGTGACAGAGAAGGAAGCTGTATAACTACTCAAAAGGTGGTACCAAAGCACCCCTACTCACATGTACCAATGAATCTTTAATGGCCGTTCTCATTTTATTGAATCTTTAATGCCAGGATGTATAGCATAATCAGATATCAGGAGCAAAGTTGTCATGCTACTTTAATCTTTCCTGCATGTGAGTTATATTGATACCCACCAAACAATAACTGTTTATGTTCTAATATTCTTGTACTTCAATTTCTATGTACAGGAGAGAAAAATAAATGAGGAGACTGGAAGAAAATTGCACTTAAAAAACAAATTTGACAAACTAAATTCCTTTGTTATAATACACTGCTGCAGCATAATTTTGCCTTGGATGTGACACGAAATAAAATACCTCTGCATGGCACTGCAAAGGGGAAGGAGGTGATCATTTTATTGGCTCTGCAAGTCCTTAGGGCTTTATTCATTGCATGAGGAACCTGCTTCAAAATGGCATCACCCTCTTCCTCAGAGGTCCTGGTGGGAACAGTAAATCTCTTTTACTAAAGTGCAAGATGAATTCCCAAAGGTGTTTGAGACAGTTCAGAAAATGCTGCAGTCTACAGTAGCATATATATATTTAAGTTCTTAAAGTACCACATGCAGCAAAATACTATACAGCTTTCATCATACATATACTCTAAAAATGGAAATGTGGAAAACGGTAAGTAATGGCAAATGCAAAAAAGGAGGGAAATGGAAACATCTGTAGAAGCCCTTATATCACTGATAGTTATTTTAACCTCACCATTTATCTTAACAGAAATGTTTTGTATTGTAAATTAAGTGTGTGTTTCCAAGCTAAATTTAAATGTACCAGAGCCAGATTCAATCAGGTTGCTCACAGTACGGCCGTGCATGTCACTGTGATATCCATTTGGAAACCTTTATTCTGTCCTGACTGCTCAGAGAAAATGGAAAGGCATAATCTGACATAAAGAAAGAGATCTACATTTGATCCTCAATAAATCTGAAGGAATAGGGTTTCTCTTCATGGTTCATTGCCTTTATCTGTGAGGTTGTTTTTCCTACATGCACTTTTATTTGTTCAGCAGTTTAGGATGAAAGAAACACGTTAAAACCATCCTTAGAGAAAGATGCACACAGTCCCTGAAAGGCTTCTCCTGTCATATTCTTTGCCCCAGAGAAGGAATGAAGTCTACAGGATGAAGATTTGCTTTGGAGTCTCACTGCATTGGGCCATTCTCCTTTGACAATTTACCAGCATCAGGCTGCATACTTTGAAATAGTTTCCAAAAACTGCACGCACTTGATGAGTGATCACAAAAGAGATTATTTACAATTTTGGCTGTCAATGTTCCCATCTTCTTGCTGCAGTATCATCCCTTTCATGTTGCAGAGGAACACTGTTTTGAGAAGATCACATAAACATCCCTGGGCTTTTGTCAGCTAAAATGCTTGTTTTCAATTCCACCCCCCCCCCCCCATTTCCACTTTTCTACTCCTCAGCTTATCTGCCTTCCCCACAATCAGTTACTATCAACTCGGCAACTTTGAAGTTCTGTAGTCAAAGCCCTGAAGACATGAACAAATATTTGTATTTGCTATCAATTAAATTTAATTCTGCTTTTTTTGACTGTTATTTATCAAATTATTTCCCTTATGCTAATGTAGTTTCTCTGCTAATGTGTTGTTCTTTTTTCCCCCCAATCTTTTACAGTCTCATGTTTTTTTTGGTTATACATCTCTACTAGACATTGTATACGATACATGTGTGGGTGTGCATGTATTTCTACATATATATACACACTAGATATATAAATTCAGTTTATCTTCCCATTTTTTACAGTACAAGTATCATTAAAGAGACCAACATGAATCCCTATTCATTCTTGGACCAAAAAAAGAGAAAAAAATAACAACTAAATATAGAAGAAAACATAACTCTCAGTTGAAATATGCCAATAGATGGAAATATGGTTTTAAAGTTTCACTTTATTAATTAGAACTGTTGGTTAAAAAAAAAAAAAAAAGAAAAAAAAAAGCCTTTAATTTCATACTCTGAAGGAGACGACTGATAAATGCTATGTGTAGTTCAAACATTGATAAAACATTGCTGTTCTCTAGGGCACCCTCAGGGCAGTTTAAGGATGGATTTCGAGGGACAGCCAGGGTGCACTCATATTGGTGGCTAGCACAGCTCCTAAACAGTTGGCTTCCTGTTCACAGTTTATAAAGTACAACACTCTAGGACAGGTCATCAGGCTTCATGTGTACAGGGCCCACGACTAGGTACATTATCTCAACTTCATCCAACTCAAAAATCATATATTCTTACTTTTGTTGACCATTATCTGACCTTGTGAGATATGATTTATATGCTGTGCATGGAAAGGATTAATGTAACGATACTTCATTCACACACTGCAAATGTGTGTGGGTTCTGTGATGGACATACAGGTGGCTCTAGACCTGTGGCTGCCTTTTTATTGAAAAGAAATAGAGTCCGTATCAAATTCCCCCCATTTGTTAAGCAGGACAGTCTTAGGGGCTTTGGCATCATCAATGCATGTTCAAAAGGAAAAGAACTTGAATAAAATCACAGATTTCTTCTCTTTTTGCCTGTAACAGGGGAGCACAACTTCCCTGATGACCTGTCCTATTAGCAAGCCCTGAAACTCTCTGTTAAGCCACTGAGGCTCTGCTGAAACACCAGGGCAGACATTGCTTATTAGCTCTGCCTTGGGTAAAAAGCAAGCAAGAATAATTCCCTCAGCCGGGCAGTGAGGGTAGCTGAGAGTTTGGGGAGAAACTTTTTGGATCAGAAAGTATAAGGCAGCAAACATATACAGTAAGGATGATGTAGACCTCCAAAGGTTTAAGGAATTTTATATGTATGTCTGATAAACAGGTTGAGACAAAACTGAATGCTCATTTTCAAACTACAGCTCAGTCCTAGTACACTTCGCACCCAGCTCATGCCAAGTTTGACAACTATCACCTTGTACATCTGCAAAGCTCTCCAGGCAACCCCAGTTCTGCATTTAGGTTATCCCAGAGGGCCCTAATTTACTAGTTGTCTACTTGCAGTCTGGTAAGCTAAAGGTTAGAGCACATATCTATGATGTGACAGAGTGGAGCATGATCCCTACTCAGCCTTGCTGCACTATCCCTCCTGGACACAGACATCTATGCTACGGCCTGCTGAGGCTATTGCATGATGCAGAATTAAAGGTACATATAGGAAAAACAACGATAACAGCTCAGAGACTGATAGGAGGTCAGGTTATTCCTTTGGGTGCATTAAAATTTCTTTCGCATGTGGATTTATGGGATTTCTAAGTCATATTTGAGATTCCTTTTAATGTGATCACTCTAACCCTTCCTCTCCACAGGCGGCAATGCATGCACCTTAAGTTAATCTACACAGGAACAACATACCAGAAACACTGAATACTAGGAGATTTCAAATTCTGTCTAGTTGGTATATTGCACAATAAATCCTATTTGTACATTGAGAACATTATACATAGCCGTGCAAAAAAAAAAAATATATATATATACATATATATATATATATATATATATACTGGAGGCAAAAAATTTAACTTTAGAAATCTAGTATTCTAACAGTTGTGCATAGTGGCTTCATTCAACTCACTTTTTAAAGCTGTGCCCTTCATTTTGTCTGTGAGTGGCCATCTTGCTTTAGAAGAAACTGAGCATCAACTGCATTCTCTTTTCTAGCCCTTTATCTAGCTAATTCTATGTCTACTCTGCTACATCTTTTGGCTGATTTTACAACTGATTTGATACAATTAAGCAGTAAGACATGGCAGGAGTATACCCACTGGTTTCAGAATCATACCACAGATGGCAGGATAAGATAGTAAATTTTAACCTTTCAAGAAGTGCAGAGAAACTGTTTTGAATTTCCAATGTTATTATTACAAAGTGGAATCTACTATACATTGAAAAAAGATGAAGAAGACTAGAAGTTTGCGTAATATACCTTAGCAATAGGTTAGATGATTGGTTCAACAGTTTCAGAACAGGCAGTCAGTGAGCTGCTTTTTTCTGTAGTGCCCAGCTTAGCTTTCAGAAATTGCTGCACAAATCCTTGACTTGCACCTTCTCTGCAAGGCCCAACAGAAAGTCCCACACTGGGCATGAGACACTTAAGGCATATACAACAAATCAAGTTTTAAATTTGCAGGACATGGTGCTTTGGTTAAACTTTTTTATTTCTCTGGGCTACTGCTACATGGCAGAGAGCCCACCATCACTGCCCTGGGGGGATGCAGGAGGGGGTCCGGCTGCAGCCAGAGGGCAGGACTGGGAGCTTTCCTGGCTGGGGCAGCTCTCTGGGCAATAACACAACTTCAGGGAGAGGGAACCAGGTGAGAAAACCTCACCTCGGTCAATTCTTGGTGACGGTGAAGGAGCAGATTTGCTTGTGGAAGGGACACATAGGTGGGTGAGGCGGGCTGGACGTGTGTGCCCTGCCCCACATTGCCTGTGGGAGCATGGACTTGCCCTGTAGGCTGTGCTTGGTGTCAGAGCACAGTCAGTGAGCAACCCTAAAACATGCAACCACACAAGTAACCACAGAGAACAGGCAATGACAACATGAAACCATAGTCCCTTAAAGTCTGCTGAGACCAAAATTTTAGCATGTTTGTTCTCATCCAGAACCTTGGCTCCTCTCCACTTGCTTCAGTTTCTTCTTAAAGCAGCTATTTTTCCTGGCCTTGTCAGCTTCTGTTATGCTTTCTGACAGAAATTCCTCCCTACTTCCAGTTTAGCATTACATCTGTTTTTATTGCCTTTTAAACACAGCTATCATTACATTTCTAAAGCCCATACTCTCTGAGGGCCTGAGATTCATGACTGACATACATTGCTATTATTCACAATGAACTTTAAAAAAAAACTGTGGTATTTTTTCCAGAGGCTTTGCAGGCATGCAGTGGAAATGGACCCATTTTCTTCCCCCACCTGGTGGTCTCCTATGGCATCTACAGCAGCTCTGACGCAACTTAAAAGCCTCATCCACTCCCCTAGGTGGCTGAATTTTCTCACCACATCCCCCATAGAAAATCTTGCAATAGCACAGAAGATGGCACTTGTCAACACCAAGATAAAATCCTGACGATAAGCCAGATTGTACTCAGGCATTCAGAGTAGCCAGAAGAAAAGAAGAAAAAAAGCACACCCAAGAGACGTTCCTTTTCAGGATCTCACAGGCAAAGAAAATTCTAGCACCCAATGTCAAAATGCCTGCTTTGGAGAGCTGCTGTGTAGGCAGGCATGGGGGAGGGCCCTGACTTCTAACAAAAAGAAGTAAAAAAACAACAAATGCAACAACGCTATGAAAAGCACAATTTTCATAGCATAGGAAAAAAATATTAAATGTTCATTTTAATCTAGAAAGTAAAACTCATTTTTCCAAATACAAACGGAGCTGGCCATACACATGAATTTGGAACACCAAACTGGTCATTTTCAGAACATGGACTATAAGCACAGTCTAATCAGATAGCTACAGATGGAAAGAAACTCTGAGCAGCTCTAGTCAAATGAATGCTTGTTTCAGACGAATTCTGAAAAGCCACTTCACATCCTTCCATACTACACAAAGTGACAGTATATATACCCCCAAATACATGCAATGCATGATAGTTTTATTTGCTAATTTTGGATTCTGTTCTTAATTTAACCCAATCTTAATTCCTGTTCTTAATTTAATCCAATCCAAGCAACACCTGCATCAAATTTGTGACTAGACTTCTAGTTTCTGGTGGTGATGGCGATGAAGAACTATGTCAGCTGCCCATCCCAGTTTGAGCACTGCCTCGGAACAGGGTTGCTCTTTGTTCAGTACTGCTCTGCCAACTCTTGAGCCCTGTCTCTGCACCCATCAGCATTGATACAGTCTATTCAAAATTACCAGCTGCAGCTCTCCACCCCTTATACTGTTTTTGCATGGCTGTAGCTTCACTGATGCTGAAAGACTCCTCCCAGTTTTCACAACCAGAAGCCAGGAGACAATCTTGTCAGTTACGGACCAAATACACAGAGAGTACAAATAGCATTACTCATCTGACAACAGTGGGAAAGCATCAGATTATGCAAACAGAGAATTTGGTCCTCCATATGAAGTTATCTCATAACTGTAATGAAAGATCTGTCCAGATTCTAGTAAGCTTTGATTTGGACTCTCATTGCACGGGATAAATGGACAGTATTGTGCTAAGTCTGCAATCTCCTTACATTTCAAGTCCTAATTTTCTATCTGCCAAAAAAGCCAGCAAAAATAGATTAATTTCACAGGAGTCAGAGAAATGTTCACTCTGAACACTTCTGTCTCACATGGTTTTTTTTGTTTGTTTGTTTGTTTTGTTGTTTTGTTTTGTTTTTCTTTCAGGTACTACTCAGACAGACATTTCATCTACCCTAATATCCACACTGCCTTCAGAAAAGGTAGAAGAGGATGAGGAAGTGAGATTAAAATAGCCAAGTAAGAAGGTATTGAAAAAAATGAACCTAGAATCCATTGGACAATGTATATTCAAGAACACAGGATATGATTCTTGCAATTTTACTACCAAAGAGAAAATAAATTAAAGTTATGTCTTTTCCCACCCTACTCAGACTCCCCTGCAGTAGTGGCTGAGATGCTACATACCCTGTTGGGGACAGTTTCTGCAGCTCAGCAAGCTTGTTCTAGTTCTGCTCTTTCTGGCCTTTACTCTGCTGGTGCAGTGCACACTCTTGCCATATCTTATATCTGCCATCCTCAGATTCACTTGTGGCTTGGATGGAATAAAAAATGACCATAATTGGACCACATCCTTGCTGAAATGATGAACAAGAACCGGTCTCCCACCCACAGCATGATTCTGGAAGGGCTGTGCATGCTTGTTCTGGTTATTATTAAAGAGCAACACATTTTTGGGTGAAAATTTATCTAATCTTGATTTGTAGTAGAGAATATGCCTGTATTAGACAGGAGAACTGGAAAATAGGTGCAGAATGTGTGAAGTAGCCAGTGCTTACACTGAAAGGCAGCAGGAAAAGTCTTGCACATAATAAACTTAGCATTTGGCACCACTTAATTAATTTCCTTATCCCAGCTAACTGCAGTCAAAAGTGGAGTACAGGCGTCTGCAGGTGCTCTAAGTGCAGGCTTGAAGTAAGGGCAGTTACTATGAAGTGGAGCTGTGCAGGCTCTGAAAACAATTTTTCCAAGAGCTATTGATGACAGAGTTCTTGTGGCAGAGCTGTGGCTATTATTCTTCGTGTGAAATTAAAGGATTTTACTTGTGATCTCAAATAGAGCTTTGAAAATACAAGTTTCAATTCACAAACATAGTGTCTTTTAAAATTTGTTTCCACCAGAAACTCATTTCATCTGTGCATCTAATATTATCAAATACTTTCCTCATCTGACATAAATAAATACTTAGATTTACCATTGCAAAACCCAATATGATATAGCTAAAGAGATTATCAAGACCTCAAAAGAGATCGATCATTTACCATAAGATCCATTAATTTTTTGATGATCACTTAATGAAAAGACCAATAAACAGAATAAACTGGGTCTGATTTCCTCTTCCGCTTTCAGAAGTGAAGCATGCCTTCCAGTATATCTTACCTAGATTGTATGAAGAGACACTTCCCCAAAGCACTGTGTTCCCCTTTCGCTTAGAAGTTATCTCATGGATCATTCAGGGCAAATGAATTAGATGTGTATAGAAAACAGATATGGGCAATCTTCTTTAGAGCACTGTCTGTCTTGAGACAATAGATTCTTAACCAGATATTGCTGCCCAAGGACATAACTGCTTTAAAGCAATATTCAGCTTAGGCTCCATTCTTTCCCTGCTGTCACAAAGAAAGGATGGACACGTACAGTGCATAGTGGTGGAAAACTGGATTTGCAGGAACAGTGTGAAAGGGCCAGAGATGTTTAGATAAAGCAGTATTTTGAAAGCTAGGAGCCTTTTGGACAAATCTCATCATACAGACAAAAGAGCAATGCCTGATTACTTCACTGCTTATTTCCTGCCCACCAGAAAAAGACAGAAGGGAGATATTACCTTCTTGTTTAGTTTACTGAACCTAAACTGAAATTATCTAGTGGATTATTCCAACTGAATTCAGGAACAATTCTTTCTACAACCAAAATTTAATTTTTGATAAATTTATTATTTCCTTCCTTTCCAGTGCTATGTGCCTCTGATTTGTATACTTCAGCATCTCAAGTCTCCAGAGCCTGAATCAACAGGATTTGAAGGCTTCATCCAATTCACCTACAAGCTGGGAGTGTAGCTAATACACAGGAAAGGAAAAGGAGTAAGGAAGAAGGTGGTCAATTATCCATGCTGCTAGGAGAATGGATGCTCCCACTTCTTTAGGGCAAAATCCAAGAGCTTCCATTATTTCCATCAGAGGATTTGCTTGATCAATTGTCATTAATGAGAGATCATTTGAGAACTGAAGCTTTCTAGGGTCAGTCCTGCTCAGACTCCCACAATGGAATGATCATCATCTTCAGTAAGAGTGGAATTAAGTCTTCTGTTTACATAAACATATTTATTCCGTGCAAAACTTCTTTCCAATCATATGTTTGTCTAGAACACATGAGTAAGTATCTTTATACATGAAAAACCTTCCAACAACAACAACAAAGTTCTTAATAAGATGTGATGTGCACTTGATTAGCTATGAGAATACTGATGTGTGTATATATATTTTACACATTTTTGCTGTTGAAAATGAGCATACATGGTCCCCATACAAATACGCACACTATGATACCTATCAAGATTATTACATAAGAAAGAAAATATCAGACAGAAACAGACTTCTATTTGTACCTAATTTAAATGGTTCTTGATTCTTCAGATTTCTCATTTGCATCACTGTTGGTTTTGGTTTTCCCTGAATATAAGAACGCTGGCCCAGGATTGCTTGGTTCCTCCCTTTGCCATTTTACATGCTGATTTTGCTCATTATATGTGGGAAAAGGAATAGGTATGGCATTACACTGGATTTTGAGTCCAGACTTAGGCCAGACCTTGTGACATGTATGTTTGACGTTTCAGTGCAAGCAAGGACAGAGATCAGCACAGGCCACTGCTGTGACTTTGAGATGCTGAATGCCTGGCCGCTAGAACACCTGCTGCTTCTCCATCCCATCAGTACCCCCTCACCTCAGTTGAGTCCCTCCTGCCCAGCCATGCCCCAGGTTGGAAACCCTAGGTCTGCTGCTGAGCTCTGCTCCACATGGTCAGGAGGATAGAAAGCTCCTCAGCTCTCCTGTGGTACCCAAGTGGCTCTGGCTACGCCATGACTAAGCCACACAATAAATTCTTAAACTCTAATATTTTTCTTTTTTTCCTCCAGAATCCTGCATCTGGATGACTCCACAGCAGCAGACTGTGGTGCTCTGAGTTACCCTAAAACTTATGGTCCTCTGCTCCACATGGGAGGGCCAGAGACTGAGAGGAAGAAATGGACCCCCAGCCTCTCCAAAGGCAGCTCACACCATCCCTGGGTGACATATGGCTCAGCTGGAGGGTCACTGTATAACTGTAATTCCTCCTGCTGTGTGCTAGATGCCACTGTGCAAACTGCTTTTAGTGTCCAAACAGCCACTGACTTTCCTCAGGCAGGACTCTGCCTATTACAGGTCCATCATTACCACTTGGTTGGAAATTCAACATGCTTGGCCTAGCAAAGATCCTGTGAGTTAAGGACAGGACTATCATCATTTTATGGACAAGAAACTGGGGTGGAGTTACTTGATTTCCCTGTGTTTTGGCGATGGTAAGGCTGAGAGAACATGGACTTTAGCAGCAGTCACCTGTGCTCACACCAGGCTAAAGTCCCAAGGAGGAGACTTGCTACCTCCCTCCAGCTACTGCTGCTGAAGCCAGATAAGGGTGGAAGATCAACAGGGAGACAGAGAGGATAGGGAGCAATGGCCACAATACTAGTGACCACAGCAATGTTACCAGCCAGTTGCAAATAAATACAAGTGAGGTTCCCATGGCCAACCTCCGTTTTTCAACCTCTTTCCACCTGCCCAGCCTCCTGGGCATCTTCTGCTCAGAAGTCACCCCAGCAGGTCTCACAGCCAGGCACTCTTTTCACTGTGGGCACATCTGCATGGTCCTTCAACAGCAAGACTTTCAGGTGATAAAGAAGGGGAGGCAGCAGGAGAGATTTCCTCAGAAGTCTGGAGAATCTGCATCACTCCATGTTTTTAAGAGTAAATTGGTAATTGTAAAGTACAATAAGGTCTTCCCTGAGCTTTTTTTGTTCTCCAGGCTAAACAACCCCAGCTCCCTCATCCACTCCTCTTAAGACTTATTCTCCAGACCCTTCACCAGCTTCATTGTGCCTCTCTGGACACGCTCCAGGGCCACTATGTCCTTCCGGTAGTGAGGGGCCCAAACTGAACACAGTACGCGAGGTGCAGCCTCACCAGAGCTGAGCAGAGGGACAATCACTTCCCCAATGCTGCTGGCTACATTATTCCTGACACATGCCAGGATGCTGTTGGCCTTCTTGCCCACCCAAGCACACTGCTGGCTCATATTCAGATGGTTATCAACCAACACCCCCGGGTCCCTTTCCAACTAGCAGCTTTCCAGACACTCTTCCCCCAGCCTGCAGCATTGCATAGGGTTGCATCCCAAGTGGAGGACCCAGCATTTAGCCTTGCTGAACTTCATACAGTTGGCCTCAGCCAATGGGTCCAGCCCAACCAGATCCCTCTGCAGAGCCCTCCTACCCTCAAGCAGATTGACGGTCATGCCCAATTTGGTGTCATCTGCCATCTTACTGAGGGTGCACTCAATCCCCTTGTCCAGATCATTGATAAAGATATTGAAGAGTTGATAAAGATATTGAAGAGAACACAATATCTTCCAGCCTTACATTGCTTTGGTTCATGGAACAGTTATGCAGTCCACAGACATCAGTTTGTCCTCCTCACCACATACAGACAGGAGGCTCTGACCCAGAAACAGCAGCTTTGCAGCTGAATCCAGCCATCCCGGACACCTTCTAGCATCCTGTCCCCTCTGTTTCCACCATATGTGGCACCTTCTCAGTAAACTACTTTGGACAGACACGCTAAGCATTGTACATCTCCTTGTCCTATGCTTCCTACAATCAGTTGTAGAGCATTATCTACTACTCTACTACTAGCTGAAGGCTATGCAACATCTCATTTATAGTATCTAATTCAGCTCATTGGGAAAAGCTGATTATAGTTGGTGAGTGACCCAGTGCCACCAGTACCGCAAAGGCCATGCCATTCCTTCCAGCTGCTGGAGCAGAGTGCACAAGCCCTGGCTGGAGGGAGCAGCTTTAAAAATGCCACATGCTGACTTCTGCTTTCAACCCCTCAGCACAATTTAAGCTCCTTCTGAGTACAATTTAGGCTCTTGTCTGAGGACAACCCAGAGAAGACCACTGTGTCTTAACCCAGTGCTGAGAAATGTGGCAGCACCCCAGCATCAGCTGTGAGCATTTGCCCACCTGTGCTGCCTTTTTTTTTTTTTAAAAAAAAAAAAAAAAAAACTCACCATGCTAAGTGAGCTCATTTGCAAATTCTGTTTTTACAGCAGATTTTACTGGCTTTCTGAAGCTGAGCAAATAAAATTAAGGACTCTCTGACAGAAGCAAGTTTCATCCCTTGAACAAGCTGTATGAAATAGAAAACAACCACAGATTCTAAATTGAGGTCTTCCTCAAGGTCTAAATCAATTAACCACAAGGTCTGTCAGGGTTAAATCTACATTACAAAAGATTCAGCTATGATAAACACTTCTGTCAGCTCTTGCTTTCCCAAACAGTGAGCTTTAAAAGGTTACTTTTGTGGCCATGCTCATCTTCAGTTCTACTTTTTTGAAATAGCACTCCTTTCTGGTAGTGCAATGAACTGCTCTGCTCCCCTGCTTCAGCACTTTCCTTACCTCTGCTTTTTCTCCATAAAGCCCACAAGCAGGTACAAATGGATGTTTCCGTGCCCGAGTGGAAGTTTTGGTTGGCTTGCATCTTCCTGCTTACCAAACCTCTTGTCAAATCATTTTGTGCCACTGGGAATGCCCTGGATTTCCCCCTTTACCTCCTAGACCCAGTGGAGCAAGTAGACATTTGACAGAGCCAAGAATCTGGCTCATGGTCTGTAATCACAGCTGGAAGGTCACTGGTGCTGTGTGGTTTACCCTGAACTGTCCTACCCACTTGCAGGGAAACCTGCATTTCAATGATGCTCCACGCACTTGGAGCTAGGAGAGTCACGACATCTCAAGCTGGCAGACAGCGTTGTATGAGGACTTGAAGGGCACAGAAGCTTTTGGTTATGCCACAACTTCCCAGCCTCACAAAAAAATCATTAGTTGTCTGTAACCAAAGCCTCCAAGTTGTCACAACAGGGTTTAAATTTGCTCTCTGGAATAATTACTGTGTAATTGGTAATTTTTTTCAGATTATTATTAAAGCTTTTACCTGAGTGTTGTTTGTTTTGTGGATTAGTAAATTCTGTTCAGTTGGTGTCAAGTATTTTTGTTGCACGTTTATCAGCTATTGCTTGCTGCCAGCTGAGTAATTCTGTAAATGAGATTTGTATATATTCTCCCGTGTAAGTAAATCTACACACAAAAGTGTCATCCCATTAAAGCCATCTATCTCTTGCTAGCTAGCTAGTCTGTGTGTGCGTACATGTCTGACATTTAGGCCATAAACTGCTCTTGACTCTCAACAGGGGATTGTGGAAAAATACAAAGAAGCCTGTGGGAATGCATGTAGTAATTTTTAAACCTACAGAAGAAAGAAGGCAAAGGAAACAGGGAACGCCTGTCAGCAAATATTCTTGAGTAAAACAGAGCAAGAGATGGAGTAGCTACTGGAACAGTATCAGTTTTCTTATTCTACAGTATTTCTAACACCAAGCATTCAAATTAGGTGTTAGACCTTCCAAAACCAAAAGACTGGCTACAAAAATAGAGAAGCTTTAAACAAAAATATTCAATCTGTTATTATTACTATTATTATTTTCCACCTTTTGAAAGTTTTATGGTTAATTTTTTCAAGCTTTGTTCTGAAAACATGAAGAGTATAAACACAACCATGAATCTTTTAATGATTACTCTTGGGACTTAAATAGAAATGCTAAGTATTCTGACATAATAAAATTGTGGTCACTGATAGAAATTGCTATTACGGCTATATTTTTTTCGTTAATGCCAAAGATAGATCTTCTATATGCTGAGTACCTTTCAAGAGAGTTCAAGTACCTTCTAAAGGTATGCTGGGGTACAAAGTTAATCCACGGAAACAGAATTTCCCAAAGGCATCAGGGCTGTTGCAGTATAAAAAAGCCATTGAGGTGTAGGATGAAATGAAGAATGCGGGTAAACTAACATAAATTCAGGATGTCATTGCATACAGAATTTGGTCATTATTCCAGTTGAAAAATTATGAAACCAATTAGAGAAGGTACACTTAGAAATCCTACTGAAGACAAAAGATGAGTAGGAATTACACATATATGCTTAACTTTATACATAGATCATTGACTGATACTCCTTAAATACCATTTGACACCTTCCTGATAAAGCTTCACAGAGTTTTTGAGCAATTCTCCTCAAAGATGGAAGGCCTGGCATTGCTTTCTCAGGATAGCACTAATTTTCAGAAGCTTAATATTGCAACAGTAACATTTATAATATTTACATCTTTCATGTTATTTGCTAAAATTTATTTAGGAGACAGCTTATAAAGCTTGGTGATGAGTTTGTGGGTCATTGATTTGAGCCCTATTGTAAAATCTTTAATTCCAAATACACAAAAAAGGATGCTTTAAAAAAAGGAAAAAAAAAAAAAAAAAAAAAAAAATCTGTCAGGTTCCTAGTAAGTCTTCCAAATTTTCTTAAAAATAAGGATGTAGATATTTTCCTTTTTTAAAAAAAGAAAGCTAAGATCTCCTTTGAATCCAAGTACTCCAGGAGCTTTAAAAAAATAATTATAAAATCACCTCCCTACAGTAATTACCATAAATACCTCCATCAAAATATGGCAAGTTGTAAATTGTACAACATGTTCTACTAACATGCAAGATACTGAATGACTGCTTTCCTGTCTAGAATTAAACTGTTTATTTTTATGCAATTGGAAAAATTGAAAAGGTATCTGCTAGAGCAAGTCTCTAAAATAAGTAATTTTATTACATTGACTCAAGAGATGAGCAAGCAGCAGCATACTAACCCATCTGATCTAGGATGCTCCAAAAATATGCAACTAGCAAAAATTCAGAGAAATCCTGGTAGAGGTTGGAGATGGAAAAGATTTGTTACTGTCGTGCACTGGCAAATGTCCCATTAATACATGCTGTTCACTTTTTTGTGTCTCTGCTGTCTTTTTTTGCTTGTTTGTTTAAAGAAAAAAAGTTTTCTTTACAAAATTCTTTACATAGTTTTCTTTAGAAAACCAGAATTTACTCTTGGTTCTACACCAAATGTCCTGAGTATACAAGGTTCAAGTATCTGCAGCATGTGTGGGTACAATTACTAATTTATTTTTATTTTTATTTTTTTCAAATAAGTGAGAAAATACTATTACAAATCATTAAGAATAAGGAAGTCATCAAGAATAAGAAAACATTCTTTAGTTAACACAGGTGTATCAAGTCACCAAAACATACTGGGTCTATGGTGGAATCATGGATCCTCAAGAAGGTACCTTCAATATCAGGCAGTATTCATTGCAATTAAATTCAAGGGAGGGATTAAAGTTAAGTCAATTTTAAAGTGTTTTTCTGAGCAGGAAAGATCTATCAAATCAGGCTTGTTGAAAAATAAATAAATAAAATAAAAATGACTAATTTTTGATAAGTTATAAAATTATTGCTGATCAGATAAACTTACAGATGTAGCAGAGATAAGTGTAATAGTTTACACTCACCTGCAATGAATGTGCAGATGTGCACTTTAAGATCATCCATGCATACATAATATAGCTGTTAAATCATTAATGTGTGTATATATTGGAAAAAAAAATTGAAGGAGGAGATGCAGTGCTCCTTAATGATCATGGAATCCAGCTTTTTCATTGGAAAAAAATCCCATTTCAACACTCAACTAACATGGGTCTTTTGACGATAAAGCAAAAACTGTGACAACCAGCAGGTAGTCAGAAGGAACCATATTTATTCCCCAGACAATGTCAAGACATTTAAATTTGGGGAGAAAGCCTGAATTCACAGAATTTTCACACAGAGAATAATTGCATAATATTCAATTCTGAACCCACTGGAATTTTTAAATATGCATTTTGTAAGATAATATTGTAATATCCACTAAGGTAATTTTGTAGATTAAACTTGCTGACTGAATCTCAAAGAATGATTGGAGTAATTTATTTCTGAAACTTTAAATACAATTGACATATTTCTACAAAATGTTCCAGTAACTTGAATAGGAGTTATCTAATGGTAAACGCTTTCATGAGCAGATTTGCAGTCAATTGCAGAAGGCACCAAGATGGCTTGCACAGCAGAGGAGGAGCATAAAGCCAACATATGCAAACCTCAAGTCTGACCATGCTAGAGTATCCCCAGGCACATGAACAAAGAAGCAGGTTTTAGGAAATTCTTTAATAGCCTGCTTGAAAACAAGCACTGCCAAACAAACAAACAAAAAAGCATTTGCACCTCATACACCCAACCCTCAAAATCAGTGTAATCCAAAATTTACCATGGCAGTCTATCAGCTCTCCCATGACTATTGAAGGCACTATTCTGAATGCCTTCTGAAGCATAACCAACTTTTACAAAAGCATTACTCTGTGTTTTACTGCATGGCAATACTTAAATCAATACCTCTTATCCACCAGTGCTAGCCACAACAGATGAGCCCCACCTGGGAGGATGCTGCAAGGACTGAGGGCTGGACTTTGTACAAGCCTTTGGCTCCAGGCTGCAATGCACATTAGTCATAGAAATGGTTAGGAGCCCAGGCAAAACAGAACAGCCTCCCACCTTCTTCTCAATCATCATTTCAATCACAGAGCAATCACCAGCATGTGCTGCAAGCACTTCCATGTCATTTCAAGCTTGGCTCAGCATCTAATAGCTTAATTAGGACCAGAAAAGCTGCTATAGATCAATCACAAGAAATGCTAGCATTGAGTTTCACAGCTCCTTCCAGCAGCTGCCTGTTTTATTGTACTTTGGCTTACTTGCACTTCGGAGTCCATACATTCAGTAAGGTCACGCAGGTTAAGGCCAAAGAAAAACTTGCACAGCACTGGGCTTGCCCAGCATGGGAAAGAGCTGGTTTGAATCATGTTCTCTTATTCGCATTTATATTCCGACATGTAAATATCAGCCCCAGAATGGGCAAGACTAAGATGAGGAGCACCATCCATCCTCTCAGGAAAGATGCCTGTGGTAGCCAGGTGATGGGGCAAAGTGTTTCTTTGCAAAAACATTTCTGAGAGAGAGGCTCATTTTCAAAACAGTAACCTGCAATGACCACAGTTTCAATCAGACTTTCAAGCTACTCTTGTAACAGCTTTGATAATTCTAGCGCTCGCTGTAATTTTATTCACTGATTGATCCATTTAGAGTCCAGACTTGCTTCTCTAAGGACTGACTGTACTATAGTCTTCTCTTTTTGAACATTGTTATAGCTGTATCTTGCATTTTTGTCCTTATTTAAGTGAACATACCTGAAGAACTAACTTGCTATGTTGCTGACCTTGAAGAGGGCTTCGGCATAACCATTTCATTTAAAAGAAAGGAAAAACTGACAATCTGAAAATCACCCCTACAAAATAAATGTTTATAATAATAATAATAATAATAATAATAATAAAACTGACACCTGGTGACATTAAAGAAATCCAAATGGGTGCTTTAAGACTACCTGATGTCACTTGTTAGTATACTTCTGAACTCAGGTCAACACAGAGTTGTATCACTGCCTGTTTAATTGCACATGCAGGTTTGAACTAGAAGAAGCCCTTTTAAATGGAGTGCTAGACTAAACCAAGACTAGGAGTGCATTCACTCAGACAAAAAAAAAAAAAAAAAAAAAAAAAAAAGTCTTCAAAAAAAAAATCTGTTGGAGAACAAACTTATTTTCATTTCTGCCTTGTGAAATGCAACTAAACTATTTTCTTTTCTTTTGGCAAAGTTTGTTCATATATAATGAAGAAATGCAAGTCTGTATACAGGCCCCAACTCAACACAATATCCAAGTTGATACCTAGATGATAGTATTACGTTAGAAAATCTTCTAATTGGATGTCAGAGGCTTCATGCAACTAACCAAAGACACCACTGACTAAACATTGTATGTATTCATACACACACAAACACACATGCCAGATTATTCAGTGTTTTTCTGTTGGTGCTATTTGCACACCTAATTATAGCATTAGTCATTTTAACATTTTCATTACACTTTCTAACGCAGACTGGGCTGCAGTCATGTAAGTCATACAGCTCCTACAGGAAAAATGTGGTTTATGGGATCACTGTCTCTAGTGTACAGTTTAATAATGTTAAAAAGATACCAACATAAAAGTAATGGCTACATTTTTCATGAAGGGAGCATTACATTTCCACTTAATGTGGGTTTAAGCAGTTATTTCTCTATTATTACTATACTGCTAAAACTAATGCTCAGTAGCCCATTGTATGATCTGAAGGAGAATCCAAATTACTGTCAGTGGTAATGATAAACATCCTTAGAGAGTAAATAACTTCTGAATGTGGTGCCAGTCTAAATCCGACTGACTGCATTTCAGCTAGTGTAGTGAAATATTTTTTAGTGAATTTTTTAGTGAAATTTCTTTACAGATATCTATTCGCGTTTTCATATTGCCTCCTCTCTCTTCACTGTTTACATTTCTTGTCTTAAAATACTCTCCCTAAAATATTAAATGTATCTTTTGAACACATCTGCTTTGGATCAGCCACAGTGCACATAAAAGGGTCTGAGCTTGGGTTCAGTGTTCTGGCTGAGAGCACAGGCAGGCAAATAATGCAACCACCGGAAGGAAGGGACCAAAATGTGCAGGCAGGGATGTGGAGGAGCAGGGACTTGGGAAGGGAAAGCAAGGCAATAGAAGCTTTCTGCACATTGATTTGCAAAGATTTACCACCTAGGTCACCACGTACAAGGCCCGTGGTTCATCACCTATGTTTGTAAATAACTTTTCAAGGTTTTTCATGACAACATGACAAATATTTCTCCCAAATTTGCATTCTCTGGATGATGACTTGAAGGTTCTTTTGAACATAACAGAATAACACTTCCCCTGCTTTTTGTTCTATATTTGCTTTTATATGACTTGTTTTCATGCATCATATTTCACCATATCAATAGCTATAATTTGTCCATCACTGACTTAATCAAAAAAATTTCCTTCAGTGACTTGGCCCAACATAACGTTGTCTGGGATCCAGCTGTGCACAATCACAGAAAGCCTTTACCCACGTTGCTCATGGGCAGAGCTGTACCCATGAATAGTTAAACATTCATATAAGGGTTTATATACTTGTCTCATTACTAACAAAATAGAAAAGTTTTATTGAGTGAAACATGATCTATGATTTACAAAAATGTCAGAAACAAACTTTTTAGACAATCACTGAAAGATATATTCTGTTCCAGGTAAGCAGATAGCAATTTGGTTGAAGGTTAATGTGACTTAAATCTTCCCAAGCCTGAGTTCTTTAGTACATGTTACCTTTGCTGATTTCTGATAAAAGACACAGGGTTAATGCCAGTGCCCTTAAACTGGCACAAAAGACACGTATGATCACCATGTTATGTAAAAACTGCCTTAAGAAACAAAAAGATTCTACCCACAAATTTCAGCTGACCTCCTTCCTCTGACTTCGCTGTACTGGGCTCTAGAGGAAGGTGTGAAGTTCCCTGTAGGCTTGAGAAGAGTGAAGAAAGGAGGCATGCCCAAAATGAAGTTAAAAATCTGAGAAGGAAGATGGGCAGTGAAGTTGTACTAATTGTACAGTCCTATTCAATAAATGTGTCATACTGCTGCCTTATATTTCTCTCTTCTTAAAATTAACATTTTTATATCGGAATTTAAGAGAATCCCCAAGGCACTTGAGGAATTAGCCATTGTTCATTTTTATTAAGTTATAAAAATAAAATAAAATGATCTTTGTGGCCGTTTCAAGATGCTTCAGACAGGCTGTAAAGCGAGGGGTCCCTTGAGCTATTCCTTTGTCTAATGGACCATTTGTTTTCTGTGGTATTTTTCCTCATAGCATGGAGCATGCAGCTCAGATCGCCTTTAATTCATCTTGACTAAACCATAAGTCAGTCCTTGCACTGTGACAGAGTCATGGGAAGAACAAATCACTGCAGAAAACAAGTGATAATTATCTGGCAGCGTAGTTACTGGTTTGGATATCAAGTTACAACCCAGTCCCCAAATGTCCTTTTGCTGCTAGCCATACACATTTCTACACTAAAATCAGAGACCTTCAAGTCCCACCAGAGCACTTGAAAAGCTGGCAAGCCATGCCAGATGGCCTGCAAACTTCACAGGGTCCATGAGGCAGGCAGCAATAATAAGATGACGGTATCTGTAAGGGATAAGGATGAGAATTTCCTCTGTAAACCAGACATACACAAAATCTGCCCAGTCTTGGCTCTGACCTAAGGGTCAGGCTTTTAGGAACTGTTTAGGCTTATAACACAGTCCTCCCACTAAGAGAAAGGATGAGAGGAAGAGAGAACCTCCAGTGACTGATAGCACTGCATTACCTACCATGCTACTTGGGTGCTGGTGGAATAAGGAAAGAGGAAAGAGAGGAAAGTGGAATAAAAAAGTCAAGCTCTTAGACTTGTGAGAGAGTTGTGCCATGGATGTTGGAAATAGCCCAGCTATTTCCAACTAAAGTGACAAAGCCTACAATTGAAAAAGAGCAGCCCTTTGGTCATGTCACTCTGTCTATGGTGTTACTCTGTCTTCAGTGGGAAAGAACCAAAAGATCCTCAAGGGAGCCTTACAAAACAAGCAGCAATTTTGTCCCTAGAGAAGCTGGCAGAAGAGCAGACCACCGACAGATGCAAATGCTCTTGTGCCATCCCACCGCCTTCTTCAAGCAGTAGTGGGGGCTGCTGGCCATGTCTGTCCCTTGCAAATCCTGTCCCTGCAGTCCTCCTCAGCACAGCTCAGTCAGCCTTTGCCTCACCTAAAGTTCACAATAATGACACCACTTGTAACCCTGAGAGAAAACCAAGCTACATAAAAATACACAAGCAAGAGACTGCTATTGCCAAGCATTTTATAAAATTGTATAGTAAATGGCAATTCTAAAGTATCCTACAATATTTTGTCTGTGCTGGTGTAAATCTTCATTCACATAGTGCAACTTATCCAGCATGCTCTTTGGTCTTATAAGCTATTTAAAGTGTTAAACAAAGATTGGAGCAGCTCTGAAAAAGAAAAAGACAGCGAGGCGAGGTGGGGTGATGTGGGGTGTGGTGTGGTGGTGTGGAGGGGAGGGGAGGGGGAAGAAGGAAAAGGGAAAGGGAAAGGGAAAGGGAAAGGGAAAGGAAAAGGAAAAGGAAAAGGAAAAGGAAAAGGAAAAGGAAAAGG
>CM021767.1:66720985-66763976 GCA_011076525.1 Nettapus auritus
AAAAAAAAAAACAGAAGGGCTGTCAGCATGTCTAAGCTATCAGCAGATTCCCTTCATTACATCTAATTGGTACGCATTAGCAATTTCAATTGACGCATGCAAAGAAAAGCAATTTCACATGGATGATGGGAGCCTCTAGCCAGTCTGGAGCAGAGGCTGATTCCTCTATTTACACTCCACTTTTAATCGTAAAAACTGATTGCTGGTAACATCAGCCTTCCTGTAGGAATTGGGCCAACTCCATAGTGGTGGCAAATAAATACAAATTCTGCATGTAGTTTAGATTTTAAGAGGCACTTGTTCTTCACCAACACTTGGCTGATGGGACAATCTGAGTTACATTAATAGCTGCTGGTTGACTGTTCACAAACCAATCAGGCAAGTAGATTGCAAATAACTTCTTTAAAAGCAAACTTTTGCAAATATTGGGTTGGTATATAGACTATGCCTGTTATATTTCTAGAGGGAAAAAACCCTGCATGTTCAGACAATAAATTAATATTTGAAATAATATTAATGAACTTATATGAAAAGTATTATCAAGAATAAGCTAAAGTCGGTGACCATACAGTGAAGATTTAAGAACACTAATATGTTGATTCTGCTCATAGAATCATTAAGGTTGGAAAAGATCTCCAGGATCATCTAGCCATTTGACTTGCCAGAGAGAAAGGCTCCCCCTCGGCCACTGGGACTGCTCTCCACCTCCCATCCTGTGCCCTGGGTTTACTTTTAACACTGTTTTTTAAGTAATTAAAAATAATTTATGGAAAAGAACAGAAGCAAGGTGCATCTTCAGCCCTAATTCCCATGTGCACTTTGTGCTCTGAGTGAAGAATTTCTTCCTCATATCACATCACATCTAAATCTCCCCTCCATTTGTTCAAAGCCATCATTCCTTGTTCCATCCCTACACTCCCTGATGAAGTCCCTCTCCAGCTTTCTTTTAGACCACTTTTATGGGTTAAGTTAGATGGCAAAACTGCAGGACCTTGCAAATTGCAGCATTATCTACCTTGTTGCACATGTTCCACATGACCTTTTTCAGCTCACGCTCTGGCCTCTGATCAGCGTAACACAGAATCAGAGAAACATTAGGTCCAACCTTTCCTTGAACACCCCCAGGGATGGTGACGACACCACCTCCCTGGGCAACCCTGGGCAATGCCTGACTGCTCTTTCTGAGAAGAAATGTCTCCTAATTTCCAAACTGAACCTCCTCTTGTGCAACTTGAGTCCATTCCCTCTTGTCCTATCACTAGTTATCTGCGAGAAGAGGCTGACGCCCAGCTTACCACAACTTCCTTTCATTTGTGCATCTGGAGAATATTAGTTCAGGAAATTGTTCCAGCATGTGCTTAAATCTCTCTGAAGTGAAGAGAACTCTGAATGGAAGTGCAAACCCAGAGTTAACTGGATATTTTGCAGCCTTTCTATTCAAGTGAGTAGAACTGGGGACATAATTTTTAACTATATGATCCTATATTCTTCCATTGCTATGACATTTCTTACAGGACAATCAGCATCTCTCTCTGCTGTGTGTACTCTTGCCTAGCATAAAGATAAGCATAATTTATGAAAGTAATCTCACCCCAAAGTAAATTTTACTTCCAGGTCATTTTACAAAGCAATGAAAACTGGAGTGGTACTTAAAGTTGGCTGCATGCATACCCCACTTTGACTTGCACCTCCTGAGTTATCGCACTTTACAGACAGGGCTCCAAGACCCATCTATCAGCCCATCTGAACTGGGAACTGCTACTGTCAAAAGATCCATGGGTACCCCGCTCCTGAGAGAAATGGTGTCTGGATCCATGCAGTGCAACAGCTTGTGTGATAACAGCTTTCCTTTTGGGGAATTGTGAATGTCTGCAGTCACTTTTCTGCCATCCACCCCTTTTCACACTAGTTTTCAATCACTGCCATCTCAGCAACAGCATGTATCACTGCTGGCCTTTGTTTTAGAAAGCTGATTTCCATTCTCCAACACCCCTACCTCCTAACTGATGTCTCAGAAACAATGATCCTACTCAGAAGCACAGTACTCTGCAAGACCTGTACATATGTGTAGATACACCTATATAGAAATCATTGACAATTATGAGAGAACCAAATATACTTAAATAGATCAACGCTATAGTTATATTTGCCTTTTGTGCAGATAAATGATGAATTCATATTTGTGGAAGCAAAGCCACTGGCTGCTTAACAAAGCAACCCAGCACACTAACAATTGAGGAACCAGCCGCAGCACTCCTTGAACGTGGCCTGCTGCTGTGGCCGGCTGACAAAGGCACGATGGCACTTGCAGGTCTGTGGGGTGACCGCCACAAGTATGCCACACTGTTATGCAGATCGGAGGCAGCAGCAGTTATCCCAGGGTTTCCCAGTGTGAGAGGGCTTTCAGACAAGTGGAAGAGGGGATGCTTTCCCAGGCTGATACACTGACCACTGGTGGGTTCGCACTAACAAATAGTATTCTTGGGGATCCGACTTAATCTTTGTTTCTCTGGCTGGAGCTATACAAAAAGCAAACAAAGAAAACAAAGAAAAATTTAAGTAGCATGTGCCCTGCCACCATTCATCTCACTCAGGGGCTGCTATCGAGCTTAACTAATAAGCATAATCAGCTCTGAACATTAACTTCTGAATCTTTTGGCAAAAGCTTTCAACTGCTCTTAAGATGAGGCAGAATACAGGCTAGGGGTGAAGGCTCGTTCTCCCTCGGCACCCCCCCTCTCACCTCCAGGCAGGTCTTGGATCAGTCCCAAGAACAGTGCTGGCATGGAGCTGCTCTTTTCTTATGCCGCAACCATGCATGAATACAGGCCAGATACAAAGAGCGCATTGTAACAGCTTTGTTGGGGATGTTGTAGCCTCTCTTTCCCCCGACAAGTTATCCTCCCCAACCAGGCAGCCCACTGCAGCTGCATGGGAAGGCTGCAGTACAGAAGGAATATTTTACAAGTTCCAAAAATAATTCTTGTGAGAAGTGAGAAGTTCTGTTTGAATCCTGACAGAGTAACAGACAGGCTGAAGCTGGATGGAGCACAAATAAATCAGAGAAATAATGACAAAGGCAAACCTGCAGTACTGTGCTATTGAAAATCAGAGGGCCTAGACAAGGTAGAATAAATCCAGTCTGTGGGAGAATTGTGCTTTTTTTCTCTCCTACACAGAGCAAGAGAAGGGAAGACAGAAAAGTGAAAGAGCAAAGAAGTCACAATAATCAGTGATCTTTGAATTATACCTGAACCCAAAGCACACTGGACAAGTGCTAACTTTTTGATGAAGTCCTCGAAGTGTGCTGATAAACAGGCTTGAGGAAATGAAGAGCACTCCTGTTAAATGAAAATGAAAGGCAATCAGCACATCAGAGACGCAGACCCAAGACATTTAATATCAGCATCCCAAAACAATTGTACTCAAGATACAGAGATCACTTTTGAAAAATTGGAAAGCTGTGCTTCGCACTGCAGTAGGTAATTGTACAGCAGCAAGACCACTCTGTAAAGAGCTGCTGGGCTCGTACTGCTATTGCTATTTGGAAAAGTTGGTCATAGATTCTGTAATGTTGACAGTGACTTTCCTTGAATCGTACATTCTGGAGTTCAGATTTCCATTATGTTTTCATTGCAGTGAAATTAAATTAAAACTGATCAAACGATAGCTGAGGATTACATCCTATTTTAAGAGTCTGTTCTTTCACTTTGAGCTAAAATGAAACATTGCCAAGGGCTGGCAGAAAAATAGCAAAGGAAGAACATGATTAAAAAGGAAAGCATTATTACAAAGACAAATGGCACATTTTGCGTATCAGCTATCAAATATACTTACAGACCGTATAAAAATAATACACTCAACCACTGAAAAGGTGTTTCCAGGCAGGGCTATAGGATTACAAGGAGGTACTGGCACCATTACAGGGTCAGAGCACTTTACCTCCTAGCAAGGGGAATCAGAGACAGGCTTTGTATTGTACATTGCTGCCAATCAATCGGGGGAGAGAAGGAAAGAACCCCAAATGACAGCTCTTGCTGAGGTGTCAGGGGCAACATGTCTTCACGCTTCACTCCTCCTGGTAACTGTCGCTGGCATGACCCATATACTGAGCCTCCATCTGTGCTGCGCCACATGTGCCCTGTGTCCATCCCCTGTACTGGGTGTGTGTGTGGGGAGGGGACAAAAGTCAAAACTGGTCCACAGAGTTGGAAACCTCTCTTTTATGGTCAACAGAGTATAAAATAGAGATTGCTTTATCTCCCTGCATTTTGAAGGGCTGTGCATGCAGTTAACTGTTGCTGAGATTTTTGACATCTCCTGTATGCACAGGGGGAGTGAAGGGACTCTACATGGCTCACATCAAAATGGCTGATGTCAAAGCTCACAAGCATGATGGCTGTATAGCCTCTTCAGACTCTCCCTGGATGTGTGAAAGCTCAGCCCAGGCTCCCCCTTGACAAGCATATGTTTTGAGTCAGGCTGGGCTGGTTAATGCTCCAGTCTGTTTGAAAGTCATTAGAAATTAAGCTTTTTAGCTTTTCATAATAAACATTTTTTTATTTTTATTTATTTATTTTTACAGCAAACTATTTCTTAATTGTGTTAAAATAATGCAGGATTTTCCACTAATGCTTTCTAAAAGTGCATTAACATCTTGAATGAAAACTCTGCTCCAGGTATTGTCTCAAACTTCAGCAGCATTAAAGTATGGTTTGACCTTGGTTTGTTCTCTTTGTTGGGGCATTTAAGCCTGAAAATCAAGGAGACATTTGGGTCAGGTAATGGGCCTCCATGAAAACTGTGAAAATAGGCTTTTGTGAGGCAATTTGGTTGAGTGAGATGGTAGAGCTTCTGCAAGCATGTGCAGGTGGCACCTTTGGTCCCTCCCTTGGTAGAGGGGGACGCCCAGGCCAGCAGTGATGCCTCCACCCAGCGGGGAGGGATGACAAAGGGCAGAAATGGGAATTGATTCACTGCAATACAGCACTGCTGTAACACAGCCAGAATCACATCACTAGTTCAGAAAAAAGAAAACCTATTTAGCTGACACTTGCTTTGTGTGCCATTAAGCCGGACTCTGCCTTTGCCTGCATTTGTGCAGTTGGCACGTATGTTAATTCACGAAATGGTACAGATAGGCACCCGTGCTCCTGCAGCCTTTCCTTTGGTTTCAAAGGGAGCTGAGCCTGGCACAGCCACCCCAAGTCCTTCTTTATTCCCCTTGTAAATGGCTGTCACTGCATGTCCAAATGGCATGTCCTTTGAAGTTGTGGAGGAAAGGAGGAGGGCGGAGGGGTGTTTGCTTTCCTGAGTGAATTAAGTGGTTCTGAAAGAAGCCGAATTTGCAAGTCTGAAAGCCAGACTTCTCCATAAGGCAGGCCAAAGCAAGAGCAGCGGGCAGGCAGCGGGCCTTCCCGGCCCTTTTCCACGGTGCCCTTGAGAGAAACCCTGGCGCGGCGAGGGCGAAGGCTTGTCCTGCCAAGAGAGGTGGTAGCTCAGCGCCGTGGTGGCTTTTGTCATTTGTACAGCTGTCCTGTAGCAACTGGGCTGCTACCACAAACCCGCTCACCACCAGACGTTTAACAGCTGCCTAATAACAACCAGCTTTGCTCATTACACACAGAGACTGGCTTGAACGAGGAATTCAGAGGAGAAGTACAGATTAAATTACCAGCTCCCTGAACTAGACGGCCTTCACCTAATATTGTTAAAGCCTTATGTGAAATAATACAGGATGAATTGTGAACCTTCTTATTGGTTTCTGGGTAGACAGCTTTAAATGCTAATCATAGCTAATTAGATTACTTAACTTCATTTGCCTCTGCCAATGGGCCATGTGATAGGGTGACTTTGGAAGATATTGCTCTTGGAGGATGTGGCTCTTGTATTTTACACCAGGGCAATGTTAATCACCAGAAAATGCAATTACCACATTATTGCTAAATCCATATGTATGAAATAAAATGAACTCCAGCAGTGGGAAGACATGAAATATTCGCCTCCTTGAATAATGACAAGAAGTGCTATTTAGTCTCCTTGAAACACCCTTAACTTTTGTTTAATATGTAAGGCCTACAACACAAGACTAATATGTTTATGACCAAGCTAATATTTCATATATTTATTAAAAGTCTACCACTTATTGCCAAGTCCCACAGACATATCAAGACAAACACTTGCCGTTGCTGTCTCAACATTTCAAAAACTCCAGGCCAGGAACAAACACCAACACCGAATGTTCTCTGCAGAGGAAGGATGCACATTCTGGTTCACCACAAAAGATATTTTTCATGTCTCCATTTGACACCTCAAGAAGCTAAGGCAGAGACATGAAATTGTTTCTCTACAGTTATTGACAGAAGGGGTGTCAGGATCCAGACGGTAATTCATGAGATCTTGGGTCCTACTCTTCTTGTGCTTTTCTCCCACATCACAGTGCTGTCTTTCTGCTAATCAATGTCATGTTCAAAACTTGAAAGCTAACCTCTGTGTCAATGGCCAGATGCACAGCTGCTTTGATCTCTTCTTTGCTGGTCCTTTTAGCTACAGCAGTACAACTAAAGCACCAACACCATCCTGTATTTATACTGGCATTAAAATGCTTCTTGATGTTGATGAAGTCAGGAATAGATATCCTGCACAGACTGTTGGCCAAAACCTGGAATTTTGAAAACAGTGGTGACTGGCCACTGACATTTATCACTCAATTTCCATCACTGCCAACAGCCTTCTAAAGAAAACTCCTTCCCTTACAGCCTTGCATATTGGCAGCATCAGTTGGAGCAGCACAACAGATTGCTCCCCCGTGGGAGTTTCAGTCCCTCTCCCTTCATCCTGCTCATCATTGTGGTCATTCCTACAAGCACCTGCTCTAAACATTTTGTTTAACATCAGTATGTGCTCCCACCACTCCCTATTTACAAATGGGACACTTTTCACATAGCAATTATTCATTCAGCTCACCTCTGGAGCTTCTCCTGCCTGCCGAGTCTGGCTTCAGCTGGCTTTGCAGTTACTTCCTCCTTACCCATGTTTGCTGCAGTAACTCTTGTATGCCCATTATAGCCCCACTTTTGTTAAACAGCTGGCTGTGATGTGAAATGCCTGGGTCTCAAGCTCTGCAAACAATGAGATTAGCACTTGGGCCTTGCTGTGATAGCAGTGTGCAGCAGGATTCGTGACGGAGTGACCCTGTCAGTTTAAGAAAGTAACTTAGAAACCTCACAATCCTCTGTTCCCACACCTCTCCCAGCCCAGTGTCTAATTACAATCAAACATTGTAGAGCAGCTAAGGAAAAGAGCACACATCCAGATTAACGCAAGATACAAAAGGAGAATTAACTGCTTCAAGAAGGACAGAACTGATGCCGAAAAACGAGCTCAGTGAATTGCACAGCAGCAACAGCTGCCAATAGCGCGGTGCTGGGCTCTTGCACCAGTCTCTGCACATTCACCTGTAAGTGATGGGCTGGCAAGGATGCTTCTCTGCAAAGTGTGTGCGCACACAGGCCTTGGAAAGGGAGCACACATACATCACCAGCTTTCCCTTTGGGCCGTTTTAGGAGTGCACGCAATTCTCAGTCTGTTTCCAGCAGAGAGAAGTAGGCGCAGCACTGGGCTGGTATTACTTTGTGACATCTTACTAGCTAAGAAGATTGTGAAAAAAACTCTTTTTGACAATATGTCACTGCTAGGCACTTTTAATCAAGAGCAAACTGACTATAACGTTCAGCCTGGATTAAAAAGTGCTCTTTTTCCTTAAATAGGCAATCAATCAAAGTGACACAATTACCTGGCCTGAATTAAAACATGCAGTGATTTGTAGTTCAAATGCAGACTACTCCGGAAATACAATTATCCATTTAATACTCAGAACCAAAGCAAAATGCTTCTGAACGCTTAATAAATCTTCAGATAGAAAATTTAACATTCAGCAACATGTTATATTGGTTTTGCTCCTAGTTTTATAAGTACCAATTTGTCTCTTCAAAAAGAAAGAAAAGACTGACAGCATTTCTTAATTGAGTCAGCAGCTTTGCCAAAACGCGCCGTACTACTTGTTACCACAGGGGAAAAAAAAAGACTGGTTCAAACAGAAACAGTTGTGCCAGACAGACTTTGAACATACAGTCTTCACTGAAAAGGCTAAGGATAAATCCCAAGGTCTTCACACATGGCTGAGGACTGAATAAAAACTTCAGTTTCTGGTGTTATTTCATTCATATACAGTGACAGCGTCCCAAGTAGAGTAAGACGGCCTGACTTGTGTTGCAGTGATATTGTTCTATATACGGGCAGAAGTTTTGACTTCCACACATTAAGGTAATAGTAACATATATGCTAATTGCATAAAATGTGGTATAGAGTATTTCTCCATTATTTCTTGCTTCTCTGAATTATAATAGAAACAATAGTCGTTGTTGCAGATAGTCGTAATTAAGGTAAAAAGAGACATTCTTTCTTTCACATTCTTTCTTTTCACTTTCTTTCTCTGTCAGCTAGAAATGAAGAACATGATCACACTGACTACTAATAAGCATTAATAAAGAGATCAAATACACTTAAATCACCAAGCTCAATATAAATGTTAAATTGAGTTACACACCATGCACCATACATCACCGTCACAGGAAGACAAGCAGTTTAAAAGCTGCAGATTAGAGAATAATGAACCGAATATTATCGTGATCAGATGCAGTCCTGAGCCAGAAAACAGTGTTTTTTTAATCAGAAATAGGGTTTTAAGTGAAAACATTTAAGTAGGTTTATTTTCAAATTTGTAAAACATTACACTTTGCTGTAGCAGCAATAAAATGATGTCTATTCTTGTAAAGCAAGGCTGTGCTTCAGAAGGAAGTAGAAGAGATATCAAAGTGTACTTGTAACATTTTAAGATGTTCTTTGGAGTGAAATCTTACCAGGAGGGTCTCTGTTCATCAGGGAGTACTCCTTCATTGTCACGTTATGCCTCTAACAAGCGAACACAAATTCACAAGTGGTGGCAGCCAGGCAAACCAAAAGGGAAAATAGAACACAACACACCTGTATCTCACATATGTACCCCACCATTTCTGTGTAAAATCCAAAATTTAATTTCAGCACCTGCCAGCTCCAGTAAGCGAGAAAGGAGGACAAGAATCTTGGCTGCAGATGAAAGTTAATCAACCATACTCACCCATCCCACACAGCTCAGTGGTATTTGCTTTATCTTGAAAGGATCAGATAGGACACAGCAGCAATGTTGTGACATTATTTGCATCAGTGGCAGCTTAAGTTACTGGGAGGACTGGGCTCAGTACTAGGATGTAATTCAAACCAGTATGTTGTATGGAGATTTACCAAATGCAGAGCACTTGACAGATACCTAAGTGGGTAGCAAGGATGAGAGGAATGGGAATCCCGAAGTATTCAGAGATCTACTTTTGAGGGTGTACAAAAATTCTCAATTTCAAACAATAGCAGTATGATCAACATGTCTTCCTTTAGATGGATAATAGGTCCTTTAGTATACACCACCCAGTGGCAAAGTTGCATTTGACAATCTTCCAACCCATTTCACAAACCAAAATATGACTTTGGATTTCAGTTTAGCTTTGTAATACATAATTTAGCAGAGTAGTAGAAAGGGTACAATATTTCCATTAAAACTTAGCTTCCTTCATGTAGAGGACCCATGTAAGACCTCACAGCGTACATAAGTCTCTTGTGGATTAAACGGCAGCTTTAGAACTGTGGCAAAGTCTTCAGGGCTTCAGTATTTTTGTTATGTTGAAGTAACATTCATCAAGTAAAAGACAAACTAGTAACTTCTGTGAAATTTTATTCTATTTAGTAAGATATTTGGTAATCCAGTGCTCTGGCAAAAATAGACACAAAGTAATAATCTTTTCCTTTCAAAATCTAATCCAAAATTACAGCTATATAATCATAGTCTCAATTCACGGATTCTCTGGGATTAAAAAAAAAAAAAATGGTTGGCGGGTATAAGTACAGAAATAGTAGATTACTCAGGTGCTAAATAAAAAAATAAATAGGAGATTAGAACGGAGAAGCCAGAATGAAAATAAGAGTGGGTATTTTGGACTTTCTACTAGCTTTCTCTTGTCTTGTCCTCAATCTCATGCATCTCAAAGAAAATTAAGCACAAAAGCACAGGCCCCAGAGCCATAGCCAGAGGCTCAGCCTGTGGGTGTGACTGCAGCAGCAGCCACCCCTTGCACCCTTCGGCTGTGCACGGCCTCTCGGGCAACTCCACGGTTTGGCTTCTGCAGCAAGCTACAAGCAGCCTCCCCACCTGCTTCATTCTGCTAGGAGTAGGCTGTTCTTATCTCCTGCCATGGCCTCTTGGATTATTTCAGGAAGTTTTTTACAAGCTACTGCTGACGAAAGTTAACAGCCACGCTGTCACCTTGAGGAATTAATTGGAAAATCTGCTGTCTAAAAACTAGTGGTTTCTGAAGAGTTGTGAGACTGAAGGAACATAGACTGAAATTATAATGATAATTTTAATGAAAATTAAAATGAAAACAGGTTTAATGAAAACAAAGTCCCTTAAAAGATGACATGACTAATGCCTGCCACCAGTTGCCCCCAGCTTTGCCAGTACCACGTCCTTCTGGTAACCAACATTGCATGTCCGCCTCACAGCCTACAGCAAAATTAAGCTCCAATCTCCTCCTTCCCAGGCAGAAGAGACAGCTACCCAAGCTGCTGGCACTGAGTTTCCACTGCATTCACATCGGCCCCATTAGAAGGATCTGCAATGGACAGATCCATTCAGACAGCATGCCTCTTATTAAATGGGAGGCATGATTGAACAGGGTGGTTATTATGGCTTTAATGAACATCATTGACATGGTTAAAATTCATTCAGAACCAGAATCAGACTGCATTCTACTTCTCTTAGTCTTTGATTTGTTTTCGTGATAAAAGTCACTTAGTTCTACAGCATCTTTATATACTCCTTTGTAAAAATGAGCAAAACATGCTTTGCCTTATGGACACAAGGCTTGCAAATAGCCTGGAAACTGTCAGTGGGGTACTACAGAAATTGAGAGATTCAGTAATAATGAAAAAAAATAAAAAAAAAAAAAGTGAAAAATTCTAATGCATATTAACTGCCACTGGTAGATCCATCTATGACTTTGGAAAGCTTTAGAACAGCCCTGATAAGAAGTAATTCTTATTAAGTAATTCATTCTTAAAAACAACAATCTGACTTCCCATTCATGAGATGATGCCAACAGTCATTTCATCAAAGAGACTGACAGGACCCTTCCTGATGTGCTGCCTTAATGCACATCAAGGCTATGCATTCATTCATTTGGTGGAAAACTGGCAGAAAGTCTTTTCCAGACTCCCAAATTTCAATATAAGTGTTGTTAGTTTGTTTTTTGTTTTGTTTGTTTGTTTCTTTAGATATCAGACAGGAAGGCTGTTTGGATAAAACATGGTATGTCAACAGAAAAACCTGCATCCCTGTTTAGTGGAGTGGTTACTGAAGTTGAGCTAGACTATCTCATAAATGACATTTTAATTTAACATTTTAACTAAGCTTTCAAATAACCAAATTCAGTTACGTATTTAGAAAGAAGGAAAGCAGGCCACACTGATGGAACAGAGGACCTAATCCTGAAGACACTTGCTCTGAAACCAATGTAAAGAAAAGACAACTAAACATGAGTCTGCCTTGCTCCACTGGGTACTCAGAGCTAAGGAGGGAAGTGGGAGAAAAGAAAAAAAAAAAAAAAAAAAAAAAAAAAAAAGATTTTGTTTCTCTGAGAAGCACTGCTGTAACTAGTGCTGGACTACTCTGTGCCCTTCTGATATGCATCTTGTCTAAAGATACGGAAAAGATATAAGGGGTTATTTAGAAAAGCTAATAAAAAGGCTCCAGGTCTTAGAAAACAGCTCATAGTGTAATTGATTTAGTTTAAAAACCTGATTATGGTCCATAAATACCTTTATAAAGAGAGAATATTGCCTGGCAAATATATTAAGTTGAGGAAGTGTGGACAAAAGCTGGATGAACCAATGTCATTGGAAAGAAGTTGCAAAACCTAGCTATTGCGGCAAATAGCTGAGGAAACTGGCAGATTTTCCATCTTGTGTTGTCTTCAAGCCAAAGCTAGACATCCTTCTGGAAGGTATGCCTAACTCAAATCAGATTCTGGGTATCAGGAAAGAGAAAAGTGGGCAAAGGGTAACAGTGTGTCATTGCACAACCTCACATCTTGTAGTCCCTTCCAGCCTGAACCAGACATCATATAAAGACATCACAGGAATGCCTCCCTGAATGCAACAACCTCTGACAGGAACAGAGGAATGGCCTCTTTTGGTTTCACATTTCTCATCTGGAAAAGCCTTGAGCAGCTCAGATCCGGTTAAATGAATTATGATGAAAAGAAATCAAACAGCAGACAGCAGCTCTGTAACTTTTCAAAGGTTTCTAAAATGAAAACATTTTTTGGTGGCTGTGGTACATCTTCTTTCAGGGTCATGATAGAAAGAACAACAGTTCATGACACGCATTGCTTATAACAACCAGATCAAGAGCATTTAAATCCCATTCTTGGACAAATTCACAGATTCAAAATTTACCTAAAATGCATGTATCTCAAATGCATATACTTCAAATGCATGTTCTGTATCTTTTTGTTTATACTTTTTGGTATATACCATCAAAGCATGGAACACATTTCCATGCCATTTTTTAAAAATACTGAAGAAAATTTCACTTGAACATCTGCATTATTCAAAATTGTTCAGAATTTTTGTTCAAATGGCCTTTCTCTTACAGTTTTCAGATTTCTTTTATGCTACAACTGCCGCTTTCTTATCTGTGGATAAGAAAGAATTTAAAAGCCTCAGCCAGCTTTAGGGTAAGGTAGCTGCTGTTCTGCATCAAAGACATTACCGTTTTATCACTGCTGGTGTAATTGCCTTCACTGCTTTCTGTTCTGTTCACTGCCATAACAGCTGTATGCCTCATTGGCCTTCCCTTATTTTCATAAACTGTACCAACCATTTCCTTTTATTTGCTATTCTATTGCTATATTAAAACAATTCAAGAAGATTAACTAGTGAGGAACAGGTTACCTTTACAGAAGTCATGCTATTTTGACCCCATTTTATCTTGATTTTCCAGCTGCTTGATAGCTGTATTTCCTTTCTTTTTCCATTTAATCAGTTTGCCAGGTGCTGAAATACAGCCTCCTGGTTTGTAACACCCTCTATCACCTTCAACACCTCTAAAGAACGCCAATGCCAGTTTGCTCTTTGCCAGTGTTCTGATGCATTGTGTTGTATTAATCAGACATGTTGTAATTTTACTTGTCAGCAGGAATGCTCCTAAGATAAAAGCATCAGAGGCAGGGCTGCTGCTGCCCCAAGTGCCCATGGCAAATGGTACATGAGAGAGCCACCGGCTATCACTAAAATGCATGGAAGAACATGACACAGAGAAACCAAGGCCAGACCTGACAGTGCGGCCAACTCCTCGCCAGCCTGTTAGCAGCAACCGGGGCATTGCTTGCTGCTGCTGCTCCGTGCGGTCCGGAGGTAAAGCAGTTCTTGCCGTCATGTTTGACTGGGCACCTTTCTTGATAACTGAGCTGGCTACAAGAGCCACACATATCCTAACAAGGCAGGAGTCTCTGGACAGTGGTGTTGCCACCTGGATGATGGGAACATTTGTGTCTTACAAAAACATGGGCAGAAAGATCCTACACTGCTCGTTGTTTTTAGAAGCTACTAAAAATAAGCCCTGCGTGCTGCTGAGCCATAGATGTATGGAAAGAGCAGCCCGTCTGCTGCTTCGAGCATGCCAGACACCACACCACAGCCTCTGCTCACTTCTCTGCACAAGGCAACGCGATGAACATGTCTAAGACAGCAAAGAAAACTTGCTAGGTTGGTAACAGCTTGTAAAGAAAGCTATAAAAGCAGCTGTAAAAAAAAAAAAAAAAAAAAAAAAATCTTCCTATTATTTTCAATGGTTTAGAAAATTTAAAAGCCTGATCAACCTCTTGCCCCAGCATTAGCTCCCACAGGCAAAGACTGCCAGAGGGGAACACTTCGGCACACCTACTCACAGCTACAGGCTGCAAGTTCAAACCAGCTTCAAATAAGGTCTTAAATTTGAAACTAGTTAATGTCAAGTTAGAACTGCCATGAACTGATAGGTAAATATATATATATATATATATTAAAAAAAAAAAAAAAAAAAAAGAAAATCATAAGTGCAATGGTTTCAGTGGAACGGTACTGAATTACATGAGCCTACATATAGCTACTACAAGGTACGTATTAGCTGCCAGGTCTGTCACGCAGAATTTCTGCAGTCATTAGAGATGGATATCCTAGACAAACATCCAGTGACGTTTAGAAGGGCGTGACAAAAATACTGCTGAAAATGATAACAACTTATACTGAACAGCTCTTTCTAAAGTCATCACCTTAATCCTTTTTTATTCCAAAAAGTCCAAATACTGTAAAGCAATAAACAAACACCATTCTTTCACTGCACGTTCACAGATGGAAGCCACACAGGCTAAACGAAAGAGAATGAACCAATTAATATGTTTAACCTCCTATTTACTTTATATTCATAGCTTTTATAGATGGTCAAATTTATTCTTCCTTCACTTGTTCTTTTATAAGACGCTAGAGAATGATGCTGACCTTGTGTGTGATATGTCATAGCAGGGTTGTTAACAGTCTTCTTCATTAAATGCGTGTAATGCCTGACTGATTTTGGCAACACCGTGTCTGTATCTAGATATGAAACAGCTCTGTAAAATGAAATGATGAACAAATGCAACACTACATGGTCAGATGTCTAATATGTGAATACATTTGTTAACCGGACTCTCTAATTTGCTAATAGCATGCAGGCAATAATGATACAATCAGGAAAAAAAAAAATCATGCATACTGATTTATTAGGTAGCATACTGTAAAATAACTAGCTTTTTGATAGCATTTCACATGAATGCACTCAAACTCCTTTGAAACCAACTAACACACACAAACAAAAAAAACAACCTGAATCTCTGTATGCCTGAAAGCACATATTCAGCCATAGCCTTATTTAATTTGAGCAATGAAGTGATGTACCTTTATATCATCAGAAAAAGCTACCAAATATCTTCCTCAGCAACCTCTTAGGACAACTGAGAAGTCTAATTTTGAAAAATGATTTTTCTCTTGCAGGGACTTTTTTCACCCGCCACTTTGGACCATTAGTAAGCTGCAAACATCAACTGTTGCAATAGCAGTGAGACCTACCTGATAAGAATCAGGTGACACAATGCTCAGCTGTGCTGATTTGAGTCTGCAATTTACATTTTTCAAGTGTAAGGTATCTGTACCAATAACAGGCTTACTGATTATGCCTATAAGCCCATTTAAGTGACTGCCTACCTTGGGAAATCCTCCTTCCCGTAGCTGTAGGAGACTTAAAACCTCACTGCAAATCCATAGCAAAGCAAGGTTCAGAGCAGAGCAAGGAGATCAGCTGCTGATATTAATTCTCCAGAACAGCTACTGGTGAGAAGAGTGAAAAGGTCACTGGGGCATTACTCTCACTGTGGCTCATCTAATTGATCTGCTGGAAATAGAGTATAAACAAGTTCAAGATGCACATATTTTCTAACAAAGCACTTGGAAAACTGATTTAACCTTATGTCTTTGCACTTAAAGCAATGTGTACTACAGACTGATAAAAGTTTACATCAAGTGTGGAAGTAAAGTGAACCCTGTAGTTTACATTCCCATCTGAGCACCAAAAATGATACAAGCACATCATTATTTCTCTAAGTTTGAGGAATGCATGTCAGGGGGTGAGGGGGAGAAATTGAGGGACCTTTGGGATGGGAGAGCACACCAAGCACCAGAATCCTTACACTACTGGAAGAGGAGAAACAAATTGCTTGTGGATTCACTTTACTTGATTGATTGGCACCTCAAACATCAATAAGAGTCAAAACTTCAATCCTACACCTTGAATTTTTCCTCTGTGGTTTACATTCACATCTCGGAAGACTGCACTTTGGAAACTTTCTTTGCCACTGCTTATGTGAAAATTACTGTGAAGGCACCAGTTCAAGAGACAGGTGAAGCAATGTATTCTCACACTGTTTTTTACTGCAAATGTTGTTCTGTGCAGAAAATCTAAGATGCCTTTTTTTTTTTTTTTTTTTTTGGAGCTCAAGCTAATTTCTTACTGTTGTAAAGACACAATGTTCTCAGGTGATGCAGGCTATGCTGCAAAGTCTCACGATACCACAGGCTGTTTAAAGCATTAGGTTTTAAAGTACTGGTGTACTCCAGACACTCTTATTGTATGCTGGGAAAGTACAAGTATTCATCAAAACACAGCAGGAATCAGTTCTAAAGCAGGGTACCTGACATTTAATCCTGCCAATAAAATGCTGCTGGTGAACAGTTTTTAGGGCTGCCGGGTTATCCGATAAAGAGCCCCTTTTGTCCTCTGCTGTCTGTAATTACTACATACCTGTCAGGAACAAGCAGCGTGCATCCCGTCCTGCACATGCAGAAGTGCAAATAGTAAAGGGTTTCATAAAGAAAACCCAGCTTACAAGCAATCACCTAGATTCGGAAGCTATGGAGAAAATAATTTATTGCTACAGATCAACAAACGTCACACCTACTTAAATGCAACCCTTCACAGCCCGTAATTCAAATCTTTGGCAAATTATTTGCTTAACAGCACTTTGTAGCAGAAACAGAAAAGGGAGAGAAGGAAGAGAACAACACAGAAACACACACTGACTCTTTTGCAGATGCAGTGCATTAGGAGGCTTCAGGTTGTGCCTGTAAGCAGAGGGCTTTCAGAGCCCTTTTCACCTTCACTCTGTAGGTGCTCCAAATTTCTGCAGTGCGTAAGGCTGGCTGCAGAGCTGGACTTCTTAGAGCTAGGACAGAGAGCAACAGCCACCAGAGACTCTAAAATGAAAGCATTGGATGTAGAAAAGAGAGGGAAAAAGACACCACTTAAGAACTGGTCAATCTTTTGCAGCCTCACTCTTTATTTCTACTGAACACAACACAGACAACATCAGTATGCTGCAGCCTGGAGAAACTAGAAAAGCGTAGAACAGACATCTCTGTGAAATTCTGCAACTTTGCCATCTTTGTGCCACTGAATGCAGGAGCTTTCAAGGACATAATGAAGTAAAAGCACTCAACTTATCTAGGATCATTGCTCTTTGCAAGAGTCACCCAGAAATCTTTTGACCTCTAACAGGACCATGAGCCACTTTGTAGCCCCATAAAGGCATGCAAATTCTGGGCCAACAGGGTGACACTGTGGTGACCTGGCTAATATCAGACAGGACACTAACTCCAGTACAAAATAACAATCTTCACGATGTTTAAAACATTCGGAAATTTTAGAAACATTTGAGAACTTTTTATTTGTACCTTCAAAAATATCAGAATCAATTGTAAGGCTTTCAGTTAGCCTAACGGGTCATTTAGCAATGGCTCACCTTGAGATTTTAACATGAGAGAACCTGGTTCTCAGGAAAAACTAGGCAAAAGCACCAGAACGCATACTGTCTTCTATAGCAGATATATTTATGGCACAGAAAACCAGAAAACATACTTTAGGAGCACTAGAAAAAATGTCAGTAGTGAAAGATCGATATCCAAAAAGATCTAGTTTATCAGCTAAGTAACTGTTGTCTGCTGTCTCTCTTTTGCATCCTTTTAACAGAGTATCATCAAAACTCACCCTGTGCCCAGGGCAGGTATTCTCACCCATGAGGTTCCCTTACCCAATCTTCCATGCTCTTTCCTATGAGACCCAAGCAAGTTTTTACTCTTTGTCCCCCATGCGTAACTGATTTGAATCTTGCAAGATGTGGAGAAACAGCTGTGGTAGAAGAGCTGTGCAAACAGTATTTCTCAGTCCTAAGAAAATTAGTTAACTAATAAACTTTCCTTAACATTGCTTAAGGACTCTGAAATTTCCTTTAATAATCACCTGAATTCTCATTTAGTCTAAGGAGGTGTAAGTACTGAGATCCTGGAATTTAATTCAGTTTCAAAGTGTGCAGACTACACAACAGTCTGATTGCGGACACCAACAGAGATATGAACGTATCATCCAAGATTGTCATGGAAACATAAATGCCAGCTTCACCAATTTTAAATGTAAGGATGGCTGGGGGTGGGAGAGGGGAGAAGGTAACAGAAGAAGGAGGGCCTGCAAACAAAAAAATATTTTAAACCCTATACAGAACATATCTTCAAGTATCCTCAAACCACACGGAAACTCTTGCTTTAACATCCACGTATTACTTTCATGAAGATGCGTTCTGACTTCAAGTTACCTTCCTGAATAACAATTTAAACAGGTCCCTGGATAGGTTTTCTGTCAAAGTACCAGACTGAAATATTTTTCCTCAGGTTGACAACATGGGTGGCAAGAATAGCAGCAAGGCTCCATATGTATTTGTAATTTGATTGCTGAGCAGCCATCCATCACATACCTGTTTGGCAGAAAGCCCCTCACAAACGAGCTGCATTAATCTGCTCCCGTGACACATCGCGCTGAGCAGCTCAGCACGGGCTCTGACTCTGCTCCAGTTATCTTTGCTGGCTTCTATCACGCTTGGCATTTTGTGGATGCTTCTCTGGAATTAATCAGTCAAAAAAAGTGATAAACAGATACGGAGCCTTGATACAGTAATCGGGACAAAAGAATTTGAGGTTAGTTTTACAGGTGGCCTTCAAGAAGGTGTAGCTTCTGACAAAATATTTGAGGTGTCTGGACAGTGGGAATAAGGAGTTAAAGTGGCCACACAGTACCCACCATGAGCGGAGTATATGCTTTTACTCAAGGAAAAAAACGGTGCTGCCTTAGAATACAACATATGAAAAAAAAATGCTTAGTAATTTATGGGCCCAGGGAACGAGAATACAGAGAGAGAAATAAAAGAGACACAGTGCTAAGTGTATGCGTGCTGCCTGGAGGAGGCCAAAGCTAGAACTGACCTGCTGCTTAGGGAGAGGATGGCAAATCTCAGGGTAAGGACAACTCACGTCATTTGCTTTTAGTACTGTGCCGCTATTAACCTTAAAAGTAATTCTGCATCAGGTTCGCTGATGGAAATAATACATTGCAAAGATGTTATTATGCCCTTTGCATGCTTACATATTTCTAGCTCTGTCTACAGGGAAAACTGTTATGAACATGACAGAGTTACAAAAAAAAAAAAAAAAAAAAAAAAATTAAAACAATGGAAGGAATAACATTATGAGTTGGATACCAACCCTACACAAAATTAGCAGTGAATGCTTACTGAACCCAATAGCTTCACCATGGAAATCTGACATTTTCTTGATATAGGAAAGATTTTCACCAGATTTTGTTTTAACTCTTTTAAAGATAATAACAGATGTTAAAACACTACATAAAAACAAGTGTTTGAGAAAGTCTTAGCAGGATCAAAACTTTAATTTCTACCCAATTTTTAAATTATTGCACTATTTTCCCCTTTCATAGACAAAAAGAATAATTCATATGCAAATAGTCAAGAGCACACTTCTAGTTGTCACTGGATTTCCCCCATCATGATCCATCTGTTTTAGCACATCATCTCCATTTCCATCAGGGCTTTTCTGCACATTCCAGCAGCTTTGATGATTTTGTCTGGCACCTGACAAACTGCAATTATACACGTTTTTATGTAAAGCACTTTCTCAATGTTTAGCAATTTAAAGTTTAAGGAACGCAAGTGTCTTATAACTTTGCAGGTAACAGTCCCCTGATCTCAGTCTAACCAGACAGAAGTGTGATTTGAAAACTGTTTCTTTTGATGTACCACAAGAATGGAAGTCTTCTGTTCCAATATGTTTATCACTAATCTTTGTCTCTTTCAATTTCATCAGAATGGTTGGAATAAAATGAAATTCGGACTTCTACTTTCAGTAGACATGATGTTTACAAATTTCCATTATGTACTCATACTTACGTGCTGGTAATTTCAAGGAAAGAGCTGTTTTAGATTTAAAATATCTATGGTTGCTTTCTACTCAAAGTTGTTTTCTTTATTTGAAAAACTGAAGGGAGAAACTGTACAGTTAAGGGTATTTCTTTCAATTGTTTAATACTTTCTAAGCACACTATAACCATATTTTCAAACTGAATCATCTGACTTCAGAAGCTTGTCGTTCTGAGACTTCCTCCTCAAAAGCCAAGCCTGTAGTCTTGCTAAATGAGAAATAGGAAGCATCCGTACAGGCTCCATATTCCCATCATTGCACCCTGACTATTTTGTGTCCTTTTTATCCCATTGCCCGCCCCAGTCTAAAACCCAAGTTAGTGGATCCATCTACTGAACCCTCAGTGGAAAAATACAAATGAGTATGCCAAAGACCAGCTACTCCACAAATTCACACTATAGTTTAAATAAGTCAAGCCATCTGAAATGATGTGTGACATAAACCATGATAGAAATGTTTGGCTTCACATCCCCTCCCCTACTGATCACTTTTGTTAAGATTTATTCTCAGTGAACAACAACATCAGCAATATTTTCATCAAAATCATTAACAGACTCATCTGGGAACCAATTTATCTGTGATCCACGATATGGTTTTTATTTCCAATATATTTATGAAACAGGTTTAAGAACACAGTTAAGAACTAATCCTCTGCAAACAAGCCACAGCAATGATGTTTGCAATCAAAGAGTATACCAGACATTAAATGAGCTATACGAAGCAGATATATCAATTTTAAAAGAACAATAAGGATAAACAAAAGGTGAATATACTAGTATTAGGATGGCATGGAATGCAAAATATATCTAACATGTAGTATGTAGCGGAATATATATATAACATGTAGTGGAATAGCACACGAATAAAAAAAGAAACAGATTATTTACTACAAATAATAAACAGTTAACAAAAAAGAATCAAGTTTACTTCAGATAGCTGATTCTATTCTTATCATCATCTGGTTCCCAGCCTACTAAAGACGTGTCATTTCACTTCAAAGCCAGAGCTATTGAAGAAGCAGATGGAAGAGGCACAAACCATTCCCAGACCCTTATGCCTATGGAAGGTAGACACTTTATGGATGGCCACACTTGGTTTCACAAGTTCTACGGATACTGTTATTATTTTCTGGAAAATATTGATCTGCTGACAGCTGCAACTGTGCCAAAGCTGTCTGTAGATTATGGGAGCCTTTACATTTACTTCAGCAAACTTTGGTTCACAATCCCTGAAACTCCAGATACTGAAGGTAAAGACAGAAAAGGTGTGCTACATAGTGCAGCTTGGCAGCCTTTCTGGTACACACAGGTATACAGTTGTAAGTTTTACAATAAGATGTTTGATTTTCTGATACCCAGAAGCAATTTTAGAAGTAACACGGTTGCTATTTCAGACTGGGGAGAAGTAGGAACAGCCACTGAATTGCAAAGAATGGGAGAAACATCAAACAACTTGAAGGCTGGGAAAAAAAAATGCCAACCATGCCAATTTGAGAGCATAAAACGAGCAAGCCCTCCTCAGATCCTAGAAAGGTACTCCATATTCTGAGAATTAAATGAGGACGGTAAGACCAAAAAGGAGTAAAAGGTCATGCAAGTGCTCAGTATTTAAGATAGGCTGTCTGACAGGAAGAAGGAGCCACACCAATGCCACAAGGGCAGCAAAGTTTTAGTGGAAAAAATCCACATCAAAGGAGTTTGATTCCTGGGAAGGTTGCTGCTGTTGGAAGTGGGAAAAAAAAAAAAAAAAAAGAAACAGGAGGCCTCTTAGCATTTCTTGAGAGTTTGCAGCAAACATATGGACTGGTACTTGCTCACTTTGTATTGTAAATCACAGTTGAATATGCAGATTGAATGTCTATGAAATTTTATGAAAGGACATCATTTTAATCTTAAGAATAAATAATCTGGGCTGTATTCCAGTAGATTTGAATTGTTTATTTTTTATAAGAAGGAGAGTTTTCTTTAGGGGAAATCAGCCTTGGCCACAATCCCCATGTGCAAACCTTCTTAGAGGAGTTTGTGCCAAGCCAATCAACTTCATCCACAGCAGCTCCAGGTAATTTGCTGGAGAAAATTAGATTTTTATGGGACAATAGTGAATATTTTCACTCGCTAGAAACCATCCAGCATTGAGAAGAGGTTATTGAAAACCAACTCTAAACTCCAATACAGTTTGCAGATAGCTATAAAAAGTGCAAACATTATCACCTGTGACTGATTTTTTTTTTTTTTAACATGGAAAGTTTCCCACAGCCTCAAGCAGATATACCAACCCCGTGAACAGATGAAGTCACAGTGTTGAAAGGAGGACTTTCCGTTCATTTTATGTGAGGTGTCTCAGATTCACAGGCTTGCAGCCAGCTACCCCTGCATGCTGCGTGAAGTGCTGCTTTCATGGGTGTCCGTGCGGTCAGCAGGGATGCTGGCTGCAATGAAACTCCTGTGATTTAAATTGATATCTGTTTTTGAATTTCTATTTGCAGATCCCTATGCTGAGACTCATTGAAAACTCGCTAATATATTATTAACATTAATTAGACTAGAGGAGACTCACTGTAATGGATTCAAGCATTGTATGAGACCTAATTATCCTCTGCGGGTAAGGGCAGGTAAATTCCTCCACTCCTTCATCCATGCAATGTTCTCCGTGATGCTTACAGGCAGCCAATAAAAGCACCTATTCATAGAGCTTTCTGGAAATCTGTGTGTTGCTTTGAAGTCCATTGTTGGCATAATTATGTTTATTATTATTTTTATTATTTTTTCTTTTTGGGTGGGTGGGAGGATCCTTTTAATCTTGTGCTTTTTGCTCTTTTCAGTATTTGAAAAGTATTTGGGACCATAAGCTCTTCGTGTCTTTGAAAGACTACCTAGAAGTGGTTCTCCATCATACATTTCAGTGGCGTTAATTTGAACAATTTTACCATTAGCACAGTAAAATTCTTTAAAGCTATATATACATATAATAGTTTAGTTAGACTTGTCACAAAAACACAATCTGATCACCTGTTGCTTTAAAACCTTCACTTTGGATTTTTGTTTCTCCCCCAAAATATAATTGCTGACGCCTCCAATTTTGCCTAAAAAAATACGTTACTAGCTTTTTGTTTGGGGAGTAGTTGGAAGAAGACCATTTTCATTTAAAAGAGAGACAATTAGTTCACTTAGTGAAGGCAGGTAAACAACTTTGCCCAAATGCTAATAGAGAAGAGTGTTAATGATACTGCTACTTAGATTGAGAAAACTTGAGGAAATGTATAAAAAAAAAAAAAAAAAAAAAAGTTTCCTTCACCCACCACTTCACTTCTGTATCATTACAAAAATATAGAGGACCTTATGATGGATTCCAGAAATCTTGCACAGAAGCAGAATGCTCCAGCATATAGAAAATAGAGAAATCACTTAATATATCCTCAGGAAAACAGTCCACAAGTGACAGAGAGCGATGGGATGTTGCTATCCTCTTTTTGTCAACACAATAGCTGTACGAAAACATCTACACAGACTGTGATCATCTTTCCAATAAACGGATAGACATCACTGGGTTGAAGAGCATAAATTAGCTTTAAACAGTCTAGGTTGTAAAACTGAAAAGCCAAATCCTTAACATCATGCCTCCCCAAAGCAAAATTTAGTTCATTGTTCCCATCCTTATTTGCTGGCTCCATATGCTGGCTCTCACTTTCCAGATTTCTCATTTTCACTATTGCATGAGCACCATCTATAAATGCATCCTAGAATAAAACTGAAGAAAACTCTCGAGTAGCTGTATTTACTCAGCTCCAGCACCATCAGCCTAAGCAAGAGAACAAACAACGGCTTTGAAACTTGGGGGCACAACAGAAAATGAAGGAGGCTGGAGAACGAGCTACATGGGATTTCAGGAGCATGGGTGCAGGCACTGAGTGGGAACACAGCAGCTTCTCCCTCCACCTTCCCACCCTTGCTCAGTGCAGGGTGTGCAAGAGGAACCTGGCTGGTCTCCAGCCATGCCTCCTTCTCCCTCACCTGCCTGGTCATCACTGGCTGACACTGGGAGAGGAAAACTGGTGAAACTGGGAGAGGGAGGGGATTACACCTGTACAGACCAACACACACTTGGAGGAGTGTGCTGGGCACCTGCGCCAGCCGTGCCTGGGTTGGGTTCAACTGCAAAGCTCACACCTGGTAAAAAGTACTTTCAAAACTCATAGAAAGGAGAAAAGAGATCTTATTTTCTTACCTTGTGTTCAGCAATTTTCAGAGCTAAACAGTGAAAATAGGCAGAATTTCTCCTTCATGCCTGATTCTAGGTGAACGGTTTTGCTCTTTATTGGGACCTCACAGGCTTTTCTCAATTCGTATAAAATGCCTTCCTCTAAGGATAAAAACTGAACAAAACAGAATGAGGACATCTTAAAAGATTGATTTGCCAATAATATCTTTGTTTTGTTTTGGAAACAAAAAGGCACAAGGGTCTGCACAAAGTTTTTGAGTTCGGCTATGACAAGCTTTGCACTTGCAACACATTGAGTTCAGCTGAATTTCACTGATGTTTACCTATATGGGTTCCTAAATTACCTCCAAAATTTTTAAGTTATACTCAAAAGGCAGAAAGCATGGTATTAGTTTCAATAATTCATCTTTTCTTCAGTTTCACAAATGAACAGTACACTTCAGTCTTCAGGTAGAAGGGGAAAATCTCAAGAAAAATATTTTTTATTCACTGCATCCTAGTAAAACAACTATTCAGAGAGAGAATCAGGTTTAATTTGTAGTTTATAAAGTACTAACTTTAAAAAAAAAATGTTTTAGAATCAGCATGCATAGCATGATTATGTAGCAGGTTTAAGTTAAAACAGGAAATATTTTCTAAATGACTGAACCAGGAGCAGATGCTCAGGATCTCTGCTAATCCATCCCAACAGCAAGCCCTAATGGTACAGAACCAAGAGCCCTAATGATCCAGCCACAGAAAGAGCCCTTCCCCTGCACGCTGTTTGGTGGCTCTGCTTCCCAAGGGACTTATCGGTGGGCAGGGTCCACTCCAGTAAAGCAGAACTGGGTTCCCTCAGGCTGAAAACCACCCCAAATAAAAGAGACCCTCAGCCTTAGGTACGTGCTCTAACCTGGTAGGCATCTGCTAGGCATCTAAATATGTGGAAAGGATCCAGTAAGCACTTACGTTTGGGGATACTGGGAACCCAGCCATGCAGTTCTCAGCTCTGCCTGAATGGTTAATTGGCTTCTCTGATCCAGGCTTAACACCTGAATCCATTTCAATCAAGTCTGAGTTGCTGCAGCTGGCGCTGCACATCACATCCATTGCAGAAGAAAGCCAACAAGCCTTTCTAATAGCAGCAGGAAAACAAGTCCGTAGCCTGGATGTTTGTGGTTTTTGTTTTTTCTTTTTTCTAGCAGAGGATTGTTACCTACTGAAGGCTAGTTAGAAGCAGAGCTACATTACTGCGACACAATGCCTACCCATCGCTTTTCATTTAAAGAAAGCAACTATACAGAAGTCTCAAACACCCACAAGCCGCTTCAAAATTCATTAAAATTCTACAAATGGTCCTTTTGCCTAATTCTAGCATGTTTTACTCCATTATTCATGGGCATCAATGTTCATTTTAAGTGTTCTATTAATTGGAAAACCAAGCAATCAAAGAAAATGTAATTTTGATTTATGCGTTACGGGAGAAAACAGTTTTCATTTCAGCCCTTGATTTAGTGTCCAAACAGGCGCATTTCTTCAGGAAATGGAATAAAAAGAAAATAAATCTTCATTAAACAAATAAACAAACAACCCCCCTCCAAATATTTCATCTTAGTATGCTGCAATAAAATGAGGTGATTTTAATGGCAGAAAACTTACAAACCCCAAACAGCAAACTCCAAAAAAAAAAAAAAAAAAAAGAGAAAAATGTTATTTAGCTGCACCAAAAGATTAAAAATCTGCAGTGAACCTAGCAGTGACAGCAGCCATATACCTCAAACTGTGATGCACTTCAGCAGAGGAGAGCAAGTACTGCTATTCAGGCATGCACAGCTGAATGCCACAGGCCAGTATTTAAACAATGCCTGCTGGGCTGCCTTCTTCCCTTTGAGTATTTATCAGAGATGCTTCCTCAGATTTGTCAGTGTCCCTTTCTGCTACCTAAGCCTGTTGGAAAGAGGAAAAGACAGCCAGTGCTGCTTGGACATTCAAAGGACAGGGACGATCTAGATCATTGCTGCTGCTTATGTGGAAGCTTACCAGACCTGGCTCAACCATGAGGGCAGCCTATAGGCACAGGGTAAGCACAAAACTACCTACACTAAGTAACACATCCCCAGAACAGTGACTTACTTGCCTTTGCTGTCTTATTTGTTGCCTTTCCAGCTGTAGTTCCTGCTGCAAATGCAAATATATCCAATGCAGTAGTACATTTGGATGCCCTAGGTGCCCTCTGCTACAGCACTTGCCTGAGGTACTGCTGTAGACAATCCTAAAGATTATGAGACTTCTTTAAATGAAGTCCTAATTACACAAACTTAAACATTAAGGCCTGTGTAAAGATTAAACACAGGATTCTGTTCAGCGCAAATCTAAAATACTCATTATTTTGGATTTTTCCATGGAAATGAAAACAGAGGCACTGAACTCACACTGGGGAGAAGGACAGGAGACACCCTTGGATGACAAGTGGAGGACTCACACAGCTGCAGGCCTTACAGTTAGATTACTGTGAATCCAAAATAACTGCACACAGAGCTATCATGCCAGTCTGGGCTTGGGCCAGCAAAACAAACTAAGCCTTTCCTCCTCCTGAAACCTCACAGGGGTGAGTGACACAAGTGCCACATTGTCCGGCTCTTCAGAAAATGTATGCAGCAGGCAGTAGGTGTGCGCTGATGTGCAAGGAGCTCCAAGGGTAGCAGCCAAAGCAGCCCAGTACTGAGGAGCCCCTGTGTGGGGGGTGAGCAGAGGAAGGACCACTTCCAGTCCTCCCTTCCACCAGCACGTCCTGCAAGTGAGAGCTAAGGGCATGCAGGCTATGGATAGCACAACTGGAAATGTCCATTTAACAGGTTCATTTCCAGGCTTTGAAGATTTGTTCAGTGAACACCTCCGGATTTTTCCTTCTATTTCTTCCTTTTTTTTTTTTTTTTTTTTTTAATCTGTCGTGACAACTTTAAATCATCCTTGAGAATCTTCTGCTTGATGATCTATCTCCACAAATTATTTTTAACACTTATTATTCTTTAAAGTGAAACGATTCCTTCATCTCTATTTGCATAGTCTTTTAAAGTGATAAATCAATCCTTTCTTGACAGGCCTTCAACACAATAAATGGAAAAGACAATCAGACTTAGGTAGTAGCTATCACTCTTTCCTAAGGCATCTGGATCCTGTTTCTCAGCAAAAACATACAGAAAGAAGGGGATTTGAGGGTGGAAACAACAGGGAAACCCAAAACATACAAAAACACTTCGATGCTTTTTCAGTTTTTGGAAAACTATAGGCACAGCACAAGATCCAGTTAGCCACTCCAAGATACCATCTTCATGTCCCTGGCTTTTGAAAACATTTGGCAAAGTTTTTTACGGATTCTTCTGTGGGAGACAAATCTTTCCTATGAATATTGGACTGCTTATATCCCCACTGCACTTGCCAAACTAATACAGCAAAGCATTGCAAGGTTAAATATGTCCTGCTTGGCTGAGCTGCACTCCTATTAGATACTAAAAAGAAACAAACAAACAAACAAACAAACAAAAATAAAACAAGTGGAATGAAATGAGAATGTGTACCAACATGCTGACAGGAGCCTGCAGATGGAGTAAGTTCACAAGGCAGGACTAGTGCAGAATGGTCACAAAGATAAAACACCTTCTTCTCCAGCCTCACCTAGTCTGTTCAAAATACTTTTCAAGATAAGAGGACAGGAACTGTAATGGAAACTTTTTTTTTTAAAAAACTTTTTTTTTTTTTTTTTTTTTTTAATACAGGAAATGCCAAAGGAATGGAGCTCTACATATGAACTGAAATCTCTTCCAAATGGTGTGTGGGAAGGAGCCTAAAAACAAAACAAAAAATGGGGAACCATAGAATCACCAAATTAGGCAGCAATATAGGAAAAGAAGGAAGAGAAAACAAAGTGGGAGAATAAGTCTCCAGTTTCCCCAAGCCTTTTTAGCATAACTATCTTCAAAATTATATATTTTGTATCAAAAACTAGCTGTATGCATCAGCCCCACACACATACATGTCAAGTCAACAAACAGAGCTTGGTTCATCACAGCAGGCTGCAAAAACCACGGACAGTTTCAAAACTGCCAAAGAAAAACTGTTCTCAACAAGCTCTGTGCCCTCCTGCTGCCACTGTGCCTGTACCTACCCATCTTTACGCCCGGCCTTGGCTCAGTAAGCAGTGCTAAAAGCTGGGGTGGTGGCAGCAGATACTAGTTTTCCTCCTGCCTCCCTTCCCTTCTGTCAAGTTCAGATCCAGAAGGTCCTTGGGCAGGAAGCTGGATCACTGGTGGCTCATCCTCTGGCCTGGCCCATTAAAATTTATATATATATATATATATATATATTCTTCAGCCTAAGGTAAAAATTTCTTCCACAGCAGCTTAATTCCACCCACAGCCTTCCACAGCACAGGACCACGGAGGCTGGTGAAACACCCAATGCACGTGGTCCTGTACAGGCAGCTGTACTGCACACTCTCTAAAGAGGTCAGTGCTACAGAGAAACATTTACTGCCTTTTGACCGTGTTGAACAACTCTCTGAGGGTAATAGACAAAAATCCCTGCTAGAAATATCAGAGCCATTTGCTTAGTATTTACTGCGGGTGCTAGGAGACAAATGTAGAGTGGGCAGGAGACTGTCCCAAACCTGTGATTTTGAGAGCTTCTGCTACAAAGACAAAAGTTAAAATGAAAAAAATATATATACAATAAAACTGTAAATAAAAAAGCAACCCCCAAACCCACAGACTGATCGTTCCCAATAATTGGTTCAGAGTGACTACAGCTTTTAAAACAAACATGGCAGGATATTCAGAAAGGCTTCTCAATGCCTCCTACACCAAAACCATCCCATGGTTCTCGTCAGTAAGTGGAGAGAGGCAAAAGCCTTCTGGACGTGATTCAGAGCAAAAGCCTAACTCAAAGTGTGATTTTGGCTCCTGCTCCATGCAGCCCACGTGGAGGCTGCAGCCGAGAGGTGGATCCGCTCCTTCCCTTTGCCCTCCTCCCGTGCCCTGGCCCTGGTGCTCCTGCGGCCATGGGACAACTCAGACCAACCGCTCACCCTGCAGGATGTTGCACTACAAGGAAGAGAGTACAACGTTTATATCAGGCAAACTGCATGCTCCAAATCAGCCCATAACACCCAAATGTTAGATTTACAGGTTTTAACCTAATAAAAGATTTTTTTTTTTGTTAAGCATTTAACACTTCTGTTAAGAAAATATTGAGAGACATTTGTACAATTACTTTTATTTTCTTTAATGTCAAAATGAAAGACTTCAAAACAAATCTTCTCCCGCACTTTTGGTTTCTGTGAATCAGCATTTCTTGATTAAAAAAAAATATATATATACTCTTGCTAGAATATGCCTGGCCAAATTTATTTCAGCCATACAGCCACACAGCTAATTGCCTCATGAATATTTCACCTGAAGAGCAGCACACTGTTTCATAGCTTCTTTACTCAAACACTGAGAGGCTGTGTAATGTATTACTTAGGCAAAACCCCATTGATTTACGAGTAAGGATTAAGTGGTATTTCAGCATCCTTATTTGCCAAGGTTACTGTTGTCTTTGCTGTCAGAACTGAAGAGCAGTTGAAGCATTCTCTCCATCCCCCAAAACAACACAAAACTAATCATGCCAAATGAATGAAATGCATCACTGATCCACACATAAGTACGTGCTTCTCTGGGGCAGAATCACCTCTTCACTGTTCCAGTATGAACAAATCTAGTTTTAATCAAGAGCTGGTGTCATGAGGCAGCAGAACTCAGGCAAGCAACAAAGTGGAGAAAATTAGTTGTATTAGTAACAAGTAACACATACATGAGTTTCAAGTAATCCCAAACAAACTGGAACCAAAAGAGCACTGGGACAGAAACAGTGTTGATATCTGACCTGGCATATTTAAACAGAAGAGAGAACCACTTTACCGATTCCCATATTCTGTAAGCATTGCATTAAAATAGCAAAGGAGAGAAAAAAAAAAAAAAAGTCTCAAAGGTCCTTTTTGTGTATAAAGCCTTGAAAACTGTAACTAAGATCACATAATCAATATAAAAGTATTGACAGCAAAGTCTCAGCAGTTTTATGCTCTTTAGGCTATCACTGAATTATACCACTGTTTGCATCACTGGCTCTCTATTACTGAACATGGTGGTATATAAACACCTTCCAGTATTTAACAAAATCCTACAATACTATGTACTATCTTAGTTGCATCATAAATTACAGAATGTGCTAAGATATTCTTTAACATTAGCGCATAACAGTACGAGCTAGTGGGTGAAGTTGAGGGCTAATAATCAGATATTAGTAACTGAGGTATCTAAAAAATAAAGAGTGTATCTCCAACATCCTCCATTTCACATGAGTGGAACTTCACAGAATTTTGCATTTTAAAAAAGTGCCATTTGTCTATATTGATAGAGAGTCTTTACCAAGAGTCTCTCTCCATAAACTACACAGCATGTATAATCCCCCTTTTTGTATCTAATGCAGCATTTTTGTTGCTCTGCTCTCCCATGCCCAACTCTGTTGCTTGCACAAAAACAAAATGCATGACATAAGCGGCACATTGTGCTCTGCTGCTGCCCAGGGTATGCTTGAACTCAGAGCAGTCGCCTGCCCATTCATTAAGCATGTGTTCTGCATGTATGGAGAGGAAGGTTAGCCACCAGACAAGGTTAATGAGGGACACAGAATGCACTGAACTTCATGTCTTCTATGCACCACATACGCAGCATCAGACCAAGGACACACACTCCAAACTTAAAAACAGGAAGAAGCATTTCTGCAATAAAAGCAGCTAAAATAAATACGTCAGTCAAGTATCTCTCTCCCAGCAAGTCTAGATAACTTCTACGAATTGTCTAAGCTGATTTTACCCATGATAGGTGCTTAAAGCTGTCCTAGCATCAGTTACACTTCTCTAATTAGGACCTCTTCCTTGGAATATCATTTACGCTCCTTCAGACTCAGTCAGACACACTTACATCCTCTTAATAACACACAACTTGTGCCACTTCATCCATCAACTCTGAATCCAGCACAGTGACTTACCTACTTCTGAATTTAGATTGTGCTTGGCCTTGAATTTTGTAGTGCAAGCAGCCACTTGTTTCTTGCTGTGGCTCACACGTCTCTCATTTCTTCTTAGAATACAACAGCTTCAGCAAAATAACATAAAAATGTTTGATTTCAAGCACTTCAGTCAACGAGCACCTTCTGCAGAAGAGCACTAAAATAACACCACTGGGATAAAATAACACCACTTTCACATTAAGACTAATGCTAAAGCCTCCTGTTGATGAATGAGAGAAACGTAATTAGTATGAGCTCGCCGTGTTGCTGAAGTTGCTATTATTTAGAAGAGCCCTCTATACTTGCAGTTAGGCTTTTGACACACTACTGATTCTGAAATTCAGCAGAACGGAAGAATGAGTGCACCAGAGGAGCTAACAGGCATAGTATGAAATCAGAGGGATTTCATTAGTTGATAACGCACCAAGCCCTGCTGCTGCTAAGAGACTTGGCAGCCAGCAAGCCATGTTTATGACCTGAAGCTTTGCACCACACAGGGAAGGGGCCGGGGGGGTGTGCTCTGTAAGAAGTGTGCTGCAATTCTCACTCGTATTTTACAAGGCTGTTCCAGGGGTAATGCTGTGTTGACAGACATCACAAGTCTGGACTGATACCACAACAGGTGTCAAATTCGTCCCTTCCAACCTGATAACAAGAATGGGTGTGTATCTCTGCAAAAGATATAATGAACACCAGTGCTACACGTCATGGTTTCCCTGTCAGGGTGGTGATCACCAAAATAGCTGAGAAAATTTCCAAAATTATTAATCTGAATGTCTTCAGAAAGTTCATGAAGTAAAGGCTGAAAATAATGCACAAATATTTTACATCCAAGAGTTAACGAAAGGGAGGAAAAATAAAGAATACTCTCTACCGTAAGCAAAAGAGTACTCCAGAAATTAGTGATGTGGCCAGGCTCACGATAGCATTTACTCCACTAACTGCACATCCTTGGAAGTGCAAAATGCTAATAATATCTCAAAGCAGCCTTTAAAAGAGAATAACATTCTAAATTTCTTTTATGTCTGCTGTCATTTTTATCCTTCTGAATCTTCACCATCATATTCAAAATGCACCCCATCTTTCCAGTATGGCGCTTCTGAACATGCAAAGACTGCTTTTGATTTTCTAAACATAGACTAACTCTACAGTTAATAAACTGTAAATCTTCTTTTAACAGAGGTTCGGTATACAAAATGTGACATTTTGTGGTATTTTTTTGTTTGTTTGTTTTTAATCTTACTCTTTATATTTTTCCAGCACGTCAGCCTCATTCTCTTACTTCAGTAATCTATCTACTTATACTGAACACCATAGTGTATATCCACTAAAATAGGCTCATAAGTAAAATCAGAAACTTTGGGAGTTTTATTCCTTACAAAGAAGCACACAGAATAAAAACTTATATTCCCTAAAGAATGTGAGTCTGGCAATTCCAGCACTATTTTGAATATTTTATTTCTTTGTTCTTCGGGGAGTTCATTTTCTATCCTTTTGAGACACACATGCACTCCAAAGAAAATCTTCCCAACAACCTTCTAATTTTGTGCTATTTCTTCTGTTTTTAATGACCTTTGATCCTATTGCTCATGCAATGTTCACATTTTATTCTGGTGGGATATGCTGTGTAAGAAATGTTTCTGCATTCCTCCCCCTTTCCCACACAAGGGCTCTCCATGGTGAAAAGGGAGGACAACCTTGTTCAAGGCAGCAGGATTAGCATCCACGGGACCTTCTTCTGTTTGCTGTGTACATCGGGTCACAAGGGAAAAGGTTTGGGGTGATGGGTAGTTAGAGCAATGAGCAGTACGTGTCTTCTTCAATCAGACCTTGCTGAAGGCTTTCCAAATGCCTTCTTAAGGGAGGATCTTGGACAAAGGACAGTTATCTGACAAAGAGATAAGACTAGGAGAACAGGCATCTTAACGGAGCAGGGAAGGAAACATGAAATACTACAAAAGGGAGACAAAATAGTATACTTAATTTCCTGTTACTGGGATTTGCTATCCTACTCTGTATCTCGCTATTTCTAATTCTCTGGGCTACAATGACGTTAAAAAAAAAAAAAAAAAAAAAAAAAAACTAACTGCAAGTTAACCAAATACATTATACAGAACCTGCAGTTATCACAGCTCAGAAATGACTGCTCAAACACGGTAGTCATTATGGCCTGGCAATTCCCATTTTTGATACACGAGTGGGCACTGCAAACAGAGGAATGACGTCTCAGGAAGTCCCAGTGAGTCATCCCAAGATTTCACACCAAAATACCAGGATGAAGATGTAAAGGTCTGTGGTACAGAAAAACCTAGAGGCAAAGCCAGTTGAAATTAAAGTGACATATTTTAGACATTTATGCAAGTATAAACTGAAGCAGACTGGGGATTTCAAAAGCAGGTCTGCATTTCTTTACTTGTGAGGGTATATTTAATATTTAGTATTTTTTAGCACCATGAAAGCTCAACTTGTTGATGGGGTAGGTGGTTCCCTGGGAAATAGCATGCAAAAGGGTAATTATATGACATCTCACCCAGTATGACCTTGAGACTCAGCGGCCATGCATCAGTTAACACTGCCCTGTTCAACATTTTTTAAAAGTTGTTTTTTTTTTTTGTCTCTCTTTTTTTTTTTTTTTTTTTTTTTTTTTTTTTTTTTTTTTTCTGGTATGTCATATATGGAAAAATTGGCACCTGGACAAGCATCAAAGTCTCCCAAATTGGGGATTAGAGTGAGCTCATCCCATCATGGTAAAAACTAGTCTTTGTTCTCAGCGTGACATCTTGCATTAATAGGAGATCATTTTCTCACAATCACCGCCATTCATCTGGAGTGCAACGGGGTCTGCATCGAACAACTCCTCATTGAATTGCAGAAAACAGGGAAATAACTGCCGAGTTTTCCCGGTTACGCTATTGATATTTAAGTGCTGTTCTCTGTGGGGACGTAACAGCTTAACTCCAAAGAGGCTGTGACCTATTTTTGTGATTACTGCTGCACTAATGAACAAATCGTTTCTAAAAGGACATAACCACAAAAGTTTTAAGAAAGATGGATGCTCCTGAGAGAACAGGCTGGGTTAGATAAAATATGTAACTTGGGGAATTAGTTGCTCTAATTCTGTACTGAACGGCAAAATAAATGTTTGCGTACAGATCCAGAAACAAACACTTTTGTATCGATTCTGTGTTTTAGCTCTGAATTCTGCCAGCTTTCAAGCTATTCTCTCAGCATCTTAGGTTTGGAGAATATGGAAGGGTGAAGATCTGAAAACATATATAGACCACACGCACAGCTCTACTGTGGCTGTAGAGCGTGATACTAAGAAGTCCCCACTAGCATAAAACACATTCACAAGACAGTGTCTTCAGGGCTGTGTCTAGCAAGCTTAGATGATAAATAATAGATTAAAAAAAAAAAAAAAAAAAAAAAAGCTTAGATCTTAGACAATATCTCATTTTCATTAAGAATCTGCTTTTTCACGTGATTTGGCATCAGGGTTGGCAGAACCAGAAGGTCAGCATGATCCTGGGAGCCCATAAATGAATCGAAAATAGCACCCAAGCTCGTTCAGGCTCTGAGAACTTTGTTTTACACAGAGCAATTATCAAAGTTGTGTTTGACAGCACCATTATGTGACACAATTCTTCACCTCCAAGGAATCGTAGGTAATTTCTCTATTTCTCATCACTGTAGATTGCATTCAGACAGTACTAAGTTGGAATCCAGCTTAGTTGTGTATATGAAAAGCCACTCTCCTCTTTTCAGATCTTGCTTTCTGTAAAAACTAACAGGTTGCTACTAAGTTTGCAAGCTTAACTTGAGGGATAATAAGGCCTCTATATACTTCAAACTACTGACTTACTGAGGTAAACTTAAAGCATTAACACAACAGACAAAACTCTCTGCTGCATGAAAGATTTGCACAGAGCAGCACAAATGGTTCTGTCTCAGCATGCGACAAAGACCAGATCTGCTCATAAAGCTCAACAAGCTCCCTAATGATCATTTGCAGGTGAATGGCACAGAAGTGCAACAGAGTCCAGCCGTGCCCTCCCCGGGGGTGGAAACTCCACACAATCTGTGACTTTTAACAAGCTCATTACATCACGATTTCTTTTCTTCCCCTACTATAACTGGCACAACATTTCCAAAGCAATCTGCATCTCCAAAGGATTAAAAGAACAGAAACTATTTTAGAATATGACAAATAAAAGATTTTCAGCTGGTCACTGGCTTCAGCCCTGTAGAAGTTTGTCTAAGATTGGCACCTGTGCTCGCTCTGTAGCTCATGGATAAAGCCAGGCACCTCTAGAGGGTTGTTCCTCTCATTTGTTTTATAAAGGTGTAGCCACTACCACAAAGGACATCCTGCTTCCTCACAGATCTCCTCTGTTTTGACCCGGTAGTCTATCCAGCACTTCAAAATGCTTTCATGGGGAAATGAGTGGTAAACCTAGTGGTATTACCCAAGATACTGTAGTTCTGTTGAAACGGTACTTTCCAAAGAAAAAGCAGTCTGTAAAAACACAAACCAGCTCCCCTGACTTACGCTGTTCTTGCCAAGGAACTAAATCAGGAAAACTCTACAAATAGCTTTGTCAAGTAAAATATCTTTAAAAGGGTATTAAAAGTGCAGAGACTATTCCCTTCATCTGCACATTCCAACCACCAGCCTACACCCATTCCTCTGCAACCCCAAAAAGGTCTTGCACAAAGCAGTCACAACCTCTCCGCCAAGCGGCCTGCAATAATTCACAGCCTGTGGATTAATACACTGGTCATACGGTATTCGGTCTGCACTGCTGTCCTGAATGCTCCTTGGGTCACTGGTTACAGAGGAGCAGGGTGTTCTTTGGAAGCAAATCTTTAGCAACTTTCTCTTGATGGAAATGGATTAGTTTCACTAAATAAAAATGAAGAATGTGCAATTGTTATAAGCCAGAGCTCTGGCGATGGTTAAGCCCTAGAACAAGTTGCCCCAAAGGGATGTCTGTGCATTTCCCACTTTTGCAGATTTTCTGCCAGGCATGGCCATGAGCAACCTGCTATGATTTTGACATCAGTCTGACTTTGAGCAGGAGCTTGGAGTAGAGACTGCCACAAGTCCCTTTGAGCCTATTTCCTGATAAGTTCCTCCAAACAGAAGTTGCATTTTTTGATACACATTCTCTGATTTGAGTTTGTCACCAATGGTCAAAGCAGCCAATATTAAAATATATAACTTAATTACATACTTATTTGCCTTCACCTTCATCTACATTTAGATCTTCCTTCATTGCTGGAGGGATATTAGGAAGACCTTATAATGTATGAGAGTCAGAAGCATTACAGTTTGTTTTTCATCCACACAACTTGTGATGTGCAACAGAATTTCTTTCTTTGAGCTTTTCTGTTTGTAAAGAGTATAGTATATTTAACTCTGGGATAGTAAGCTAACATAAGAAAATATACATCTGTATCAATATTGAATCATACATAATTTGTGGCAAAAGTGACTTCAGGTACAGATTTATTGATAATTACCTTGAATACTTATACCATATATAGGGGTGTTCTGCATAGCCATCATTTTATACTGCCTAGGCTCCTGAAAATAACTCCCAGGATATGTGTGAATTCTGACATACCTTCCCCTAGCTCTGAGCCCTCATACGGACATTGCACAAGGATTGTAAATGTCCTTAAATCTATTACACAAGTAGTTACATGACACCAATTGAGTGGGTTTACTCTTGCGTTATTCTCAAAATGTATTTTTTTAAACATTTGAAACAACAAATAGAAGTTGTTCTCTTAATCCAGACCCAAAAACTGGGCTTATAAATATGAGTCATGGCTCATTAGTGATGTGTTAGATAAAATACACTGGTGCTTTTGAGGATGCTGAGAAATCTCTCCATTGTTAGCATTCACATTCACATTCAAACTTGGTGGCATGAAAGTATCCTCCAGGCTAGGCTGAGCAAGACCATTTATTTTGTTTTGTTTCTTTCTTTACAGTAAAAGGAGCGACCCATTCCTAACAAAATCACTTAGATTTTTTGATCTAACTTCTTTTTATTGTAGTGCTCTAATTAACAGGTAATATCTGTAATCTCTCCTGCTGTTTTATGTGGCATACTATTACCTATAGTTTCTATCATTCGTTTTGAGAAACTTAAGTACACTGTAAATTCTTTGGGACAGTTCTGTTTTGTCTGTGTTAGTGCTATGAAACCCTGTTTTTTTCTGGACTTCTAGGTGCAATTGTAATACAAATGTTAAATAATGTTCCAAATTTTCCATACTGGTCACACTGAAGCTCACAGTTTTCAGCACAGACTCTGGAAGGCTTCAAGGTTTCTGATTTGTAAGAAATCTGTTAAGAGTTGTATGGCATCCCAGATTTTTATGCTCTTTTCCTGCAGAAAAGGTGGAGAGCATATGTATATATGCTTTTTAATTTAGAATAAGTGAATGGAGCTGAGCAGTTCAGGCTTTTTTCCATTCTCCCCCCCCCCCCCCCCCCTTTTTTTTATTTTTTAAGCTGCTAAAAATCAGCAACAGATGTTGCACTGGGCAGCTCTTTGGGGCTCCCAGATTTTGGAATGTGTTCTTGCTGAATGTCGGACAAAGGAGAGATATGAGCTATTTTAAGACACCTGTTAAATTCAGTGGAGATAAAGATATACTTTTAAGGAAAAAAGTCCTTAAATCATTCCCCCCCACCCCCCCCCCCATATTGTATGAAATGCATTGAACCCACAGGTGCTTTCTCTGCGCTGACTATATGGCAGAGCCTAAGACAGGAGCTCAAACACAGGTATCTATCTTTGTGCTGATGAATCCTCAAGATTTCTGCTAGTCTCAAGTGCTGTGTTATACCTATTATTAGAATTTGCTAATATAACAAGTGTTTGTCAGCTCACAAAGGTGATGAAATAAAACCTTCCAAAGGTAGTTGAAACACAGAGAACTTTAGATTGATTTCGCATCATCCCGGCTTTAAAAAAGTACATTTGCCATTGTTTTTGATACTTCCTTCCAAGCTGACTGAATTTGCAATTGATTGTTCTTTCTAGCAATCATCTGCTACACAGAAGGAAAACAAAGAAGAACTTCAAATAATAAATTGTTTTACAATACCAATGCCTCCATCTCATGAAACAGTAATCCTTTAAGCGTTTTCTGACCCAGTTTTCCTATTTCTGTTGTGAATTCCCAAGCTGCAAACAACCTTTGTGACCCTGGACTCTGAATAAAGGGATAATGCCTGGTGGCTCTGGGTGTCCGTTTTGAGATGCATGAAAGGGGACAGATTTTATGTGGCATTTGAGATGAAAACTGATGCATCTGAAATCACTGCTTTCTTCTAAAATGCTAAGGCCACAATCAGCTCAGCCTCTTGGGACACTTGCATGACAAATGTTCCAAATCATGCGATACTGAAAGTTATTTTGATTTCATTGCTGTTTCACTGCACTCTAAATTGTGCACTGAACTACAGTGGTGCAGTGCAGATACTGCTTCCATTGACCAAAACCTTGTTCTCAAAATAACAATGCTGATTGTTATTTTGCTTAAAATCTATACAGAAAGTTTGAAAAAGCAACATTACAAGCACTTGCAATGCAGTACACAAACATAAATTAAATAAATTACCCATGTGTTCAAAATCCTACAATTAAAAAAACTTTACAATAGGGAAATTCTCCCCTTCCATACTGGATTTAATAGCCTAGTGCGACTATGGGTAAAACAAACAATGCAGCAAGAAGAAAATAATTTCCACCTTCCTTTAGTTCTTATTACAGAGCTTAGCTTTGTACTATTCATTCATGCCTTGAGGTTAGCTCTGTCAGACAATAAAGAAGGCTTTTTCCTCGTCCTTTTTGGCCCAGTCCCATGAGACAGTAACTTCAACAAAAGTTAATGGTAGTCAGCAGGAATGGGCTTTTGTTAATAAATGGTGGAGAAATACAATCCTAAATCTGGTAACGTTGCTGCCAACTAAGCGAAGGAATTAGCACACTGATTCAATATAATCAGAGGAGCTGCACTTAAAATACCAGTCTGCTGGGACCTCCTACCATCTCCAAAAAAAACACCTCTGACCCTAATCTAACTTCTTAAAAGCTTCTCATATTCCTTCTTCCCATCATTTGTAAGGTACAATTTAACAGTGAGAAGTTATGTTTTACTTCTTCCATCTCATCTGCTGTTCCCACCGATTTCATGGCTGTCCTGTTTACTCATTTTGCTTTCACAGAATCACAGAATCACAGAATTTCTAGGTTGGAAGAGACCTCAAGATCATCGAGTCCAACCTCTGACCTAACACTAACAGTCCCCACTAAACCATATCCCTAAGCTCTACATCTAAACAACTTTTAAAGACCTCCAGGGATGGTGACTCCACCACTTCCCTGGGCAGCCCGTTCCAATGTCTAACAACCCTTTCGGTAAAGAAGTTCTTCCTAATATCCAACCTAAAACTCCCCTGGCGCAACTTAAGCCCATTCCCCCTCATCCTGTCACCAGGCAAGTGGGAGAACAGACCAACCCCCACCTCACTACAGCCTCCTTTCAGGTACCTGTAGAGAGCGATAAGGTCACCCCCGAGCCTCCTCTTCTCCAGGCTGAACAATCCCAGCTCCCTCAGCCGCTCCTCGTAGGACTTGTTCTCCAGGCCCCTCACCAGCTTCGTCGCCCTTCTCTGGACTCGCTCAAGCACCTCCATGTCCTTCTTGTAGCGAGGGGCCCAAAACTGAACACAGTATTCGAGGTGCGGCCTCACCAGAGCCGAGTACAGGGGGACGATCACCTCCCTAGCCCTGCTGGTCACACTGTTTCTTATACAAGCCAGGATGCTGTTGGCCTTCATGGCCACCTGAGCACACTGCTGGCTCATATTCAGCCGACTATCAACCATCACTCCCAGGTCCTTCTCTGCCTGGCAGCTCTCCAACCACTCATCTCCCAGCCTGTAGCTCTTCTTGGGGTTATTGCGCCCTAGGTGGAGGACCCGGCACTTGGCCTTGTTGAACTTCATGCAGTTGACCTCAGCCCATCGGTGCAGCCTATCCAGATCCTCCTGCAGAGCCTTCCTACCCTCGAGCAGATCGAACACGCACCTAACTTGGTGTCATCTGCAAACTTACTGAGGGTGCACTCAATGCCCTCGTCCAGATCATCGATGAAGATATTAAAGAGGACCGGCCCCAGCACCGAGCCCTAGGGAACGCCACTAGTGACCGGCCTCCAACTGGATTTGACTCCATTTACCACGACTCTTTGGGCCCGGCCATCCAGCCAGTTTCTAGCGCAATGAAGCGTGCGCCAGTTCAAGCCAAGAGCAGCCAGTTTCCTGAGGAGAATGCTGTGGGAAACGGTGTCAAAAGCCTTGCTGAAGTCAAGGTAGACCACATCCACAGCCTCTCCCTCATCCACCCAGAACGTCACTTTCACCCAGATCTACAGCAATTCCTTCCAAATGTACGTTTCAGCTTATTCTCAGGCTCCCCTGGCCCATTTATGACTTTCAACAGGTCAAATTCAAAATAACACCTTGATTGACACTGTACCCCTTCCCTGTTTTTTTTTTCCTACTTCAGTTCCAAGGTTTTGTCTGATCATTCTTGCTACACTTCCCATAAAGTATCTTAAAGACTTAAAGTATCATAAAGACTTATCTATTGCTGCCTTTGTATCCTTCTTTACCCCTGTTAGGTCTGATAAATGGCACCTGTTTTACTTATTTAGTTCCCTGCAGGAGTACTTCATGTGGTTGTTCTGTTCCACGCGAGTGGTCTGCAGAAAAGGAGTGTCTCTGCCTGCCTGCAACCAGCTGCAGCACGCTGGAAGTAGTGGAAATTGCTGGAGGGAGAGGAAAGATGTTCCTTTCCTGAAAGCAACTGGCCATGCTTACCTGTGGAAATCTTCCAGACTATAGGACAGGCAACAATAAGGAGACAGGGAAGAAGAAGGAAATAAGGAGAGCATTAGAGGTCATGTAAAAACAGACATCATCCCTATACCAAGGAGGAAGGCTGTGGAAACTGCTCAAACCAGGAAGTCACTGAAATTAAGAAGATTGATCCTGCAAGGACAGAGAGAGCAGGTTATGTTTTCTTATCCTTATATTTTAATCTATTCCTATTTCAGAAGTCACCTTGTTAACCTCAAAGGAGGTTGCAGTGGGGTGGGGATCGGTCTCTTCTCCCAAGCAACAAGCAATAGGACAAGAGGGAATGGCCACAAGTTGTGCCAGGGGAGGTTTAGGTTGGATAATAGGAAAAAAGATCTTCACTGAAAGGGTTGTGAGGCATTGGAAAAGGCTACCAGGGAAGTATTTGAGTCACCCCTGAAGATATTCAGAAGACATGTAGATGTGGTGCTTAGGGACATGGCTGACTTGGTAGTAGCTGACATAGTAGACTTGTCAGTGCTAGATTAACAGTTGGACTTGATGATCTTAGAGGTCTTTTCCAACCTAAATGATTCTATGATTCTATGTTAACAGTTTTGTTCCAACTAAAAATGTTTGTAGTTTTGATAAGAGGGTATGGAAGCTTGGCAGACTGGAAGCTGTTTTGGTTGCTTCTGTGCACCAGCAAAAAAAAAAAAAAAAAAAAAAAAAAAAAAACAGATCACAGAAATAGATCAACAGAAGTTAAGCAATTCTGCCCCAAATCATTCACCTATATGGCTTCACCAGTAATTTTTTGCATGAGTTAACTGCACCCTGTTCACTTTTAACATCCGTTAATGACATACAGGAGACCTTGCACGTTCTCACTCTCTTTCTTGGGCCTGCCACACTGAGGCTGTACCCAAACACTTGTTCTTTCTAGACCATGATTTTCTGTCTATCAATCCCGCTTCCACTGATTTAAGTGGCCACTACTGTCTCCTTACTTCAAATCCTTTTTCAAGACTCTCTTCTACAGTATATAAAGTATATACTTGTAGCAATGAAAGGTATGTGTCTTGATCCTTACCACTTCGTATGTTGTTCTGTAGAAAGGAAGTTGTAAAGGATTCAGGTCAGGGAGTAAGACATTTCCAATTAGGTATCCAAACACAGGTGTCCACAGAGGTACTAGTTGTCTATGCTCCCGTTATAATCGATGCAGATCTACTAAATACAATCTGTAGAACCTAGAGAGCAATTCAGCTCATGTTTAAATCAACATCTAGGGTACAATTCACTAGTCAAAAACATGGGACATAGATATGTCACTAAACATAACTGTCTAGAATCATATTCACTAGAGCATCCATCTTAGCTCCTAGCCACCTCCCCAAAAGGACATGGAACAAGCCTACTGTAAGGTTGTATAACACCTACCAGCACATATAGATGTCTTAGATTCTCTTGAATATCCCAAATACCATTATATATTTACATTTAGGCAACTGAATTGAGCCTGTACTGGCAAATAGCCAAACCACTGCTCTCTAGGCTTTACTGATCGTATTAACAGTCAGCTCAGGCACCCAGTACACCACACTTTATCACTGAAATGAAAGCATCTTCACCTCAACTTGGATCACACATGCTGTGTACTCGAATGCAATGGCAGTACGTAATGCTTTAAGGCCATCATTGAAATTCAGTTAAGTAACAACAGAAAAAAAAAAAAAAAAAAAAAAAAAAAAAAAAAAAAAA
>CM021767.1:66764076-66811299 GCA_011076525.1 Nettapus auritus
AAAAAAAAAAAAAAAAAAAAAAAAAAAAAAAAAAGCAGCTAGTTTTCAGTTTTCTGTTTCACTATGCCAAAATTGACCTGTTCTGAAATCAAGAAGGATATTTTCTAAGAATCTATCCCGTACCTTGCTCATTAGATGAGCAGGGTGTGGGGTTTCACCCTCAATGGAAGGAAACTTCTGAAGGTGCCTGCAGAAACGGGAAAGTTCTTGCACTACAGTCCAGTCACTTAGCTTTCTTTGCATGAACGGATTCATTATGTGCAGAAGTTTGATAGATGTTTGATGCACTTCTATAGGTTTTTATGAATAAACAAGTCATGTCATTATTATGTTATCTGACCAGAAATAAAGTATGGATAAATACTACCTGAAACAAACAAATGAAACACCATGTTTTTTGAGTTAGAACCTTAGGCAAATCTAAAATACACATGCAAAATCAACAAGAACATACATAGAGATACTAGATGGCTCCTGTGGTGAATAACAATTCATTAGGAAATATGAAACTCAATTTTTCTTTACACTGCTGCCTCTATAATATCCTGTAATTTGCTGTGGCAATTTTACTACAACATCCAGAAACATCCAACATCCAGAGTACTTTAAGCTGTATTCTGATAGATCCTTTCAAAGGCAAAGAAAAAAAAATGAGCACAAATTATTTCATTATAGCAAGCAAGGAAGCTCAACATCCATGGCAATTTTCTAATTCCATTTGTGTCTCGGATTAAAGACTAATGTGAGTACTTTTAAGTGGCAACTACAGGAAAAAAAAACAAAAAACAAAAAACAAAAAAAAACTATAAATCATATCTCAATACTTTTGTCCAGCTTCATGACAAAGAGTTCCTTATTTTTCAAATCTTATGGCAACAGTGTGAAAACTCCTCTTTCAGATACTGCTGAAATACAGGTAAGTTAGAGAAAACAGTAACTCAGAAGCAACCCCAGGCACCAGCAAGGAATTAGATCACAACCAAAACTGTAAAAAAAAAAAAATAAAATAAAATAAATTTTAAAAAATCCTGATTTTGTCAACAAGCAATGTGTTCTAAACAGAAAAATATCATTTGGAGCCAAAAATACCCCAAACACTGCAAAAGTGATACTAGGGTAAGGTATCTGGTGAAGAATACCTTACCTGTCTGGTCTGCAAGGTGGTTTATCAGTATAATTTTGTTATCAGGGACATGCACAAGGAAAAGGAGCAGTGCTTGCTCCCCACTGCCAGGCCACTGTGGGGTCGGGGCTCCCCAGGGTCTGGAGCTCCCCAGGGCAGGGCCTAGCAGCCAGAGCCTGTCCCACCACTCCAGCCCAACTGGGTGCACTGGTGCAGCCCCAGCCCAGGCACTTCCATGAGGATGTGTTGCCACCCCACAGACAGGCATCGGGGTCAGGCCTGCTGAAGGGAATAGAGAGGCCTTGACCACTGGGGCTTCCTCCCTGTGCTGCTTGGAGCAGGGCTGCCTGCCCTGAGCATGGGTGGGCGAGCACTCACTGAGCCCTGCACGTCCTCACCAGCACTGGTATGGTCTGACAGTCCCCAAACCAAAAATTTCTGGCATAATAGGAGAGTATAGGTGACTTTACTCTCAGTATGGACTAAGCTGGTAGGGATGGATAGTTCTCTGCTGCGTGGAAATCTCCCAAGCACTTAACCAAAGACTGGAGTTGTTCACCAGTATTTCTATTCGTGTGCCAGTGTCCTTGCAGCCTCCAAACAAAAAGTTCAGTAATAACACATAACGTGCTTAAAAACATCCCTTTTCTACCAGTATAGATTTACAACCCTGACTCCCCTGTGTTTACCCCAAATATGCTTTTCTCACTGACCTCTAAACTCTCCTTAACTATTTTATGACACTAATCTTGCTGAAATACATTGCTTCTAAACAAGAGAGAGGAGGAACATGATTTTTCTGCTAATAATCAGATTGAAGCTGGCAAATCTGAAAAGTCCAGTCAACAGTACATACAAAGTAAGAATTAACTTTTTAACATTATAAAAATAATAATGTCATGTTATCACAATCGGCACATAGTTAATGTGTCCATCTTACATCTGGTGCTTAGGTGCATCAGTAAAAGATGAACAGAAATAGAAAAATGCTCTATTACGGCTGTTCAAACCTGCAGCTCTCAGGGCTTGCATTAGGGCATTTTGGTTTGCAGTTCTATTTGTTTGCTTATTTGGCATGTGATTCACTATAAGACACCACAGAGTACCAAAAAAAATCACCTGTAGTGATGCTGCAGAACAAAAACTACAGACACTTTCAGCAGAGATGAGCCTACGTATGATAAGGACAGACATAAAGTGGACATCCTTGAACTCCAGTACAGAACAAACAACATTTATCCACAAAGGTGTGTATACCTTGCTTGGTGAGTTAAACCTACCTACCTTCTGGCCACTATGGCATTATAAAAGATGTGCTGTGGCCATTGCCACCTGTGATTACCTCCCAGTCACATGCAACAGTTTCACGGCCAATCTGCTGAAATACTCCTGCTAACCTATGCCCAACCTAGTAAAGCACCAAAATCGTGGTTCCAGCAAAGGAAATAGATCCAGTAATGCTGTTCAAAATTAAGAAGATGCCTAAGCAGATTTTGGATTTCTTCCTATTAGAGCTTCCTATCATGAGCTAAAAAAAACTCAAATGACTGTTAAATCAAAGCATCCAATGTAAACAAAATTCTACTACATAGTATTTTGTTTTCATAGCACAAGTCATAGCTGAAAAAGATACTAATTACAGAACTAGTGCAGCTGTATTAATTACAGCTACATTAATTACTGCAAATTTCTGTAATTTAACTAGTCTAACACTTTAAAGTGTTCAATTATGATACATGTCAGAACTTTGTACATCTTTTCTCAAAGAGTTGGTGACCTTTTAAGTTAGTGCTGTCAGGGTTATGCAGTTCCTTCAAAGGAGATGTTTCATTAATGTTATGTTTTGATTCTCTGTTGTGTTATCAACAGACCTAATGAAATTGGCTAGCAGGAAGACAGAGCTCAGCCTCTTCAACCTGCTGCTTCCTGGAGACCTTGAATCCTAGGCTTTTGTAACTTGCTTTGGGCCTGGCCGGACAAGAGTCAGTCTACAACATTTTGCATTACTGAAAAAAAAAAAAAAAAAAAAACCTTGTTAAACTGTTAATTTCAACATCAACAGAAGATACAATAGTTTGCCTTTACAAGTACATGAAACAGGTTAGGAGAATGAAAATTTCTGGGTCAAGACTTACCATATTCTGAGGACATTGTTGAGTTTTTAACCAGCCTATACTTTTATTTAAACAATTCCTGCTGCAACAGAATCACAGAAGGGCTGAGGTTGGAAAGGACCTCTGGAGGTCATCTGTTGCATCCCCTCCCACACACCGCACCTAAAGAAGAATGCACAGGACCATGTCTTCTTTTGAAGATCTTCAAGGTGGGAGACTCCAAAAGTTCTCCAGGCAACCTGTGCCAATGCTCAACCATAGAGAGATTTCTTACAGAAGAAAAAGGGTAGAGGAAAAATGAACAGGAGCCAGACCTCTGGACTTGAGTCTTTATGTGTAGTCAGTAGCCTTTTGGATTTTTCTTTACATTGTCTGCTGGAGCAGCTCAGCCAGACAGACACTTTCGTTGTAAGTTTAAAAGTATTCAGGTGTTTAAACAACTGCCAGATTGCCCCATATAAAAGGGTGAAAAAGTAAAGAATAATCATTTGTATGAAAAATAGCTTTTACCTTCAATAATGCCATTCCACTGAAAGGAAAATACACAGATAGTCCACATCATACTGCATTGCACCACACTGTACTGATGGGACACCACAGTCCTATGAGCAAACAAACCGTCCAGGAAATGGAAGGGTAGAGAAGAAAGAATAAAAGAGGAAGGTTGGGGAAAATGCAATGAACCCATATAGCAGAATGGCACATCTTTCCTTAGAGCTGGGATGCCAGCTAATAGCATGATATTCTTCTGTGACTCTAGTTCTGAGTTACCAAGCAGCCAACAGGTTCCTCTTGTCTTTAGCAACTTGAGACTTAGCTATACACTTGAAACAGTTAAGATCTTGTAATGCTCTACATTCATAAAGGAAATGCAGGCAGTATGTTCATAAAATCTTAATGTTTAAGATTTCTGAATATCTGAACATACATGAATCAACATAAACAATCATCCTTTTTACTTTGCATATTTTCAGATGAATTTTTAACTAGACTACAATGACATGAAAGGTGGAAAATTATAGATAAGCTTGCTCTTAAGTGGCATGTAGCCATAACATAATCTAACCATATTTTTGCAGGTTGTGATGACTAATTAAATAAATGTCACTATCTACAGGAACATATGTTAACAGAAATTCTGTGCATGAGTGTATACATGTACATATGTTAGTGTGATATCCAAAATCAATTAACAGGCCTCTACTAAAAATATGTCTGTACAACATCAGATAACTAAGTAAAATTTATCTTCGGCTTAACTGAAGAAGCAGTGAGGAGCCTGAAGCTGTGGGAATGGAATGAAAATATAGGAAATTATACTAGCTCCAAGTAAATAAAACCTCAGAACAGGAAAAACTCACCACCAAATACTGTTATTGATAACACTAGAGACAAACTTTGTCTAACAAAACGATGATGTAACTATGGAGAACAACCCTGTGCTCAAGATGTCTATTGGCCTGAGAGAAAGTGTAACTTGTAGTGAAGATGAAGACATAAGTTACCTGCATGCAACAAACTGCCTGCATCCTTCACTTACCCTCTACACAAAAAATCCAAAAATGCATTCCTTGCAAGTCAACCAAAATATAAAGCATGGGAAATTCAAAAATTCAAAAACACATAAAGAGATTCAAATAATCACTTACATACAGATGTAGATAGGAATTGGGTACTTTGCTCCCTTAATGTATATTGTTATAAGTGGTTTTAATCAGATGACAAGTTAATAACATAGACATCTGTCCACTGTAGCCCTGATTGTCAGCATTAACTACAACACTTAATATTCAACAGATGATCCGCTGTCTGAGCTACGGAGATCAGCTGTTAGCTGCTGACAGGGCTAGGAAGCAGCAGATATGAATATACCACCTGCTGATCTGTTCTATCTTAAATGTAGGTAAAACTGTCATTATCTGCTCAGCAGTGACCCAGAGGTAATACTCATCTGTGCTGTCTGATAGCTTTACATTGTTTTAGATTTGACTTACATTATACTTAGGGAAAGATAAGAATAAAAACTCCCTATCCTGATGCACATAAAAACAAATCACATTTGTAATTTGTGTGTGCAACAATAATGCACAATAACAATATCAGGCTTGTACCACCTAATGCTACGGAAGAAGGAGATAAGATTGTAAGAAAAAATACCAATAGAGAATAGCAAATTGGAAGCAAATACTAGATGCTAAAGTGTTCTCAGTTTAAAATCTTTGCTTCTTAAAACACACAGCGAGTCAAATGGCATGAACTGCTGCATATGTCACAGGTTTTAATAAGGCTAACAAACATATGTGGGGTGGCAACAGACAAAAGTCCAGAATCCTGTTCCAACCCTTGGGCTCCTGCTACCACAAACACAATTGCAGTGCCTTCCAAGTTGGCAGCACAAACAACTTGTTTTTTTCCATGCTGTAAATAGCAATTAACTATCCAAGAATTCTTCATGTCACTCCATTCTGTCAAAAAACACCAAGAACTTCACCTGTTATAACACTCTACCTAATAAAACCTAAATGTTGCATTCTCAGTCCTTAAAACAGTAACTGGAGCAGAATTTTACCAGCAGGAATCAGCAGTGGATAATGAAGACTTTGCGAAAAAAGGAAAATGATTAATGCTTGTCAGTCAGAACATAAATTGAAGGCCCACAGCTCCAGTAGTAAACATCCAGGAGCCAACATTATCTGTTTGTGATGCACAGCTGGCTAGGTGATTTATTTCCTAAGATCAAAACAATACAGTGAGTTTTGGTTTTGTTATAATGATGAAGTCTCCATCATTCAACATCCCAAAGTAGTTTTAGTCTAGCAGTAATCCTGCCCTTTCCCATGAACATTAGTTTAGTAGCCATCTTCTTTTTGCTCTTACCTTCTGTTGCTGTTTTCCTGGATTTAATGAAAGTCTTGACACCGAAGGCTGTGACACCAAGTCTCAACATCACAACTTCAGCTCCATAGCACTCAGGCTATACCTGTTGGAAACTCAGACTGACATTTCTGCCCCAAAGAGATGGTATTTCCATGAAGGAAGCTTCAAAATCCCTGACTGGGATGTGGGAACAACCTTAGTGTTAAATTGCACCTGTATTCCTCTACAGGAAAATATTTAAATAGAATTATGGTGGAGGCTGCTTTTCTGTATCATAGAGCAATACATCTTTACCAAAAAAAAAATGCTATAAACTCATTAAATGATGTTAAAACTCGTATCTGAAAAACTTAAGAGATTCTCCATTTTAAAATTGCTACTTTTCTAGTGTTTGTTGGCAGGACGTACCAGGACCTGAACCCAACTGTATTACTGTGAGTGACACCCAAGACTGCAGAAACACAAATAAGGCACTACACAATAAGGCACTACACGGTACAAAACCAACCAACCAAAAAGGGGTGGTTTCACCTAGGGACATTACCAGTGTGAGCTCCATTTCCAAAATACACCTAAGTTATATACTAAGTTAAAACACAAAGCAGACTGAGAACTGCTACTTAAGAGAAGCCACCCAGAGCAGAAGCTGATTTCTACAGACTTGTTCCCACAAGTGGATGGTCAAAACCTGTCCCTGGTCATACAGAAGTAAACACAGGAAGAACAGGCTGACTGCAGTCAGGAAAGGGGTGATGTAGGGTTGCTGAGGATAAGGAGTTACTGTTTATGGAGGAGAAATTTGGAGAAGTCAAAAGAGGCATCTCTCAGATAACTAGATTACCTGAGTAAGAATCATAGCACTCAGATTCTGTTTTTTGTTTGTTTTTGTTTGTTTGTTTGTTGTTGTTGTTGTTTTTTAATGTTTCTGACCAAGTACAATTCAATCACAATAGAAAACCAGTCAGAATTTCCATCTCATATCCATGGGCTAGCTACAGGCAGATTTTCATTTATTCATTTATTCATTTGATATTTGTGTCACTAATATTTGTTTATTGATACAGAAAAAAAAAAAAAAAAATACTAGCACATACTCTCTGAGACTTCTACAAAAATAAGAAAAATCCTGCACTGCCAGCCCTCCTCTCCCATTCTCTCAAACACCCAGCAGCCATGGCATGTAATTACGGGTCAGTACAATGGAGTGTGCAAAACTCTTTATATTGCTGTCACCGGTGAGACTCCAGAGAAATTTAATCTCAGGCAGTCTAAAGAACAGAGAACCAGAGACAGTCAACCAACAAACAATTTCTTATCAATATCAATGCTTTCTCACATCCCAGATGTTTATTAAAAGGCAGAAAAGGAAAAAACTAATGTATTTGGATTTTTGACTGTTATGAATAGCACTGATTTAATGAAAATGAAAGAAAAGATGTAAAAGGTAGTGAAGGTAGTGTTATTTTTTATTTATTTATTTATTTTTCTCAAAATAAATGCCACTGATTCATTAAGGAATATAAGCAGGCAACCAGAGATGAAGCATTCCTACAGTGGGTGTAAATGAACAGGAGCTAAGGTCTAGTAACTACATAAGATATGGAATCATTTCACCTTTACATTTTATGGAATATTTTATGGCTTTGGCATTATACGGGATACTGCTAAAAGGAAAAGAGAAGCAGTTATAACTACTGCGTACTTGAACAACCCAAGTTACATACATAATACTTAAGCCCTTATTTTCTCTTTGCTTATTATCCTGTTGTGACTAAAACTCTCCTAATCTGAATTCACACCAGGGTGTTTGCACAGAGCTTTATATAGAAAAAATCATGCCACTACATATTGCACAGACCTTCAAACAATACTAAGAAATGCTTTATTTGTAACAGCAGTAGAAAGCTTTAGTACTCAGCAGTTTGCTTGGCAACTTAGAATAATATCTGATGTGGATTTTTTTTGAATACTATCATTTTTCTGAAATCAATCCCCCCGTTACTAATCAATGTCCAAAACTCTACAAGTACTTTCATCACAGAGTAATGAAATACTCTACAATGGACTTTTTTCTGCAATAATTATATCAGGGTATTTATTATGGAATAGCTATTTCAGAAAGTTTCCAACTGAAGACAAACCCCTTTGCTATGACGGTAACTGGAGCTCCCTAGGGAGGATTATTTTTTTGCACTCAAAATTTAATTTTTCAACAATTAAAAATTTTAAGGGACCTGTAGATTGAAACAACAGATAAGACAAACAGGTTATATAAGCTTTTAAGGCACAGAAGAAATGCTATGCTGCAGCAACAAGTGGCATCAAAACCCTCTTGCCCAGTGCCCGGCCAAAAAAAAGCCCCAAGGGCCACTTCTTTGTGAATGTGTCTCACTGTATAATGTTTTAATTCATGCCCCAAATTTTCAACATCAAATTCTAACTTACATCAGTCAAAAGGAGCCAGTTTGCGTTGTCTCACTAGCAACTTGAAAAGACCAATTTATAGCACGAGCTACTGCTATTTTATTTATTTTTTAATACTACTCTAAGTAAAAATAAGTAATTGAAGTCATTTTGGACAACAGACTCCAGCTGAGATTTGGGTGACCAGTGGTGTAAAAAGGCCACAGCTGAATTCACTGTGTGTAACCTTCTTCCCTGATCCTGTTTCATACCTCAATAAAGCTTCAAAAAATTGAAAGGATGGAAAGGATGGAAAATAAAGAAGTGTTCCCTTCTTCCTCCTCAAAGCTTGTTACTTATGCAGCATTCACTGCTCAGTAGTAAAACCCTTCAATAATAATTTCTGCCATAATGTGTAAAAAGGCACGGGAAGTTCATATAAAGCTATCTAACCTCAACAATAAGAAGAATGGAGACAAAGGCTGAAGTGTTAAGGCAAAAGTAATTGGCAGCTTAAAAAAAAATAAACTATCATGCCTTAATTTGTTACCCACTTAAAAGATAATAAATAGATAAATACATAAATAAAATGGCAATGTACTACTGCAGACTACAGCTAGTCATGAGTCTTAAGTGTGGTGCAGATGCTGCCATATGGCACTGAAGTAATGCAGTTCACACAGAAAAAAAAAAAAAAAGAAAAAAAAAAAAGAAAAAAAAAGTGTTAGATTCAGTTAGCTGCACAGAAGTGGTGAAAGGAAAGAGCTCCTGATTTCACTGAACTGGGAAAAGGTACAGGGCTCACTGGGAATGTCAGTGGCACCCCCTGAAGCCAGGATCTGAACTTGGACTTCACAATGAGAAGACTCGGCATGACATACACGTAGGCAGCTTCTGCCTCTCCCATTCTACTTCATAAAATAATTGTACTGCAGTAGCAACTGAATAGCTGATGTCCTACATCTTAAATGCTGTGTTAAAAATCACAACCAAGACATACTCCCTCTCCAAAAAGGGAAGAGCTTGGACAGCAGGCACTGCACAGGACCCATCCCAGGACTCCATAAGCACCTCTGGAAGGGTAAGGGCTACAGGCTGAAATTTCCTTCCATGGAACCATTCCTGAACCCTCCTCCTTCTGAGGCAGTGTCTGAACAAGTGATATCATCTTAATCCTCCAGAAATTAAACAACCTGCCATCCTTTTCACTTTTTGGCAAATAAATGCAATATATATTCAGCCTGTTTTGATTTCTAAAAGCTCTAATTTGTTGAAGGGCTGCTGTAGTGTGGTTACTTTGCTTTAAAATTCAAATCATCAAGGGCAAAAAGGAGACAGGGTAGACAAATGTTGGCTTCAGTTCCATTAACTGGCAGCTCTGAAATTTAGATGTACCTCTATAAGCTCAGGCTGCTGAAGCAAATTTGCTTTTATATCACCACCGAGGCAGCAACTATAGCTCCTAACCAGATACAAATGAGGGACAAAATATTCAGCTACCATACAATGACTGGTACAGTTTTACCACTGTATAAGAGACAGAGTTGGAAACATCCCTTGTGCATTTAAAAACCTCAGTGCAATGTGGGAAGGCAAGATACTGAACACATAGGCACTGAACAAGGCAAGCAATCCCTACTTTCAGAGGGGTCAGATGAAAGATACTGCACTCTCTTGGTGCAAGTATTATGAGGCTCTTCTTTGTAATCAACACTCCAAAGACTTCTGTGAACTGTCATGACAAGAGCCTTACCACCTGAGCATACTGACTGTACCCCATTTTATATGATTACATGTTTACATAAGACAAAAAAATAAGTCATATACAATGCAACAAAGTAACTGATGAGGCCAAATAAACAATATGTAGCCAGAAATACATCACTGAAAAATTATGAACATCGAAGTAAAAGAGGAGACAATCCGTCCTTTAGGAGTACAGAAATATCTTTCAACCTCATTTCAATGAATAACATTAATTTTACTGCTGTTTTGCACCACATTTGATGTTTGACAATTTTATTACTGAAAATCATATACGTGAAACGTACAGAACAGTAAAACTACTGCTATTAAAAGCCATTATTACTGAAGGCACAGTGCCACAATATGTTCATTTTCATGTACAAATTATTTTGCATAGTCCACATTTCGGAGGTTTATTAGATGTAGCCAACTCTGAATCAGGCACTGAGAGTTGAGAAGTACAGCTATAGAGAGAAAGAAAGATGAATCCAAGGATCCGTGCTCCTTAATGAAAGGCAAAAAAGCAGCTCAGAACAAGATACAAACTCATATATGGTTGTTTCTGTTATTCGTATAAGGATTAAAGAGATTACTTTGCAATCTTCCAAAAACTTCATGACCCATACTTATGAACTCAGTTGAAACGTAAAAAACATAAGTAAACTACAAACTTTGGCAGATTATCTGTTCTTTACCCTCATAGGCACAAATATTTTGGGGAAACTAAAAATACATGTTGAAGGGTAATTTCTGTGCATGAACATAACCTTTGAACACAGAGTGAAATTTCGAAAAGCAGAAGAGGCATCCAGGTGCTTGTTGCTCAGTGAAAGTCAGTGGGAACCAAGTACCAGCTAGCTATTTGTGGTTTATTCTAATGAAATGCAAGAGCTTAATTACAGGTCATCAAGGAGAACTCTCAACCTTCAGACTGACTTCAACAAGGGCAGGAGGAGAACAGCCTAATGAAGCTTTTAAGTTATAACTGCCCTCCCCAAATCAAAAAACTAAAGGGCAAGGGAGAATGGTTGTGTACAATGCAAAATAATGGGAAAATTAATGATTGTGACCCCAGTCAGTACCAATGGTCATCTGATCAGAGGAATTCTGCCCTCCCCAAATCACTCAAGTGCACCAACAGTAAATTAAATTCTAGCTACTGCAGCGTGCGAGTGACCTCCTGCTCGATGACAGCCATGCTACACTCGAGTGACTGCGGTGAGCACCACAGTGGTTTGCCCTGTGAGAGTACCAGTGCCCTGTATTCACAGGGAAAAGAGCACATTACTCATCTTGGTTTTCAGTACCCAATCTCTTTCCCTGCAAGCAAGCAAAAGTGGTCAACATCAGACCTCTGTCTCTCGCTTTTCTTGTTTCTGACATCCTATGAGAAAACCACAATGCCTAAGTTCTTGCACTAACATGGAGCCAGCAGTGCCAGCTCTGAACTTCTTTCAATAGGCAGGCAGGCTGCTCTAAAGTCCCCACACCAACCAATTTGAGATGCATGAGCTCCTGGCAGCAAAATAATTATTTCCTCAGAGGTTCTTATTGTCTTCAGCACGCCATGAATTCTGTTCAAGTTCAATGTCAATTTATCACTCTACATTACTTGCGGCAGCTGACATCATGGGTGCAATTGTTAAAGAAAAGGGAAATTATTTCTGCCCTTGTACATTTAGATTCCCCTCCCCCAGCCCCAAATAAGCGCAGTGAAGGGAAAAAAGCTTTGAGCAATCTGAAATTGCAGAATGCCTTGCTCTGTGAAAGCACAGCCCTTGTCCAGCAAACCTCTCTATCTACCACAGCTGCACAGTATCAGCTAACAGAGAGAGCAGAAAGGGAATTGAGAAAGTGTGATCTGAACAAGGCAGTATTTTTAGAGTGCACTGTAGTTCTTTCCCTCTAATACGCAACACTTTCTTTGGGCTTCATGCAGCCAGGTGCTGAGCATGCTGGCCACCCTCCTGCAGAGCATGTCAGTGTGTGCTGCATTTTAAGTACAGCCTGGCCCAAAATAAGGTGCCAGGCTGAAGTGAGACCGAAGTGTCAGCACCCCACAGGCTTGAGCCCACCAGCCTCTGTGTCATGACACTGATACCCTGCATGATACATCATTTCACATGCAAAAACTTTTTTTTTTATTATTTATTTCTTAAATAAGAGGGCCAGTAAGCAGGGTTAAAATTAATGACACCCCCCATAAAACAAGGGGCTGTTTCCACACTGTGCTACTGAATGTCAGTACAGAAGCATTGTCACCTTTGTCTAAGTCTCTGAGTTAGAAAGCAACTCAGAGCCACTTCAAAATTAAAACCAAAAAAAATACAAGATTTTAAAAGACCATTTTGAAAATTAGTATTACAATACTTTTTCCTAAAAGAAAAACTTTTACTTTACTTTTTACTTTCTTACTTTACTTTTAAGTAAATAATAAATAATAATAATAATAATAATAATAATAATAATAATGAAATGAGTATCAGACAAAGGTGCTTCTGCACAGACTCTAGAAATACTACATTGCATGTCCTGCAACCTTGCAGCCTGTTTGATGGTAAGGAAATCTTTCCAAACGGTGCAAACATGGCAGTGCACAAGATGGAGAGGTTAAGAGTGACAAGACTGAATTTTAACCACCACTAAAAGGGACAGCAACATCTATGTAATTGAGTGTGCTGAAGCCTAAATGCCTATGGAAAAGTGTGCGTGTGTAGCTCTACCCAAAAGCAAGCAGCTGCAGTCCAGTTGATGGCACCACTCTTCTCACTGGGATCCAGGGACAGCACAAGAAGCAAAAAGGCACCTGTTGAAACACATGAAGCATCTGAACATAAGATGACTATTTTTTTTGCTGCAAGAGTGGCCAAACACTAGAATAGGTTGCCCAGAGAGGTTGTGGAGACCTGACATGCCTACTCATGCTATTAGTAAAATTTGATCAAAGGATTAAAAGTTTCCTTGTTATCTTTCAGTACTGTATAATCTCACAAAAAGGACTGAAATCCCCTTCCACTAGGAAATTAAACTCCATGGTTTTCAAAACGGCAAAAATGCTTTGTTACTGACTGCCTAAGCTGTCTTTCTGTGGCTTCAAGGCATTTTTTCCTTTTTTTGTGTTCACTCTGGGCAGATTCTTAGCAGTTTATCCCATAAGCAGCAAGTTTTAGTTCTCTATCAGATGTCCACTCCAACTCCATGTTTACTATTACTAGCTAAAATGCTGAGCTCCTAAGCACCTGAATGCTTGCCATTTTGGATCCTCTAAGACTCATCCTTCAAGGCAGCCTCCGCCACCCTGAACCATCGAAACACTCCTCTGACTTTGTGCCATTTCCTTGTTAACAGTATGTTTTCTGAATTCAGATACTGGCACTGGGTCGGAGGGACAGCAGCAATAGAGCTGTAGTGCAGTACCCCAACCCAGCCCTAAGCAAGTCCTCTGTGCGTGCTGACAGGGGCAGGGAATGTGAGGAGAGGGCAGAACACAAGGGTACTATCAGAAGCTCTACTGTAACACAAAAGGGAAGCAGATACAGTTGTTACAGGTAAATCTATCTGGCAACTGAGAGATGCTTCAACTACAGTGCTAACAGTATGCTTCCCATGTGTGTGTTTGCATTTAATCACTGAGATCTTTAATAACATCTTGCAAACGCAGAAACATTCTCACTGGGCATCTTGCTATGCCCATAAGGTTCCCTGGCACAGTGTGAACATACTGCTCGGCCTCTTCAGCTAATGAATTGACTGAAATTAGCAACAGGTTGGACCAACACTGGAAAGAGAAAGTCCTCCCTGCCAAGAGATTTGAAAGCTACCTGAAAGCTCAGCAGTGGCTATACCCAGGAACTTCTTGTCCTCTTCCACATCCTGAGGACAGGGTATTGCAATGGCAACGTATTTTTCTCCCCAAATTCAGAAAGCATAACTCATTCCATACTTACCTTTCCTCTATACTCCATCCATTTCTTATCTGTTGTTCTATTTCCATCCTTTTTTCCTCTTCTGTGTCTCTGGTTTCTCACTTTTTTTCTCAACTTCCCCAACAATTGCCTCTCAGCAGCATGGTACATTTCAGTCTTACCCTTATACCCAATAAAATAGTTTCTTCTAGTTTAGATTCTGTCCTCTTTACATCTAAACTGGGCAAAATCTGTGTCTACATAGCCTAAGTCCACAAGGGAGTCCAAACAGGTTGCAGAAGACTGGTTTTGTGTCCTCCATTGGGATGTGTAAATCTAGCCCTAACACAGCCCATGTAAGCCAGAGTTGTAATCACTGGGTGACTCCTGGACAGCCCAGGACTGGAGCACCTCCAGAACAACACCATCTAAAAATACTTTCCTGGGAATATGCTGACTGCCATTTCTCAAAGCTCTGCCACTACATCAAGTTCCTAAATTTGACAGATTGACAGAAGGCACAAACTGCTTCTCTTCCCTTGCAGGTTAGGTTTTACCTTCAAACTCTGGAGATAAAAAGGTGTGTAAAAAAAAATCATAATTTCTTAACACAAACAGCACCCTCTTTTCTCTTGTATTTTCAGAGATTGTTAATTTTGGCTTAAGCCTAGAAAACAAAATCAACTAGAAATATGCACTGAGCATTCTACCAAATATGCCACCCCAGGAAGAGCAGGCTTACCCTATGGCATGGCAGCAATGAGCATCGGAGTACAGACCATCAAACGGGGGAAATGCTAGGACCCCACCACAGGCAGAGATGTCAGCTGCTGCCAACAGCACACCTCCACCCACAGTCAGTCCAGCCCACATGTGGCCTCTTCACATTACACATCTCTGGCTTGGTGGTAATAACCTGAAGCTTTATACGCATCTCTGGACTAGTCCCGTATTGTGACCAAGTTGCTACGTACTCCTCAATCCCAGAGGTGCAAGATTTTGCTTTGCTATAGATTAACATACTCATCCTTTTGTTGCTTATCTTTTTAGTGGTTACATTATTAAGCATTGGTACGACAGCATTCTAAAAATGAGCAATAAAATGAAATATAGACAAAACCAAAATACGTACATGCTGTTCTACTACTTATTCTTGATATAGTCAAGAAAACATAGACATTAATTTGAAGATGTATGTTGCATTACAGAAGAATCTTGCCTTGCAGATGAAAATCAACATTGCAAACAGATCAGCACTCTTTGAGACTGTGAGTCAGCAAGACCTTATGAAAGAAAAGCAAAGACAAGTCAAGCTTTCAGACTATTTGAGAACTAGCTGTTTTTTTGGAGAATAAATTGTATCTCCACTACCTACAGGAAAAGACAAAGATATTGATGACTTGAAGTTTATCTGAAAACTTGGTGCTTGGTCTAATGTAGGGCTGTACTTATTGTTTTTAAAGCCAAGGTTTTGAAATGGAAAGGTCTGTAAGAGGATGACTTCACTGCAGTAAAAAGGAGCTAAAATCTGATCTCCATTGAACGGAGACTTTTATATCTCTTTCCATATATATACTGCATTTATCTGTTTTTTTTTTTCCATCCAAATAAGGCTATAAAGTATAAAAAGAAAAATAAAATATTGGATATATATTAAATTTCCAGAACTGCAAGATGTAAGCTGTATAAATAGGTATTCCTGCAAAATCTATTGCTTCTCCTTCCCACCGCAGCCTTTGACAGAAAGTTGAAATGCACTTGAAATATGCAGTTATATAATATCTTGGTAGTAAAAGAAAAGGTCAAACCAAAGGAAACACCAGGGGAACACATATTTAATTTACTATTTTCACTTTTGAATTAATGTGAGAGTTTCACAAGCAACTTGTATCACTGTAAATCAGCTTTGCACTGCATTTTGTGCAACCCTTTTGTGAATATTTAGGGGGAAAAAAGCACAGTTATTTTGACCAGATATGCCCCTAAAGCCCAGTTTAAGACAGTTCTGAGATTAAAGAAACTGAAGCTGTTCTGTTTTCAATTTAAAGTTATCTTAAAAAAGTGTAGGAGAAATCTCGGGCTGTGTGGCTGTAAATACAAGCATTGTTCTAAGCTGGGTTGTGTGACAGCTGGCTACACCTATTTCCAACATCTGCCTCTTAGATAAAGTGCAGAAAACAAAATCTCCTGATTACTTATGATTGTTAAAGAAACCATATAATTTGGGGATTGACTAGTCTATTGGCTTGGCGTTCTGGCCAAAATCCAGCTTCAGTAATTACTCTGAGACACATCTTGTTGCCCTTAAGCTGCATTCGGCAATATTCACTTGCCTTCATTTTCCTCCCTGTGCTTACACAGAAAATGGTTTAAATTGTGTCTGTCTGTCTGTCTGTCTGACAGCTTTCCCAAAGAGAACTTAACTGAAGTTCTACATATACATGGTGAGGCCCTCCTCCAGAATTCTTTCTAGTTAATCCATAAATTACAAACAATAAAACCACTTCATATCAATGATTAAAAGTATAATCAGTCTTCCTTAAGACAACAGACAAGTACAGTCTGAGAGACAGATCTAGCTGCTGGTGGTGGCCTTGGGATACTCCCTGATGGACAGGGATTATATTTCTTACCTGGATAAATGAAAAGTAAAATCTTTTTTCTCAGCTGCAGTGACATAAGCTATATGCCTCAAATGCAGAATGTGTAATTTAGGATACCTCTGCATGCATTTTTAATGCACTACAGTTGTGTGAAGTCTGCATCATGAAAGATGCAGGAAAAATACCAATATTATTCACTGTATTTGTTTAGAAGGGATATTCTTCTGAAAACAGCTTGTTTTTGGTGAACCAAATAGAGACACGTATAGGAGTAGGACAGTAAAAGAGTCAAAGTCATGAATTGGAAGGAGAGAAATGTGACAGCAAGGAGGAAGATGCAGACAGATGGTCAAGAAACACACCAGAAAAGAACAGAAAAACTAGGGGGGGTGGAAAGCTAGGCACAAAGGTAGGAAAAGAGGATATGGGAAGTAGGTCATGGCCAGGAGTTCACGAGAGAGTCAAAAGGCACAGCATTTCAAAGAGACCGAACACGATGCCCCACTTGCAGCTACCTTGCAGCTGAGCAGGAACCACAGGGAAGGCTCTCCTCACTCAGTTTTGTCCAAGCTTCTCCATCAGGAGGTGGATTTTTCTCTGTCTAACAAATTGAGACCTCATGTGACTGTTCCAGTCTGTTTTATTAGCACAGATCATTCTTCCGTAAGGCTTTAACCTTGGATTTCACCAGGACATATGAGGGGGCTCTTTTCCTAGCTGCCCTGAGAGCATCCCTGATCCCTGAGGTCTGGCTGCCAGGGCTGAAGGCCAGCTGCTTGCTGGGGACCACAGGCAATGCTGTGGGGACCCCATGGCCAGGGTTGATGTCCTGGCCCATCCCTGTCCCACCTGAGGTGTTGGTGCCCAGGGCTCACTGCTGGGGCAGAGCAACAGCCCCGACAGCAAGGTCCTGCCTCGTCAGGCACTTCTGAGAGGTGCCATATGGAAGATGGATGAGTTGTAAGCTCTTGCCTTGCAAAAAAAAAAAAAAAAAAAAAAAAAAAAAGAAAGACTATAAAAGCCTTTTAAACTCATCTTGCTTTGAAATAGAACTGCAGGGCATTTTATAATTAGCTCCTAACCCATGCTGCTATATATCTAAGCAAACAGAGCTTTTTCATTAAAACAAATAAATAACTATTCAGAAAATATACCAACTGGAATAATCCACCTTTCCCCACTGGTGTGGGATGATTATCCTAATGCCTCAGAATCCGTAGCAGCATGAAGGCCTGGGTTATCTACAGACCAAGCAACCTCCACACTCAGAAACTTCACTGCTAAGTAAAGGCCCTCACTATTATCTTGGACATAGCTTTGGAGAAATCTCAGGACAAAGGAGCAGGGGAGGATATTGGTTAGGCAAAGAAACATCCAGTTTATAAGGCTTTCAAGCAATACTGTATTTATTACCGATATTTCCTGCAATATGGCAAATGCTTCCTGCACACATGGTCCTTGCATAAAGCTCAAAGTCTGTTCTAAAATTGGATATCTTCTCTTGTATAAAATACGAAAGCAAACACAAAAAGAAACAAGCAGGGAAGATTGCACTTTCAGATTACAACTGTTTTTTGATGCTTTCATCTATTGCATTTTGACAGCAACAAACAAACAGCACTTCACTACTACTAAAAATCCCAAGAAGATATACTTTAGGGTGTATAATTTTTCTTAAAAATATTATTTGCCTTTTATTCCTTTGTCAGGGTGCTCATCACTTCATCAGTCTCCCTCCAATTTCCTTCCAGAAGTCAAGAGAACACTTCCTGACTTGCACCAGAAAATATGAAACCTTTGAAACAGAAAAGCTCATTTTTCCACTTCATCAGATGCTACTGCTGTTCAGATGCATCTCAAGAAATACTTCCTGTGTTTGTGGTCTGCATGCTCTCACACTTTCCCATGCCAAGAAATCAGCTACAAAGGCCAGACAGAATTTCTTCCTCCTCCTGTCCAGTTTGTGTGAAAGTCAGCTGGAATCTGCAACTGTGGTTGTTGTGGAAAATCACGTAGAAAGTGGTAAAAAACTGGCGATGCCAGCTTCAGCTAAAGGAATCTCTGTTCTCCTGTATAGCCCTTTGAGATTTAAAAAAAAAAAAAAAAAAAAACATGCAGCAGCTGTAGCAAAGATATTTTAAATTGTAAGTATAAATCAGGTTCAGAAGATAGTAACCAGCAGCCTCTCTGTGTCTAATATCAGGGGCAGAGTCTCTGGCACTCGGTTATTTTGCTGCTGTTAGCTAGAGATGCTGCCTATAGCAGTTTTACAGGTGCTCAAATAGGTACCAACAAATAGGCACCTCTATTTGTACAGTGTATGCCTGCTCACAGCACAGCCTCAACCCCTCGTTTCCCACCACAGGTTCCAGGCACTGACAGTTCTCCTGAGTAGCACTGGAGATACTATTATTTATTTATTTATTTATTTATTTATTTATTTATTTATTTTTGCAGAAATTTGACCTCATAGACCAGCACTGAAGCCTGGCAGTGTGTGACTCCCTAACTTTGACAAACCTGTTGAGTCACAAGTGCCAAAAATAAAAGACACGACAAGTGGGAGGAGGATGTTCAAAGCCACATCTGCTTGCCACTTGGACGTACTAACTTAGAGAAAGCACTGCAAAGCATGTGCAAGTGCAATGCAGATGGAAGAAGCGGCCAGTCTCAGCATGTAAAACCTTCTCTGGGGAATGCTGATCCCAAAAATGATACTTCGGGTTATGTAGGCTTGTTCTGTGATCTTCAGATACAGATAACTTGTATGCATACACACAGAGACATGTTTGCTCATTTACTGAGCACATCCCGGTGGCTAGAGCTCACTAGCCATTCTCTTCAAAGAAATATTGTTCTAACAGAAGGACAACTTTCTTTTCAGTAAACTTTACATCACATGTTCCATATGTGATGGTCCATAGCCAACAAGTGGGCTGAGTTACACTTCTTCTTCTTGAATATCACATCTTCCTATGTAGGAAACTTAGACAATGGAGAAGTTACCCGATCTCTTATGCCTCTTTCCTCAAAGCACACAGCAGGATCCTTGAAAAGTAGGGAAGCCACAGAAGTGTTCCAGAGCTGTTGGCATCAGAAGGGCTCTATGGAGCTGAAAAGGTATTTAATTCTGATGAAGACTGAAGACGCTGTTTTATACATTTTGGTGGTTATGATAACTATTTTACAGGACCACTGGGCAAAATTTTAAGTGAGGATTTAAATTGTGCACTAAATTTCATGTTTGGGGGTTTTGCAGTATTTATTTATTTTTCAAGTCAAGAGTTAAAGAAACAAAACCCCATTTGTAAAACCGGAAAACTTGTATTTGTATGTAAAGAAAGTTGACAGGACTCAGGACTTGTCCTGATCTAAAAAGAGAATTACTTGCTGCCTGGAAAAGCACCTTCGGTTTTCCACAGATGGATAGCTTCAATGTTTCTTCTTTAGCTATCAACATTTTCAGCTACTACAGTATCAAAAGAACAAGAAACATCACCTCCTTTCCACTGATAAACAGAATTAATTTGATTAACTTATTGATTGCATGTTTTGTATTCTTCAGACATTGTGAATATCCTTTTTTCTTGTACAGACACTAAATTATTAGAAAAATCTTTTGCTAAATTTATTTGGTGAGATAACAAGGCCTTATTAGAATTAGTTACGTTATTGTAACTAAAGACAAGGGAGGTTCTTCTTTTCCCAAATTTATAGTTTTATAATTGAGTATGTCAATTAAGGTTTAACCATGATTTAGCAGGCAATAACTGAACGTAATTACTGCAAAGTCACTGAGGTACAGATATGTGCCTTTATTTTTCTAGAAGCTGAATTCACTTTAACTAGCCATTTTGTACAGCAACCATCTTCTTTATGCCACATTGCTGCTTGTTTGCAGGACACTGGACACTATACATTAGCAGAACAGAGGACAGTAGTGTTACCCTATGGTAAATTTTATCTCCATGGTTTAAAAACAAACTAAATAATAAATACATTTTAAAAAAAAAAATTATTTGTCCATGCAGAATCTGAACGTAGTTTCCTCTTGTAACTTGGATGCTGGAGGCACCAAATCCAAGTAAGGTTTTTGAAAATCAGGTCTTATTCCTGCAGACAAAAACATATTGGCTCTTGTTCCCACACATGGGGCTCTGACGTTCTTGGTAGGAGGCACATTTCTGAAGGCTCCAGAGGACACTCACAAAATTCATTATTTTTAAGGCCTGATCCTTAGAAGTGGCTCATGCTCTGCTTGAGCAAAATACAGTTTGAGAATATGAAATGCTTCCTAGGAAGACTGCATCTCAAATGAGTAGATGCCAGGGATCTATTAAACAACATATTGATGCCAACTTGATGGTATCAAATGGGGATGATACATTAATATCATAATGATGATGAAGACAATTTGAGATATGGTATCTGTGGGTTACAATGAGTTATCCATGCACTTCCAAGCTCAAAAGTCCCTCTTCCCCTATGTCAACATTTTTTAACGGTGGAAAGCAAGAGCAGGAGGAGAAAAAGACTTTCCTGTATTACAGGATATCAGTACACAGTTTGTATTTTTTAGAAATGTAACCCTCAGCCAAATTACAGCAAGCTTTCATAAAGCAAGTAAATGGTGTTCCTTCTGCCTCCACGCCTGTTCAATGCCAAGGTCTCACTGAGAGCTCTAACAGGCTCTGCTGATATGGAGCCTTAATTAAAGTTACAAGAATTATTAAATGATGTAAGTATAGTACTCACTGCTGCTTCTTTGTAACATGGACACTCACCTAAAATTACCCCAAATTGAAAGAAATCAAAGCTGAAAGAACATATTAAATGTCTGCAATAAGGATTAGATTTGACAGTTTCCACAATTATTCATTCATCACTTATGCTGCAGAACTGCCCTTGTGTTCTCCAGATAAGGATCTTTACAGTGCTGACTCCAAATACAAGGCAAAACATGGGATTATTTTTGCAGCTCTTCAGAGTGGTAAAACTGTATTAGCTGTACTACAGCCAAGTACTATCATAACGGCATGGCAGCATGAAATATAGCTGAAGTACAAAGGCTGCAAGAAGAAAATCAATGGGTATTTAAAACACCATTTAGCTGATTTACCTATAGCATGAAGTACTGTCATTTAAAAATCTCTCATGGAGATGTCTCTTTTCTGAATAAAAGTCTGTAAGGAGATTATTTACTAAAAGGCTTTTAAATGCTGCCTTTAAAAGCCACACATTAAAATCAATTAAAAGGTTTTATAGATAATACCCATCTTCTCTCTCATTTTCTATTCTCCTGCCAGCTCCATTCCACCCTTTCCTACTCTATCTGCAGCAAACAAGGTATTTTTCTCTGATGCTAAGAGTGCAGAAGATGAGACCATATTCCAGCCATTAAAGAACGACATCAGAAACCTTGTGCTAGGCACCACTTCAATGTTCCTGGGTGTGTGTACATCTTCATTTAACTTTAGGCTCCCTTGCATGAATCGAGGTTACCTTGTGTATGTGTTGGGGGGAGATGGACTGAGTCTTGACCAGGTAATGCTTGGCAAGGATTTTCATTCTCAGAAAAAAGGAAGAGAGCAACCTGTTGATGTTAATTTAGGAGTGGGATCCATCCCATCTAACTTCAGCCATGAAATCCCTGTCAGGTCACTAGTACTCACTCATCAATGACAAACACAGAGAGGCACATTCAGAAGACAAGGACCTATTTTAAGACAGCACGAGATATTCTCTGAGAGGCCCATCTTTCTCCACCAAGCATAGAGGCAACAAACGTTACCAAAGCCCCGGTTTAGAGATAGCCAATGTCAGGCAAACTAAACCCCAGCCTACGTTACAATTAATAATCCATTCTTTATACATGGGTTCACCATCAACGTTAATCCCATGTCCAAGAAACGTAGCAACACTTTATGATCATCCAAGTCTACAAGAAAAAAATTGCAGAAGTACCATAAATGGTTTAGGACTCTAAAAGCAATTTTTCCAAAGGGCTACAGCTACTTCAGTTCCCCCACACAGAATACAGATGGGTACAGAAGGTGGAATCTGTTCACTTCTACACTGGCGCAGATTTAGTTTCTTAAATTTTAGAAACTCACATATATCTATTAAACGTGTACCCAAAATCAGAGTTTAAAAGATTTAAAAAAATTGCATGGGCATATCAATGAAAATGATCCATGTTTTTGCAATTTCTAGGTTGCAGAAGTAACTCAGGCTTCTGGTTGTGACGAGCTTGCTTATGTAGCAGAGCCTACTTCAGTGAAACAGAACATGAGTACAAAGAAAAAAGGACACCCAACTGATGGCTTCATCATCATTGGTGCTTTGAGATAGCCAAAAAGTGAGCAGATGTTTCCCCTCCCTTTTTCCCCTTTCTCCCTGTTTTTCAGTTTGGCTAGTTTATGGGGGAAGTGATTTTTTCATCCTCTTTTCCAGCATGAAGATAACTACTCTAAGCAGCAGCTATGTATCTGTAATAACAAAAATGGTTACAATGAAAACTTCAAGCCTCCATCCATCAGCATCAGGAGGCTGAAGGTCAAACAAAGCATGATGCTTTCAGGCACTTCAGCAGAGAAACAAAGAAAGCGAAAGCAAAGGAAAAAAAGGGTGCAAGCTCTGCACTATTTTTCTGCTTAGACAGCCCACGAAAAGCCAGTAGCCAGAGAGTTCTCAAAGGAATAAAATTCAAAATTAATTTCCCATCACAGACTAATTTAACAGTTTCCCTTGTAAATTTCAGCAACCCACTATGTGCTCAGAGTCTGTGTGGTAATTTGAAAGACACGCCATTCTCCATTCACAGACAAGCAGCTGGATTATCTGCTTTAGCAGAAAAATTCCTCTCATTCACAGCCTCAGAGCCTCAATTGGTGCTTCCACCATAAATGATAATTAGAGCAGGGAGAGAGAGCTACCTCAAGCCAGTGCAACTCTGCTAACTCAATGGAATTTTGCTCTTTTATTCTAGATCTGGTATTTGCTCTTGAGCCAGCAGGCAGAGAAGAGGGTCCCTCACACAAAGTTTGCTCTTTGGCTCCCAGGAGATAGCCATTGTTCCACATTTAAACAAAACAAACAAACAAACAACAACAAAAGAATTCCCACCTTTGGGGGGAATTCTGTTGTTATTGCAGTTTTCTCTTTCAAAGCAGTCTACAGAATGACATTTCACCCTCCTCACAGGGAGAGACCTCCTCCTGCAGCAGGTCCCGTTTAGGTTTCTGCTCCCAAATGCACAAAGCTCTGTGTTGAAGCCATTGGGGACCCTGCGTTCACACCACTAAAGCAACGCTTTGTGATGACACGTTATTTTAACACAAGAGATTTACACCCTCGGTGTGGGCTCCAGGAGCCAACCTTTCGGTGGCAGGGATGAAGCGACACAGGGCTGCCGGCAAGCTGTTGGGGACGCTGGGATGCCCTCGCACAAAGGCATCGGCACTCCTTCAGGCTGGGCTTTTCTCAATGAATGGGCCAGATTCCAGGCGCGGTTCCCCTGTTGCCTAGCAGAGGGATGCTCACTGAGGATTTACCCGCAGCTGATGTGCCACGAAGCAGGGGATAGAATGCTCCCCCGCACAATGCAGCCCAGCAGTGCATCAAAGAGGGCAGATCTGCAGCCGTGCTGCTCTCACGTTCCTCCTCTTGCCCAGTGGTAGTGGCCAGAGCACGCAGTGCAGCTCTCCTCCAAACAACTACAAAGTTGCAGGCCATAAAAAGATAACTTGAATGCATATCTTTCATCACTTTCGTTAATAACTCTAAAATCACAACTTTGACAAACGGTTCACCATCTCAGAAATCAGAGAAACAGAGGATGTTTTAGATCGTCCTTGTCTCCCCCTCCCTCCCACCAGCACAGAATGAGCTCCTCTGTGTGGGCTCCGAAGGGCTTTCCAAAAGCTACATCAAAGGATCTCTCTTCTTCCATGAAAGATTAATCCACATTCCAATAGGTATCTCCATCAAGTCCTGTTTCCTGTTACCCAGCTTTTGTTGCTCCTAATTATGCCCCAAAACAAACAAATACAGCTAAGAGAAAATGTGATTTTTTATTATTATTATTTAAAAAAAAAAAAAAAAAAAAAAAAAAAAAGGTAGTGAGCTTTTGGGAACTAAATAAATCTTAGTAGGGTGCAGATCACCTTCAACGTATTTTGCGGCTACTCTTTTATCAGACAGCAAAATTCAACTTCACACACGGAAAAGTAATATTTTACTTGGCAAGTTGATAAATCTTGTTTTAAACTTACTACTATAATCCAGGATGAACAGGCAGGTTGCGCTGAACCTGGTAGGTTTTCATGATATACCATGTCACCCTGAACAGATATAAAAACATTTAAGAATTATACTCTTTCTGGATTTATCTCCTTCATGAACTGCACAGCATGCCACTGTCGATTTTTCCTATTTCTGCAGGGCCAAGTTCTATAATTTTTATAAGGAAACGCTTTTCTAACACACACTGCAGCGATTTTCATTTTCTGTATACTGAAGTCGATCTCTTCAATATTTAATACTGAAATTTCAGGTTCATTAACTGCATTTAATAATAGCTTGTTAACAGTTTTCATTTTTTATAATTAACGCTGTGAGTTGTACACTACCCTAAAACCTAAATCTTGATCTTTTTTGCTTGTCTGGGCTTTTTATGAATGCATATGCTAGGGTGTCATATCACAGCCAGACCACTGCATTTGTAGAGGGCTATTCTGCCTCTGACAGGAGAGAAATCTGTGTTCCCTTGCTTAAGCAATAAAGATACCAATGCCTCAAAGACACAGAACTGAGATATGGAACAGAGATTTCCCCAAGTTAAGGAGGATGTGGACGTGCTGCAAAGAATGCGAGCTGCAAAGTAGGCAGAGAAATGGACTTGCAGACAAGTTTGGATCTGAAGCTGGACTGAAGCCTTCTGTCCATATTTATTACTTTTTCCAGGTCAACTTTAAGATGAAAAAGCTCCAGAAGCACTATGTTCATAATACAGTACACTAACTCTCAATTTCACTTCTATTAAATAGGTACAGTTTATTTAAAACTATGTAGGAGGTCATTCTTATTGTGGCAAGAGATTCCAACTGCAAGGAAGCTGAAGAAAAACAATGGAACTGTCAGTTGAATTGCTTTTTTTTTTTTTTTTTTTTTTTTTTTCCTTTTCTTTTTCGAACCATGTACATTTACGTGGTCAGTTAAAGCAGGAAGTATTTCAGATGTAATCCTAGAATACCTACCCAGCTGAGCTCAGTATTAATTTAAACAGTCGTAACAGCCAAGGGATAATTGTATATAATCAAGCTATGCAAGTAAATGAGGAGGCAGCTTATTTACAGAAACTATTCTGTTGGCAAGAAAGGAAGTATTACCAAAATGAAACTAATAGAGATCTTAGTGCCAATATTATACATAATTCAACACCCCAATTACATCACGGTCTTATGTTTTCTTGGGCTGCAGAGAAATGGAAGAGTCCCCCACACCTCTGCCTTGGCCTTCATAGCCTCTTCTTCTCCTTCATCATAGCTACTACTTGTCTTTGTCAGCCTGTAATCATAATAAAAAATATAAGCATTTATAAATATATTTCCTGGATTATTTTTTTTTTGTTTGCATTTCCCCTTAAACATCCCAGTGCTCCTGATGTAGGGCTATTATTTGCATCCAAGGAGAAAAACAGAAGCAAACCAGGTAAATGCCTTGCTCAAGAGGCAAGGACCGATCATGGGTTAAAACTAAAGAGGCTTTGTTCTACATTCATATCACTACCTTGTAATTATCCCACTGCAGCCCTAGGCTTGGCAGATAAAAATAATGTTAACAAAGATATATGTGAAGCCAGTCAAAACTGCTCTTCCGCTAGAGGGAATGCTGTGCCAACATGGTTTCCTCTGGGGTTAGAAGCTCCACAGCCCCAAGACCAAGTCTGGGCCCTGCATAGGGCAACAGAGAAGCAGCTGCCACAAAGGCATTGTTTCCAATCCAGTGGCTATTAGGAGAGAATAGTTCAGTTGGAAGGGACCTACAAAGTTCATCAAGTGCAACTATCTGCTCACTTCAGGACTGAAAAAACGTTAAACCATATTGTCACACAGAACAATCTCCACCACAGAAATCAAGTCAAATTTTAATGTGAGTTTCTATTTATTTTAATCAGGCATGTTGCTCTTGTGGGACACACTAATCAGTTACATTAAAGCCATTGGAAAACAGACTCAGATCACTGCTGTTCCTCAAAGCCCCTTCAAGCGTGCAGACGCTTAAATAGAGCCAGATACTTCCACAAGAGCATGCAAGAGTCAAGGCATGGCACACAGGCTAGCAATTCCTCCCAGCAGGCATCAAAAAGCAGCTGTGCTATTACAGACTCAAAACCCTGAGCTCCTTCCCCCCAGAGAGCTGAACATTTGACCTTCACCTAAGAATATTTTCCCTCTGGAAGGTACAAGAAGAGGCAGTCAAGGTGGGGAAAATTAAGGGATGTGTAGGTAAGGGGATGGATGAAGGGAACGGCAGACAAACAGGGGACTGAGGAATCACAGAATGGTTTGGGTTGGAAGGGGCCTTAACGATCACCTGGTTTTAACCCCCTGCCATGGGCAGGGACACCTCCCACCAGACCAGGTTGCCCAAAGCCTCATCCAGCCTGGCCTTGAACACCTCCAGGGATGGGGCATCCACAGCTTCTCTGGGCAACCTGTGCCAGTGCCCCACATCTCTCTGAGTAAAGAAAAAAGGGATACATGATTGTTACACCACCAAAATGGACCACTGAAAGGGAAAAAAAAAAAAAAAAAAAAAAAAAAAAAAGATAAAATTGCTCCCCACTACTGGGACAGCAAGGTCTGTCCCCCAGGCCTCAGTCAGTCTATCAGCAGACCACTGAGGCTGGGGGAGTTTTGCCTAAGAAAATCCCCAAGAACCTGGCCCATATCCTCCCTGCAGGAAAGCCCTAGCACTGTCACAGACAGAGAAGGATGAAAGAAATAATTCAAGACTTCCACAAGATACAGGGCAACTGAAGACCAGATTTGGTTTAATTTTACCTTTACTTTGGTAGGGGAAGAAGTAACTGCTCCAAAGCCATAACTTGTGGGGTCAAAGATAGTGAATTTGCCAGAGGTGAGATGAAATAGAGCTTTTTTTCCAGTCATAGTTTAATTACCAACAGTAGTATCTGACGCTGCCCCGGCGCTGAAGTTTCAAAAACAGAATAGGCCAATAGTATGTCCCTACAGTACGGTAAATAATATATACCTGTGTCTGAAGAGTGGGAATAAAGCAGTCACCCAAATCACGATACATAGCATGTGTTTGTGTACACAACTGTATTTGTTAATGGTAATGTTCATTAAGAAAGATTATGTTGAATCATATTGTTCCCTTTTCTTAAGGCTAAGAGAGCATATTGTTCATTTGATAAGTTATCCCTTTAGAACTTGTTTCCCTTTGTGTTGTTGTGTCATCCCCCCCCCAAGAAATATTAAAGGCCTGTGAGACTTTAATACCTTCAAGAAAAACACTTCTCAAACAGATTTTGTAAGCATTTTATTAATGCACAGAAGAAATTAAGATTCCCTTTCACACTAATGGGGCTTTAGCCTACAGGAAGGCTTTTAAGAATAATTTCTGCTTCCCACTTCAGATTTCTGGCATCATCGTTACATAGTAGACAGCCCCCATTTCTCTCCCATTATCTATGCAAACAGGCTAGCACAGAGCACGGTCTTGCTGTAGCTGGTTTTCATTTCCGCCATCATTATATAAACAGACACAAAAAAGCACAGTAATTCCCAGTTGTTCTTATTTGAGGCACAAAGAAATGCAAAGCATAGGCATCAATTGTTTGGTGTAAGCTTTTGCATGAGAAAAAACATCCAAACAGACCTCTCAAAGATGACGTCTGCTACACTTTCCAGGCACGCACAACCCCTGGTCACCTGAAGATGACATGGTACCCACCAAGTCCCTTGTGTATTTTGCAGTTGTTTTCCACAAAAGTTGCCTTTGTCACATCACAACAGCAGGCCAGCCTGCGCTGCACCCCAGAGGAGACAGGCAAGGCAGAGGATGAAGCTAAGCCAGCATCACATACAGAGTTTATTCCAGCTTTTTTCACGAGTCAGAAAATAAAAATTAAAAACATCCATCCAATCTTTTGGGCTAACACTGAACACGGAGGTGCCCAAGGGCACCCTACAGGCATGGGCACTGGACGCAGGCCCTCAGAGGCGACTGATCGCCATGGTAACCAGGGCACCACCACGTGAGGCGTGCAGCCCCACTATTTCATTGCAATTAATCCCCTATAACAGACCCTCTTCAGCTGGGATGGGGGAGTCTGCCCACCTTGCTCCTTCCCTCAGGGGAAGAGCTTGCTGCTGTGTTTTCTCTGTGGTTTTGGAATGCAGCTGCATGTCTGGGGGAAGGAGGAAATGGGAAATGCTGGATATGCAGAAAAGAAAATTGGGGATGCCGTATATTTGGGGATCCAGGTAGAATTTAATCTTAAGAACAACTCTTTTTTTCCTTTGCTGCTGTTATATTTTCTTCATCTGTTTCATGGGTCTTTCATACAGAGCAGACGTCTCGCCTCCCTCAGCAGCACATCAGCATCAGCACATTTACTGACGTGCTGCTGCTCCATCCACACGGCAAGCCACAGCAATTGGGAACGCTCCAGAGGTAAAGAAACAGATCCTCCCTCCCTGACAGTTTCTTTCTATGCCACAGAAGGATACTTAAACACAAAGAACTGAGATGAGATGGGGATTTTTGCTGTGTTGCATCCCAACATCTATCATTCAAACATCAGCAGAACCAGCCATGGATGCTCCTTCCCCAGCTTCCTCCTCGCTCCTTTTGGCATCAAACCATCAACTACTGTTACCCTGTAGCACTTCATTATTATTAGATTGTTTTTAAATCATCAAGACTTGTACTCTTACTAATAAAGACATCTTCCCAGTCTGAATTTGATAACATGCCCATGGGACATGTGGGACTTTTTTCCCCCCCTATCAGTCAGATACCAACCTGGACCGTATTTATTTGCAAGCTATTAAAACTTTAACTGAGAGCAAGAATGTGGCAATACTAACAGTCTGAGCTTTCCCAAAATAAGATGATCCCCAGCAAACAGTGAGCTTCAGCTAGATAATAATGCAGAAGACAGAGGGGAATGAAGACCTACAGAAACTCATGCATTAGGCATGCACCAAAGCAGCAAGGAAGACGTCACTACTGTCACATGGTCAAACTTGTTTCCACTACTGTTACAAAAAAATACTGGTGTTAATACCCAGATCTGTAAGAAACGACACATGCAGTTCTTCATAGGGACAGAAATACAACTCTGACCTGAGTCACAGAAGTGAATCCAACTCAAGTTCCACTCCAGGGATCAGAAAACAGCCAGCAACCACCATACACAAAGCAACTTGCCAAGAAAATCAAGCACAACCTCGTATTTACTAAAAAAATGTTAGATTGCAATGTCCCAGTTTTTAAGAGAAAGTCACAAACAAATAAGCTTCAGACCTTGATCTGTAATTTCTATTCTCACTTTCATCTAGTGCAATAGATTCAAAATGAAGAACTGAGTAATGAATATGTTCCCTACCTGGTCTCGTTAATCCCTTATTTCTCTTCAGGAACAGTATACCACCATACCATTTTATGCCCATTATCTTCTACAAGCCCCTTTTTCCTCCTTAGCTCTGCCTGACAGCGCTTTCTGTGCTCCAAACACACCAGCTTCACTGGCTGCCAGAGCAGGGGGGGTACTGTGCAGTGATACAGAGGAACTGTGCAGCACCTTTCCACAGAAATATTGACAAGCAAAGCTCTAACAGCATGCTAGGAGGAAGAGTGAGTAATGAAGAAACACTTGCAGCAAATTGGCTAGTGTGTCAGTGCAATCTGTATACCCAGAAGGAACACTACTGAGACTGCTCCCAGAGGTGACCAAACTGGTAGATGTTTTGTTCTTAAGAAATTCCTCCTGTAACTTAGATTGTGGGACTGCTGATCAGAGCACTCCTCCAGAGGCACAGCTTTTTGGAGAGAAAACACATGACTGCTGGCTCTAGGGAGCAACCGAAGAGAAACAAAGAGGCCAGGGAGTGACAATAGGCCTCCTAAGCCACAGCAGCCAAACAAAAATAGCTATTCACAGTGCACAGTATATGAGAGTGCTGTAATATGGTGCATGCCGTCACAGTAAATGGGATAAACCCCTTCAGCAGCCACTGATCAATTGCTATTTTTTCTAATCATCAGCAGGAGAGAAATTACTGCATACATTTCCAGAGAGACAGAGGTGAGTCATAAAGCCCACAGCAGCCCTGCCACAAATGAGATACAATGATTTTAGACCTGCTGAACACACACCTGTATTTCAGCTACCATGAAAAATAATATCAGGAGTAAGGCTCCCCTTTCATCTTCTGGCAATAGGGAAACGTATAGAAAATTTACATTAAGTTTATGCATAAACGCTCATCCTCACTGAAATCAGCCCTGCCTAAAAAAAATATAATAGAAGGTGTAGCAAGGACTGCTGACCAGACGTCTCCATTTAGTGCTGCATCACGCCTCTCACACCACCTCTAACAGCACCACACAACAGCTACTGCTTACAGGCTAACAGCGCATCTTGTTCTCCCAGCTCCATCCAGGTTCATGCCACTAGATGTCAGGCCTTGTTCTTTATCCTGTCTTTGGGTACAAACACAGCTTTCTCCCCATTTGAGTGAAAAATAGGCTACAGCTGACTGCTTACCAACTGTTGATAACTACCAAGTCTCACCTGGGGTGATGACCACTTTTCTCAAGAACATCAACACAAGGGCTGTGATAAGGGAGAAGGCAGGACAGCACAGGCAGCAGGAAGCTAAGGACCCTGGCAGCAAGCATTTAGCCCAGGCATAGTCGTACAATACAGATGAGCCCAATTAAAAGATGGTGACCACAGAAAGTGATATTTTCCCTTCCTTCTTTCCAGTTTCTTTTCTCCAGTCCCTGTTTCCCTTATTTCCTGTTCCCCTGCTCCCAGTCTCCTTTCTTTTATCAGTCCAGGCACTAGTCTTGTCAGAACTTAACTAAGGACTCAGCTTTTAGGGCTTTTTGTTTGTTTGTCTATTTTAAAGACAAATCTTTTTTAGCCATACTAATTCTCTGTCATGACTGTGGGTTGGATCCATGCACTGTGAGGTGTGACAGGAGCCAGGTCTGACATAGCAAGAGCGTAAGTAGCAGCTGGGCAGGAGCAGGGAGGAGACAGGAATGAGTCCTCCCTGTGGCAGTCAATGAAACTGTGACTTAAGAGCAAGCTCATTACTCAGTCTGAGCTCATGTTACCTTATCCTGTCCTGTAAAAGGCTGACAGGGTGAATCTTCACATCTGGTAACCCACCACCCCCTCCTAACAACTTCTAAGTATTTGCTGAGGGGTGCCTGCTCAGGAAAGGAAGCAGTTTCCTTCCCCTGCCCCAGCTTTTTACAGTCTCCTACAAAACCAAATCAATATGTGTGTGTGCACATACATTGATCACATACATCATAAGCATCCCAAACAATAGTGGCAAGATGCAGTTCTCAGGAATTATTGCAGGTCCCTCTCCATCACGTGGCTCTGCTCACTCCCACTGTCAGCAGAGTTTCACAAACAGTGTGACATGCAGCATGGCAAGCTTCTGCTGGGATCAGCTCTTCACCAAATGATCTCTCTTATGCTGCCATACACACACCTCCGAAGAAAGCAGTGTAACACAGCAAAGGCAGGAAATGCGGTTAGTTCACTAGCTCCTGTCACACCTTCAAACCCCTGTGAAAGTGTGAGAGAGCAGCCCTGCAGACCCCCAGGTCAGTGCAGCAGGAGGGCAGGAGGGGCTCCAGGCAGGCAGCAGCAGTTCCCCTGAGGCCTGTGGAGAGGCCCCTGGTGGAGCAGGCTGTCCCCCTGCAGCCCATGGGTCCCACATGGAGCAGATCTCCACGCTACAGCCCATGGAGGAGCCTACATGGAGCAGGTGGATGTGGCCTGGAGGAGGCTGTAGCCCATGGAGAGCCCCCACAGGAGCAGGCCCTGGGCTGGAGCTGCAGCCCATGGAGCAGGGCCCACGCAGGAGCAGGGGGTCTGGGGGGAGCTGACGCCCGTGGGGGACCCATGCTGGAGCAGTTTGCTTCTGGGGGATGGACCCCATGGTATGGAGCCATGTGGGAGCAGTTCTTGAAGAACTGCTGCCTGTGGGCAGCCCCCGCGGGCTCAGTTTGGGAAGGATGGCATCCCATGGGAGGGACCCCGCGTGGAGCAGGGGCAGGGAGTGACCGTGAAGGAGTGGTGGAGACAAAGCCTTAGGGACTGACCACAGTCCCCATTCCCTGTTCCCCTGCACTGCTTGTGGGGAGGATGTAGAAGAGGGTGGATGCCTGGAAGGCAATTTTAGCTTGCTTTTAGTTTCTCACTGTTCTAGTCTGCTAATGATAGGCAATAAATTACATTAATCTATGAGTTTAATCTAACCCTATGCTGAGTCTGTTTTGCCCATGTCTGATTTTGCAGTCTCCCTAGCCTTATCCCATCCCCTGAGCCCTTTTCAATTGTATTTTCTCCCCCTTTTCCTTTGAAAAGGGGGAGTGAGAGAGTGGTTGTGGTGGAGTTGAGCTGCCCAGCAGGGTGAAACTGCCACACTAGCCCATATGTTTTTAGCCACGCAAACAACTGCATACAGAGAGGATCCATCCAGAAAAGCAAATCACCACCAACATAAACTTACTTCCACTTTTTCCCCATCTGGATCAGATCACCAACCCGATTCTCCATACAAACTCCACCAGTGTGACAAAGCGGGAAGAGGCAGGGAAGGACAGCGAGACCAAGCAGCCGGCAGCAGGGCAAGGAGTGGTTGCGCTACCTGCCACAGCAACCCTCGGCAGCCATAGCCTCAGCCCAGACCAAGGCCAGGGCTCTCTGGAGACCTCCCTTGGTCCTCTGTCAGGAGGTAGCTCAGCATCAGTTACCTTTGAGAAGATACCACTCCATTACCTCCCAAAGCCTATGTGAACCACACACATTGGTCATTTTATTTCCCGGCCAAAGCTTGCACATAAAGTTTCAGAAACAATACAGGAGCTGCAGCCCAGCTGCTTCCGAGTGCTACTGAACACTTACACTGTATTTTATAGTGCTGTATAGCGTTTTACAAGCATTAAATAATCAACAACTCTTCCAGGTAGTTTAGTTTAATTATCTCATTTTACAGATTCTGAACCAGACCCAGAGAGGTTAAGAGATTTGCCCAAGGCCAAAAAAACAATTGATGTCCAATCCTGGACAGTAAATCAGCAGCTGCTGTAACTTCTCCCTGAGCCTTTCAGAAGACAGGATTTCCCCTCATTGCCTGCTGCAATACAAACTTTTCCTGAAAGCAGAAAAGGCAAAAGCCCACCCTTCCCTGTCCGTCAGTGCAAAGCGCTGGTTGAACTGCTTTCTGCCACCAGCTCTCCTGTATCTTTTATTCAAGCACAGTCAAAAAGATGCAGATCATCACGCTCCAGCTCCAGCGGCAACAGCAAGTGCAGATCACAAAGTGGTCAGATTAGCAGCAGATACAGCAACTCCCACTAGGAAATAACAAAGGCTGGGTGGAGGAGAGTTAGTTTTAAGGAGCTTCACCTTATAGACCATTGGTGAAAGTTCTCTCTGTAACTCTGTCAGCTGTTGGAGATTCCTCCACAAACAGTTCATGAGCGCCTCCAGACTGGATTTGAAGGCTGGCCTGAGAACAACTGATCTCCTTAATTCTCTTCCCTAAAGTTACAGAACATTTCCAGCTCATCTGAATGAAGGAAGGATGATACATTCAAGTACCATCATAACACATGACCATATTAGACCAGCCTGCCTCCTTAAAGTCAGTTCTGTGTACCAGCGTGTACTTCACACTGCTAGGTTTCAGCAGGTTGTTTCTAAGAGTGGTGCTCTGGAAACAAGCAAACAAGCAATATTCCTTCCCTTCTTGCTTCGCATCAGTTATCCACTTCATCCTGTCTTTGCAGAAGTGCACGTTATTGCTTCCTAAACAAACACGACTGCTCCTGAAAGATAAATGCACACATGGCTGCTTCTCTAAGAAAAACATGCAAATATAGGATACTTTACAGGCAACTGAGTTGTAAGTTAAATTTATACCTTGTTTTCTCTCCTGATTTGGGCCCACTATGTGGGAAGGCAGCCAAAATGTGTCTTAAAGATTGGGTCTGGTCTCACAGCCCTAACCTTGCAAACGCATTAAGTTGCTGAATAGTCCCTTTGATCAGAGTATGGTCATGACTTTGTTGTTGCTTGACGTATAGTATTTTGCTAAAATAGAGCTCGCAAACATGAAAAAATATAACAAATTGTTAAAGGATGAAAAAAATAAATAAATTTGAAACTGTAAGATAGTTTGTATACTTCAAAATAAATTGCAGCTAAATACTCTCAAGTGTAACAGTATTTTGGATGTAGTAGTACCATTCATAAATATGAAAAGTGGTATTGATTCTGTGGGCTCTAAAAAGTCTCCTCTAAAAGTCTACTGACATTTACATTCTACTGAATCTCTTCAAAGTTGTGACCAAACCCCTGCAAACAGACCCAAAAAAAAACAAGGAAGTATACTATCCAAAAAAAAAAAAAAAGTGGTCGTGAGTGCTAAGTCAAAGCAAAGCAGCTTTGGTAGAAGAACCTGAAAAGGAAGCAACAGCCCAAGGTGTCCAGGGCCACAGACAGGCATCACCCACTATGGGAAGAAATGGACCTCACTTCTGCAAATACAAATTCCGGAAAAACAGCCATTTTTCTACAAAGCACCCCTAGCAGTGTGTGTAAGGTATCCCAAATTTGACTGGAAGTTTCCTGTGTAGCTCAGGTAGATAGATCAAGCACGAAAAGGACCAAGCACTCCAGTCAGACCTGTTGTACTTGCCATTACTGAAGAGTTAATTCCCTGGAGAGAGACTGAAACTTCTTGCAGAAGGATAAGCTATCAAGCAGCCAACCTGAAAACACAGAAGAGAGGTCTACCTGTGACCACTATGTCCCATGGCACAATATGACAGCACAGAAAAACTTACACTACCTTGTGGGTGCTGGCTTTTTCCCTACCAAGTTAGATGAAGCTTGGAAACATTTTCTGCGTGACAGTATTAATCCTCATTCCTAGCCTGATGAAAATTATATCTACAATATTAAAGTTTTATTTCCTTCAAGTATCAAATCCCATAACCATTAAAATATTTTCCAGCTCCCTGCTCAGCTCATCCCAACCTACTCGCTTTTTGCTGTCCTTGCTCACTTTCAGTCTACCTGGAACAGCCCCTACAGGCTTGAATATGCTGGCAGCAGGGAGCTAAAAAAAAAAAAAAAAAAAAAAAAATCAAACATATTTTGTGTCTGTAGCAGAGAGAGAAAAAGAGAGAAGCAACAGGAAAGAAATACCTGCTCTGTTTCATTATGGCTCTCAGCTTCTAGTAAGAAGAGATTTCAGAAAGTAAAAAGGTAAATAGTCCCATGGTTCTGGAAGCCACATCCAGAAGATGATAGAGACAGAGATATTTAGTCTCCTTAAAATATCTGGATTTAGAATAGTCACAGCATAATTAATTTGATTTTATTAAGTATTTTCCAGCATTTATCATCGTGGGACAGGTGGAAAAGCACAGAGCCATGCAGAAGAATAATGCATCCTGGGACAGCTGCAGTGGCACCTAGGTAGACAACCTAAGTGGATCCAAATCTAGGTAAACAACAGAAAACAAAGGGTCGGGTACAGCTTATGCATTACCCCTCCTGGAACATTAGGCTCCTACCTGTCAGTGACTAACCTCATGCCTCCCGTGTCTGTGATTCACAGCCTCAAAGGTAGTCTTGGTGTTAGACATCCATCTACCTCCTTTCTTCAAAAAAGGCAGAGATTTTACATTGTAGCCACAGCATTCCTTCGCCCACAAACTTCTCTGACTGAAAGGGCTTGAGCTAGCAGCTCCAAGCCTAGTAGTATATTAAGGATTAGGATTTTAGTTATTTGGCTGGAAAGATACAGGAGCTCACTGCTGAAAATCTTCCTCTGAGATGAACTGAATGAAGAGGCATCAGGGCAGGGAGCACAAGCCAGGTACCTATCCTCCCCACTCCACTGGTAGGTTGACATCAAAATATGCACCAGATGAGACAAAGTAATGAGAAGGTGCTGCCTCTGTGCCACGCTCAATTTTAAAACTAACGCAGCCTCATAAGATACAGTAAAGCAGGTTTCTGTACATGCATGCAGCATTTTCTTTGATAAATGAACACTAGAGAGAGTCAAGTAAGCTAATAAGACATCACTACAAATGTTTCAGATTTCAGTTTTGTTCTGTATTTGGCTAATACTGGTTTACAGGTCACAATTAACATTAGGGCTCCAGAGGAGATATTTATGGTCTTGCTACTGGACATAAATTACCTCATTTGTCTATACTGGCGATGCAGCAATCTGCTTCACCTATGCTGTGCTTTTGTAAACGAACACCTTGAAGCCTGAAATACCCTGGGAGATGAGCTAGACAAAAAAGCATCTTCGGGTTCCAAACTCCTAAAACTCAAAACTTATCCCATTTTGTATTAGGACAAGACCAAGGCTTTCATCCAAAGAGAACCTTACAGTGCAGGCATCCACAGCAGCCCTCCGGGATGTGGCAAAGCAGAGTCAAACCTAATCTCCCATATAAGTAGTCCCATCATCAGATTACTGTTAAATCTTGCTTCCAAAAAACCTAGCCTGGACAAAAGAGGCTTTCCTGAACACACAGTTTTGTGAAAATCTTACCCTTCTTGCCCAGGTTTTGACTCATCTACATTTTCTGACAGGAAAAAAAAAAAAAAAAAAAAAAAGTTATAGCAAAAAGAGAGGATTCCCTACCCAGCTGTCAAGCTCCTATACACCACTACACTCTGTCTCAACTCAGACCTAGCTGAAGCACAACCTCCTACATCTCTACAGGAAAAGGGAGAGTAAATAACTGACCAGCACTCCAATTAGGCACTGAAGTTAAGGACTGAAATGACTGCACCTGCTACAAACGAAAGGTTGGCTTAGTGAGTGCCACTGTTTTTCACAGTGGTATCAACTTGATGTCACTTGTTGGACCTTTATGGTGAGATCTAGCGTCATCTACCCAGTGTAGGAAATCATTTGGCTTACTCCGTGTGTGTACCATGACATGTCTCAGAAAGGAAGCACTGTCCCTGCAGATGTACAGCACAACACTGTCCTTTTGCAGAGCACAGAGGCTGTGGGCAACGTTCCCTCCATCTCCTGCCCTTCAGTTCAAACCACACTTGAGAGGATGTGATGCATGCAAGTCAAACTGCCTACTTCAGTCTTTTGGTGCCTCTGAGAAAAGAAGATGGGAAGGGAATACGTATTGAAACAATGTTTTCTTAAAGCATGAGAGACACCAAGTCAAAGAAAGCTGAAACACAAGCTTCAAAACAGGCATGTTTTCAGAAAAAAAAAATCTCTTGGAGACAGATGACAGACATAAATAAGCAGAGACAGGTAGATTAGGTGGTTCACAACATGAATTTCACAACCACCAACACTTACACACTTTACAGTCATAGCAATTTATGAGTCCCCACACAGCTGTTCTCGCAACAAGTGATTTCAGCTGAGTTCAAGCTCAGCTCACAAGCCTCTGAGCATGGGTTTTCTCGCTGTTGGGTTTGGAGGGTGATTTTTGCAGTTTCTTACACTCAGGTTTTTTCAGCAAGTTCATTTTCCTAAGCTTTCTTGGTAATTAGCCCTAATCAGTATTCAAGCACTGATTTGTAAGGCTATCTGCTGACTTAAAGGAAGGGAACACCTCAGTAATAGCCCCAGTGTTTCCCTCTGCCTGCAGAAACAGCAGCGATAAGGACAGAGACTCCAGCCATCTCAAAGGAGAGGGAGCCACAAAGAGCCCTTCTGATCACTGCTGGCATCTGGCCTTCCCCTCATTAGCACATTAAAGCTGCTCTGTCCATCCCATAAGAGCCACTCTGTCCATTCCTCCAGCTTCCTCTATGGAGCCATTTACAGCGCTGCTCTTTTGAAACCCCCCTGGTTCAAGAGGCAGTAACCCCTTCCCAAAGCCTGCGGTACAGCCAGTGTCAAAAATTCCCACTTACCAACAGGCACCCAGTAAGTATGGGCCTTCTGAATTCCGGAGGTAGACAAATGAAACCCACGTATTTAGCCTCACCAAGTTGAACGTCCTAGGAAAAGTCTCTTCCCAATCATCATCTGGGTTTTTGATTTTAGATGACAGTGCGCTCACCGTATTCAATCCCTGAACTTCAAACAATTCCCATTTCAGACCAGGACTGACAAGGCTTGCATCTCGCAAGGTACAAATTCCCAGGAACAAAAGAAAGGCGGGGGGGAACAGAGCTGTGGGACATTAATTCCAAAACCTGGTACAAAACCATGCTCAGACACTTTGAAACTGTACTTGAACAGAATTCCAGCACCTGTTACAGCAGCAACATGAAAGCGTTATCTCATCTTCATTCCTAAATCAAAGCATTTTAAAAGTGCGCTATGGCATGCCAATAAGCGTGCATTCACTGCAAGTTGTTTGGAGGGGATGAGGAAAAGCATCTTTTCCTCCCATTATACAGCTATTTCCCTTATGCACCCCAATTATTGGGATCATAGCTAATCCACAGAGGTCTACTGCTTTCAAAATGGTGATTACAAATAAACTAATGAGAACAGGAAACGCTGGACTTTTTTTTTTTTTTAATTGCTTTAATTTTATACTTTTTATTTTGTGCTTTCCAAAGGCAGATATGACCTCCAACTCCCCCCACCAAAAATAATAAAATTAACTGGTAAAAGAATGCCAACCTAGTTGCTCTATCTATGCTCTGAACTCATTTTCTTAGACTGACTTTGAAGTTGTATAAATATTTTTACCTAAAAGGAGAGCTACAGCTGTTTGAATTGGGCTCAGATTCATTCTTCTACATCTACCGTTATTCTGGGTAGACTTTGAGAAGTTATTTGTACTTTATAAAAGCTAAAGTCTCCAAGGAAGCCAATCCTTTTGTTTTGAAGAAGAAAGCAAAGTAACTGAAGGTTATGAATACTCACACTTTCTGGGATTCCAGAAATGATATATTTGTTCTTTGACTTGCTTTTCATTAAGGAAAAAAGTGCCATAAATTATTTGGTTTGTTTGCCTCTCTGATCAGTCAACTAAAAGATGTTACTGCTTTAGGGCAATGAAATATGTTGCCTCAATTTAATTTTTTTTTTTTAGTACATAAGCTCCCTCTATCAGATTTCTATGTGGGTATGCATTATTAGAAGGAAAAAAAATCACTGGGTTATAGCTTTTGAAACTCACAATGTGATTTAAACAGTTCTCATCTCTGAAGAGTTAGTAGCCTTACACGCAGTTCAAGTTCAAAGTTAGTCAGCTAGTGGGCCAAATTCTTCCTCAGCTCCCTTACAAGGGATGAATTGGGCCCATAACATACTAAAAACGCAAAATTTTACTCAGACTGTACCTGAACAGCTGGGCTTTCTGATGAGAAGAACCAAATGGTATCTAAATTGCTTTTATTCATTGCATTTTCTTCATTTTGGCAATAAAATAAATCATTGCCTAGCTTAATGAACTGTATTTATTAACAGCACTATTTTTTCTTCCTTCTTCTAAGAAAGGCAGTGGTAATTAGACCTACAGTGGTTTTATGGCCAAGGCTGAAATTTATCTGATAAAGAGAATAAGTGGGCAGAGAAGTAGAGAGAGACTCACACTGCTCCAGAGAAAGCTTCCGCCATTCATGAGAGCAGAGAACAAACATAACCACAAAGCTATGGAAAGGATGGCATGGGACTGAGTGCCTGAAATTACACCTACTCCCTTTCCTGATAGCAAGTTGATTATGTCTCTAATATTCTGATATGATTTTTAGGAAACTTTTGAAAACTGCGAAGCCCCATTTACAAATAGCAAGAAAAAATACACTAAGGCATCCTTGCAACAACAAGATAAGCCATGGCTAGATTTTATCGCAACTACTCCTCACAGATGTACTAGAAGACAGAGGCAGACAAGCCCAGGAAAACATACATGCCAGCCAGATTTCTAGAAAAGTCCTCAGCAGGGGAAGCAGCACAATAACAGGGACAGTAGATGTGACTTTGGAGACCTGAGATCATTGACTTGGCTGTAGTATATTCTGTTTCCCAGTGCAATCCTATTTACTTAGGTTCAATAGCTTTGACATAGTGTCTGTTGGTACTCACTTATTTTGCTTGCAAGAATTTCACTCCTTATCCTGGTGTGTAAGAATACAAAGATCCTATCCATGTATAAGCAGCTAACCCATTTTTTGGCTTACTTTTAGATAAATAACTTGCAAGAATCCCCCAAGAAGACCATTTAGCAAGCTGTTCCCCCCATGGTTCAGCTATGCTTATGCTCCATCCAATTCCCCTCTGCCGAAAACCAGCCTTTTCAACATGAGATTGGCTTGTAAATTAGTTCAAAGGGCTTCTGGGACCACAGGGAATATTTTTTTGGAGGGAAGAGAAGGGTGATTCTCTGCTCTTCACCCTGCAGGTCACACAAGTACAAGGAAGGGAGACAAGCCACCACTTGGTGCTGGAACACAGGCAGACAGAACAAGCTGAGATCCACCACCAGAGCTCTCCAAAATGCACAAGTGCCAGAGAGGTGGCACGGAGAGTCACTGAGCTCTAACCAGGATGGTTTTCACCTTTTGCCTTGCTTCCTGTTAGAGGCGGGAAGCAATGTGGAGCAGGTGAGTCACTGCTTATGAAGTGGTCTACTACAAGCAGACAGAGTTGGTAGAGTCCAATTCTGGCTTCCCAAAGGCCGGGGGGAAGCAAACAAGCACTCAAGCAGCCCACAGAATTATTTCCCTCACCTTCTATGTACCAGGGCAGCGTCAGCCAGGGACAGCTGCTGAGCAAACACCACAAAAAAGGTATAGGGCAGGGCCCCGCAGCTGGGCTTCATGGGCCCTAAGTGTGAGTCATGGGTCCAAGGACATATTTTCAGTATGTAATCACCATGTTTTCCCTTAATGCAATAGGCATTCAGCCATCCTCTCAGACTTCAAGGATAACAGCTTGCTCAGAATACAGCAGGTCCTTTTTACTGTTACCGTCAGCTCAGAACTGATATCCAAACTATTCCAGTAAACCCCACAGCTTCTTTGGCATCTCCAGCCCTCTTTGATTCTGACCCTTCGGTTTTGTGTTTTCCTTTGTTTTTCTGTCACAGCCAACTTTTCAGAGTGCAGAGTTTGCTCTGATCACCGAATTACATCTTTGAAGCCAACCAGCTCTGCTTTCAGTGCATTACTTCTCTCTCAAACACCACTGAGGGGTTCCTCCAGGTTTTGGAATCCACTGAGCGAACAGGGAGAAGAGGTTGGGAGGTGAAGCTAAAATAAGTTTCCATAGCTTGTAAAGCATTTTTAAGAGAAGCCTTGGCAGGCAGTTCAGGAATCACCAAGTGCCTGGGTGACTGAACTGCTAATACATATAAAGTGAGAGAGAAATGATGCTCAGTTCCTGCCAGTGTCTGCCCCATTCTCCTGCTGTTTCCTCTCTGACCGTACCAGTTGCAAACAGGTTTCTAGCAACCCCAGCTGTTGTCAACCTGTTATTTCATCTGTCTGTCCGTCTTAGGAACCCCCACTTCGGCAAAAAACAGAAGCACATTAGCTCAACTGAACAAGTCTACCAGTAACTTTTTACAAACAGGTCGCAAGCAAATGGTGCACACAAAGTAAAGGCAGCACAGAGACCGTGCTACACCTTTCCAGTAGAGAAGCACTAATTGCAGTAGCCAATACTTGGGTTCCCACTTAGAAACAAAGAATCACAGAATGGTTTGGGTTGGAAGGGACCTTAAAGACCACCCAGTCCCAACCCCTTGCCATGGGCAGGGACACCTCCCACCAGACCAGGTTGCCCAAAGCCCCATCCAGCCTGGCCTTGAACACCTCCAGGGATGGGGCATCCACAGCTTCTCTGGGCAACCTGTGCCAGGGCATCATCACCCTCAGATTAAAGAATTTCTTCCAAACATCTAATCTAAATCTCCCCTCTTCCAGTTTCAAACTGTTACCCCTTGTCCTGTGACTACATGCCCTGATAAACTTACTTGTGTATATAGCACACATATTTCTTCTTTTCCCCTTACACATTTGCATGCCAATGTTTTCAAAGAAGATGAAAACATGAACACCGCGTCAGGTTTCATTTCACCGTACCAACAGAACTACTGTATGAAAGCCACAATACTACTCAGGGCAGAGTCCTTAGTTCCTATGTAAATCTGAAGGAAACCTCACTTGGGCAAAACTTCTCTTGATACAGACTTGGGGATGGGCTATGGATTCTCTGAAACAAAAATCTGCCTTAACACTCCATAATAACAGGTCTTCTACCTCCATAAATCACGTAAATTTGGCAAAAAATGTCACTATTTCAGGTTTGAGGTAGGGAAAAGAGCATGCTGGTAAAAATGTGGCTGGGCACCAGCCACTTTTTATTTAGGTGCTCCTCAGCGTGATGGGAGGTCTAGATTGTGAATTGGAACAGGGATTCATCTTTAGCCACCAGAGCCAATTTCTATCCTTTTATTCTTCCACAAAACTCTAGATATCATCATTTTAATCACATACATGTACCAACAAATACTGATTTGACTCTTGATATACGGCCAAGAGTCATATATAAGTATAGGCACAATAACTCCTTGAACTCCTTGCTTTAGTCCAGCTCTCCCCAGCCATGAGGAGTTCAGCTGCTGGGATGGCTCCCCAGGGATCACTGTGACTGCCCTTGGAGAGGGCTACCTCTTGCTTCTCTACCGGATCCCCTCTCCACATCTTCATGCATCTCCTGCCACCCTTGTCTTACTTCAGGACTGACAGACACCCCAGGTACGACTGAGTGGAAGAAGAATGGGATTCTGCAAGGACTTCCAGCATGGCACCAGCGTTTGGGTTGAGGAACGGAGGGGATTTTACTACACCGGGAGTTACAAACGCAAACATTTGAGAAAACGTGTAAATGAGTTTGTCTGAGCTGAGGCAGTTCCTAGTTGTTTCAACTATTTTTCAATCCTTCGCATGCTCAGTTAACAAAGGATAAAGATTTCCTCCCCTACCAATGCTTCTGAGATCCTCCTAGAGTGGTAACAGGTAATTAATTGCATATAATAACAACGGTCTGCCAGCAATCAAACGAATACCTTCAAGTATTCGGAACAGAGATAGAAATGATGATAGTTTCCTAACGTTTTAAAGCCTGGAAGAGTCAAGGAGCTTCATTTCCAAAGCTAGTACACCCAGGTGGAAGAGCAGATGCTTATTCTAGTAGCTCCTCCGTATCGCACGTATCCAAAACTAGAGAGGTTGCAAAGATGTCGACACCGGCGCGCACCATCCCAGCGGTGCTCACCAGAAAAAGTCACCGGGCGAAAGCGGTGGAGCTCGGAGCGGCTTCGGCTGGCTCTTCGGGCAGGAGGAGCTCGGAGGCTCCTTCTGGAGAAGCGCAACCGGTTAGGCTCTGGACAGCGGTAAAAACCCCAGCAATCGCCAAACGCCGTGCAGAGCAGAAACACCTCGCAAAGCGGCGAGCACAAAGCCCGGCGGCACGACGAGGCTCCCTGCGTGTCGGGGCGCCCCTTCAGCCGCCACCCCCCGCTCCACGGCCCCTCCGAGCCCGCAGCCGGGACCAGCGGCGGGGGCTCCCCGCTCCTGCCGCCTCGCCCCCCGGCGGCGCAAGCTGATGGGAAGCCAGGCAACGAAACCGCCGGCCGGGGAGGCTCGGGGAGGCTCGGCCGGCACCGGGGCTCGCCCCGCAACTTGTGGGCGACCTCCCCGGGCTGCGGCTCGGGGCTCGCCGCCCCCCCCCCGCCTCACCTGTTCAGCACTTTCCTGATCCTCTGGCGCACGCTGGAGGAGGAGGAGGCGGAGATGCCGCCCCTGCCGCCGCCTCCTCCGTCGGCCGGCAGGTTCTCGATGGTGGCCACGACATGGTTGGGCTGCGGCGGGGGGCGCGGCGGCGGCGGCGGCTGCGGCGGCGGCGGGTGGCGGTGGTGGCGGTGGCGCTCCGGGGACAGCATCGCGGCGGGGCTGCGCCTCAGCGGCCGGCGGGGCGCATCCCGGCGGCGCCGGGGAGGGAGGAGACGGGGATTGAGGAGGGCAGGGAGGGAGGAGAGGAGGGAGGAGAGGGAGGGAGGGCGCTGCTGCCGCCGCCGGTGGCTTCGGACCCTCGCCCGCTCCTCCCTCACTGGGCTGCCGTGCAGCGAGGGGCGGGCTGCCGCCGCCAGCCGGTGCCGCGCACGGGCTACCAAGTGGCGGCACTTGGCGACCCTCCTCCTCCTCCTCCTCCTCCTCCTCCTCCTTCTCCTCCTCCTCCTTCTCTTCCTCCTTCTCTTCCTCCTGCTGCCGCCGCTCGCCCCCTTTGTTCCCCGCCCGCCGCGGCGGAGCCCCCGGGGCCGTGGGTGGCGGCGCCCGCCCCTGCGCTGCGCCGCCGGGGCCGCCAGGGGGCGACGGCGACAGCCGCCACGGCCCGGTAACGGCGTGGCCAAGCCCCGGGGAGCAGCGGCAGCCGGGACCCCGCGGGCCCGGCCCCTGTTTACAGGCAGCCCTCCTTTTGCCAGTGTCAGTTTTTAACATTTCGGTTTACTCCGGGTACCTCGGCAGCCCCGGTCTAACAGGTCCGCAGAGGAGGCCCGCCGTAGCGTGGTGCGGTACCCGAGGAGCGCTCCTGAAGGTGGGGATCGCTCGCTCCAGATGCTCCAAAGTTCGCTCTCTGGGCACAAAGCCAGTCTTCGGCGCACGCCGAACCTCGGTCTAATCAGATCAGGCTGCTGAGATCCTCCTCTCTCCTATCCCCCAGTTTTCCATAAGTGGGGGAAGATAAGGTTGGGGCTGCTTGACAGCCCTTGGAAGGGACAGAGCCCCAAAAACCTGTCCGTGTCCACCAGCCAAAGCACCCACGAGATGCCACAAGCTGCAGCCTCAGCTGCCCCGTGTCACCCTCTCCAGCTTCTCTAACACATGCCCATAAATGTTTTCGTCCCCGCTGTTGAGTCGCACCAGCTCTGGAAATCTGTGTCTGGTGGCAACAGCAAATATTCTGAGAATATTTGCAGTGAGACAGCACCGAGATAAGAAGCGTGTTTGCTTCTTTCTGCTCAGTGGCCACTTCAGGCTAATCCAACATCTGGACAGAGAGGAACAATATTGTTTGTGCAGCTCCATTCCTAACATTTCAGCCACGTGGATGTACACCTGCAGCCCAGCTTGGGGTCTGCTGATAAGCAGGGGTTCTCCTGTAAGCTCCCATCCTCGGGACAGTCGCCTCGTTTGCTGCTTCTTACTGATGCAGAGGGAAACTTTAAGTCCATGCCCCTGCTGCCATCATGGCCAATAGATTTCTTGCACATGCAGATCTGTCACAAATGCATCCCCAGACTTTTGCTCTATGCCCAATTGTCCAACAAAACTCTTTCAAATTGCTTTCATTTGGTCTCACTATCGTGCTGCATGCGTAGCTTCACATGGCTTTGTGCATCTAACATTGCAGCTTAGCCGTGCAGGCCTTTTTTCCTTGATTAGCCGAAATTACTGGGAGCAACGATTATACTGAATTCATTCTGTTTAGTAATATCAGCAGACTGACTGCATCATGCAATCAGGTTGAGAGCAGTGTATTTTAACATTTTAATAATTACTCAAGATGATGTTCATGTGGCTAAATAGCCCTTGCGGTCTGAGCACTCTTGGCCTGATTTCAAAGACAGTGCTAAGCGTGTTCAGCTCCCATTACAGCTGTTCCTCAGCTCGATGACATTCAACTATGGCACGTCTGGCATCTTCATTACTATAACACCTGAATTAATTTTACTGAAAGATAAGGATAGGTTTTGGATAATTGTGAAAATATACATTTTGTTAAGCATCTCATCCTACTGATTAACAGGTGAACACACTAGATGTTAGTCCTACAACCTTTCTTTGCAGCTTATGCTGAAGAAGTGTTTTACCTTCTACCATGAAGTCCATTTCTGAGTCTAGGTTTTCCAAAATTATAACACGAGTTTAGGCCCTGGCTGGCAGCCTTTGTGGTCACCTCCGTAAATAAAAGAAAAGCACCTTTCCATGTCCAGCTGAGTTCACAGGGGACTAAGCCCTTTTCTCTTTTGAGTTTCTGTCCGTAAACACAGGCAGATGTCTGACCTGCAGGTGTGCCACTCGAAGCCCACTCAAGACCTGTCAAGCCTTGCAGCAGGACCAGAGGCTGAAGAATAACTAGAGGGACAACACAACACCAGGAAAAGCTATAAGCAGGATAGAAATGGCA
>CM021767.1:66829962-66844120 GCA_011076525.1 Nettapus auritus
CCGAGTCCAACCTCTGACCTAACACTAACAAATCTTCCACTAAACCATATCCCTAAGCTCCACATCTAAACATCTTTTAAAGACCTCCAGGGATGGTGACTCAACCACTTCCCTGGGCAGCCTATTCCAGTGACTAACAACCTGTTCAGTAAAGAAGTTCTTCCTAATATCCAACCTAAACCTCCCCTGGCACAACTTTAGCCCATTCCCCCTCATCCTGTCACCTGGCACATGGGAGAACAGACCAACCGCCACCTCGCTACAGCCTCCTTTCAGGTACCTGTAGAGTGCGATAAGGTCGCCCCTGAGCCTCCTCTTCTCCAGGCTAAATAGTAACAGCTCCCTCAGTTGCTCCTCATAAGACGTGTTCTCCAGACCCTTCACCAGCTCTGTACCCCTTCTCTGGACTCACTCAAGCACCTCCATGTCCTTCTTGTAGTGAGGGGCCCAAAACTGAACACAGTACTCAAGGTGTGGCCTCACCAGAGCCGAGTACAAGGGGACAATCACATCCCTGGACCTGCTGGCCACGCTGTTTCTTATGCAAGCCAGGATGCTGTTGGCCTTCTTGGCCTCCTGAGCACACTGCTGGCTCATAGTCAGCCAACTGTCAACCAAAACTCCCAGGTCCTTCTCTGACAGGCAGCTTTCTATCCACACATCTCCCAGCCTGTAGCTCTGCTTGGGGTTGTTGTGCCCCAGGTACAGAACCCGGCACTTGGCCTTGTTGAACTTCATACTGCTGGCCTCGGCCCATCGGTCCAGCCTATCCAGATCATCTTGCAGAGCCTTCCTAACCTCGAGCAGGTCGACACATGCACCTAATTTGGTGTCGTCTGCAAACTTACTGAGGGCCGCAGACGGGTCCCAACTGTCCCCAAGGGGAAAACAGATCCTAGCCCAGGAGCTGGCAGGGCTCACTGAGAGCGCTTTAAACTAGGTAAGAAGGGGGACAGGGAAGAAACAAAGCCTGTGGGAGGTGTGCCAGGGGGAACAGTGGCTAGGCTGGGAGAGAAGGCAAAGGCTCAGCTGAAGTGCATCTACACTAATGCATGCAGCATGGGCAACAAGCAGGTGGACCTGGAAGCCATTGTGCAGCACGTGGGCTATGACTTGGTTGCCATCACAGAAACGTGGTGGGACCACTCTCATGACTGGAGTGCTGCCATGTCTGGCTATAGGCTCTTCAGAAGGGACAGGCAGCACGGAAGGGGTGGTGGAGTGGCTCTCTATATTAGAGAGTGTTTTGATGTTGTTGAACTTGAGGCTGGCAATGACAAGGTGAAGTCACTATGGGTTAGGATCAGCGGAGAGGCCAACAAGGCAAGCATCCTGATGGGGGTCTGTTATAGACCGCCAAACCAGGATGAGGGGGTGGACGAGGAGTTCTACAGGCAGCTGACAGAGATTGCAAAATCGTCAGCACTTGTTCTTGTGGGGGACTTTAACTTCCCAGACATATCCTGGAAGCACAACACAGCCCAGAGAAAGCAGTGCAGGAGGTTTTTGGAGAGCGTGGAAGATAACTTCCTGACCCAGCTGGTTGGTGAGCCTACCAGGGGAGGTGCCCCGCTAGACCTTCTGTTCACTAACAGAGAATGACTGATGGGAGATGTGGTGGTCGGGGGCTGTCTTGGGCAGAGTGACCACGAAATGGTAGAGTTCTTGATACTTGGCGAAGTCAGGAAGGGGACCAGTAAAACCTCTGTGTTGGACTTCCGGAGGGCTGACTTTGAGCTGTTCAGGACACTGGTTGGCAGAGTCCCTTGGGAGGCGGTTCTGAAGGACAGAGGAGCCCAGGAAGGCTGGGCGCTCTTCAAGAAAGAAATCTTAATGGCTCAGGAGCGGTCTGTCCCCACATGCCCAAAGATGAGCTGGCGCAGAAGAAGACCGGCCTGGCTGAACAGAGAGTTGTGGCTCGAGCTTAGGAGAAAAAAGAGGGTTTATAATCTTTGGAAAAGAGGGCAGGCCACTCAAGGGGACTACAAGGATGTTGCGAGGCGGTGCAGGGACAAAATTAGAAAGACCAAAGCTCATCTGAAGCTCAATCTGGCTACTGCTGTTAAAGACAACAAAAAATGTTTTTATAAATACATCAATACCAAAAGGAGGACTAAGGAGAATCTCCACCCTTTACTGGATGCAGGGGGAAACTTAGTTACCAGAGATGAGGATAAAGCCGAGGTGCTTAACGCCTTCTTTGCCTCAGTCTTTAGCAGCAAAACCAGTTGCTCTCTGGACGCCCAGTACCCTGAGGTGGTGGAAGGGGATGGGGAGCAGAATGTGGCCCCCACAATCCACGAGGAGATGGTTGGCGACCTGCTACAGCATTTGGATGTACGCAAGTCGATGGGGCCGGATGGGATCCACCCGAGGGTACTGCGAGAACTGGTGGAAGAGCTGGCCATGCCACTTTCCATCATTTATCTGCAGTCCTGGCTACTGGGGGAGGTCCCACTTGACTGGCGGATAGCAAACGTGACGCCCATCTACAAGAAGGGCCGGAGTGTAGACCTGTGGAACTACAGGCCTGTTAGTTTAACATCAGTGCCAGGGAAGCTCATGGAGCAGATTATCCTGGGCATCGTCATGCGGCAGTTGCAGGGCAAGCAGGCGATCAGGCCTAGTCAGCATGGGTTTATGAAGGCTAGGTCCTGTCTGACGAACCTGATCTCCTTCTATGACAAGGTGACACGCTTAGTGGATGAGGCAAAGGCTGTGGACGTGGTCTACCTTGACTTCAGATTTAAGAGCCTTTTCTATAGCCACACTTCTGCTGATGATAACTTCTGAATTCTTTCCTGAGAGGAGAGGAGGAGACTGGTCAACCAAAGCTGGGACGGGGAGCTGATCCTCATACTGGAAAGAGGATGAAGACAGAGACAAGGGCATGTACCATAGGCAATTCATTGTTCTGTTGTTTAGCTTGACTCTACTTTGAAGACGGCAAGCATCTCTTGGCAAAATTTTCTTTCAAATGTATGCAATCGTTTGTAACATTTTTGTTTCAGCAGGCTATTTTCTCGAGAAACTCATGTCTGCCTCACTTTCAAATAATTTCAATTATTCCTTCTACCTGAATGGCTAGATAGAATGGAAGATAGACATTGTTTCATTAAAATTGGCTTTAGATGTTGGCACGATCCACAGGTAAATCACTGCTGCTGTACCAACGGCCGTACCAAGGCAGCACTGGCTCTGTCCAGGCAAAGGCTGCAACCCACCTGCACAAATGCACACACTTCTCTGTGTGCACACACAGACAAGGCCTCTAAAGCCCCCTTTAGTCCATGGCTAGGAGTCTTGCCTTTCCACTGAGTTCATCTCTAATAACTCCCCCCCTTAAAAGCACCAGTTTCTCTCTGTGTACCACGGTGCAAACCTCACTGACGCCTTGGGTGGGGGCAGCTGCCCTGTGGGATACCACCAGGAGGAGTCAGCCCCTGCCTGGTGACAGTGCCCTGGGACCTCCCCTCAGTTTTCTGCATGAAGAGACAAAGCTCAAGGTAAAGCAAAGAGTTTCCTCAGACTCTTTCACAGCTCAGAAGCACTGTGAGGAAAGAGACCTTCATCCTCCTAATGAGCAATTGTGTTCAGAGTAAATGCACTCCTTGAAGGGCGTTAATGCTTTCATCACCACTGGCTAATGAGCCTGAACTTGCACCTTGTACCAGATACTAATCAGATTCCTCTTTCTGTGCTCTCTAAAGCAGTGCAATTTGGTCTGCCAGCTAGCAGTGATGCTGTTTAAAAATAACTTCACATGGGTGTTCCTATTCAGTATTTCTGTCACAACAGTTGCTACAGGTCCAGGCCCAGGCAAGACTAGGGCCCATTTTAAAATGCATTGCATTCTTAATTTCTTTTAAGGTTGTCCTTAACTTATTCCACTTACAAAATCAAAAATAGTAAAGTGTCTCAATTGAAAAATAACTTCTTGTAAAATTTAATTTCACTTTTTTTTTTCCCTCAAAATTTAAAAATACTTCTTTCTTCCTTTTTTTTTTTTTTTTTTTTTTTTTTTTGTAATCATTTGCATAATCCACAATACTTTCAGCACTTTCTTACTTTGCATAAATCAATTTCACTTCTTGTTCACCTCATCATTTTCAGAGGAATTCTTTTCTGCTTTACTGGACTTAAATTAATTCTCTGGAGGAAACAGTGTCATGACACGGCCAGCATCAAAATCTGCATAATGAAAGCATTTTTTTCCATTTAAATTGGCACTCAAGAAGATCACCGCTCATTAGCAGACTTTAGATCTTTTATTTCATTTTAAGTGAGAAAGACAAGCATTCTTCCCCTGATATAAGTTTCTTGCATAAAAATTTATTCAGTGATCTTTAATTTACTGCAGTGCAAGTTAGGTGCCTAGATACTTTTAAAAAACAAGTCTATGTGATTTGTAGAGGATTAACTTCACTAGCAAGACTATCAAAATTGCCATACTTGATCAGACTAGTGATCTGTCTGGTTTGGTTTCTTTCTGAGGTCAAAACTAGTTTGAGAAGATGACTAAATAATGGATGGATGTGGAATCACTTGTGATAAAGGGAAATTTCTTCTTAATTCCAGGCACTCAGCAGCTGCTTTTGTTGGTGACGATCTTAGATGAGGTTTAATACATAATCTGTACTGGCATTTATGAATGGGAAGAGTGCTTCATGTAATATATATATCTTGTAGGTCCTTTCCAGCCTTGTGTTTCCATGATTCTGTGATTCTCTCCATCATAATAGAAAAGTGCTGGCAGTTGGGCGATATCACTGGTGAGTGGAAAAAGGGAAAAATCATGCCCCTACTCTTCAACAATTAAAGAACTGAACAGAGTACTACTCTTCAACAATTAAAACAATTAGGTGACGTTTCTCAGAAAGAGTGGTCAGGCATTGGAACGGGTTGCCCAGGGAAGTGGCTGAGTCACCATCCCTGGGGATGTTCAAGGAAAACTTAGACATGGTGCTAACAGACGTGGTTTAGTGGGTGACATTGGTGGTAGGGGTGTGGTTGGATCAGATGATCTTGGAGGTCTTTTCCAACCTTAATTTTTCTATGATTCTATGATTCTACGTTTCTCTCTGTGGAGAGGAAGAGCACTTCTTGCTCTTGGTCCCATAACACAGCTGCAGGATGGTGCAGCTTGAGCTCCTCATGCCCATGTATCCATGGTCATACTTGGGCAGCTGCAGACTGCCTGCTGTTGGCTTGTCTCTCTGGAGGCCTTGCTTCAGGCTCCGAGATACCTGTCCTGCATGACTCAACTCAGCCTTCCCCAGCACTTCTGGTTTAATCATTCCAGGCAACCTGCGGTCCACACTGACCTTTTCCATTCTGTCCTGTCATATTTTCTCCCCAAGTACATGTTCTACTGGTTTTAGTCCAGTTGCTAAAAATAATATTCTCTTTCTTTATAAGCTGAAGATTTTGACTTTGCTTGCAACTCACTGTTTCTATTTGAATATTTTATAGGATCAATGAGCAACGCTATCTGCTTGCCTTTTGTAAAGTTCCATGTGTTAATGGAAAGCTGCTTTTGTCTGCTATATACGATAATAAAGAACATTTGAACACTTGGAAGAAAGTGTTGGTGCACCTACCTCTCCTGCATAGATGCGTATTTTCCAATCATTGACTATTTCTTTGTCATTGCTATGATGTAGAAGGAATCAACTGAACACGGGGAGCCTCTGACAAAAAAGAATGCATTTCAGAAACAGCATTGAATATTATATTTAATTTGGTAACATTTCTGAAAGGCCTTTTTTTTTTTTTTTTTTTTTTTTTTTAATTACTTTCCTAGTTAGTATGTATTATTCCAAAATACATGCCTTTGATTTTAGAAATTGTCAGAGGAAATGAATAGTTTTGCCACAACTATTAAATGTCTTGCTTATCTTATGTATTCTGTGTGAAATAAAAAAATCTGTTTATGCAAAATTTATTTATGCTAAGTCTTGAAAAATATTTATATGCTAGAAAAGTGGAAGACATAGTGATCTTTTAACTGCAAAACACTTTAAAAAAAAAAAAAAAGAAAAAGAAAAAGAAAAAAAAGCTTATTTCTTATATGTTTTAAAGTATATTTTTTGTTTCTTCTTCCATCAGTCTTCCTTTCATTCCTTGAGCTGTTATAGAATATAAACGTAGGAACCTTGTGCTTTTGACATGAGATCACCATCATTTTCTAATTTATTTATCAAAAGTTTTTCAAATGAGATGCCTTGGCTGGTCAGATGTATAGCTGAATAGAATTCACCCTTTTTGGAAAATGTATCCTATTTATTCTGATATCTTTGAAGAACTGTATTTGTGAAGGCATCCACATTTTCTGCACTGATGGACAAGGCAGATAGAGTGAGGTGGGAGGAGAGGAGACAGTGTCACTCCATCATTTGGACACTGTCAGGGTAGAAACAGGGGAGCTGAATTTGGTTCCTGTGCCCAGTGCTCTTTCATTATGTTGCAGTTACTGGATGAAATAGTTAATGCGTGTAGGCAAAGTATAACTTAGACCTAAATCTTCCATTTCCTTGGTGATCATGCTTGGGCTGGGCAGGAGGGGAGTAGCCATGCTGTCAAAAGACAGGACCTTGCTCAGCCCTGTGGCTGAATGTTGATAAGGTGTCCAAAAACTGCACAATGCTGACCCAGGGATGGAGGCACCTGATGAACAGAGAGGTGCAAGATTCTGGGTACAGCCTCGTGCTAACCTTTTCTCTCCACTGGCCTAGAGCTGCGTCCCTCTAACAGTATCATCTTGAGATGTTCCTGCTCAGGCTGCTGCTTCAATAAATTTCACTGGCTGAGAATAAAGAAATAGCCTTCTATCAGTTCTGTGGTTTTCAGCCAGAAGAAAACAATTTGACCATTTCAGATCCCTAGACCATAGGAGTGCAAGAAGGGTGGTTTACTGTAAAACAATAAAAATAACTTGCTGCAGAAAAGTTATCCTAGAGCTAGACCTTCTATGGTCTGGGTGGAAATGCCTTCATCTCCCTGAGTTCAGCTGGTCATAGTAATTGGAAGCTGGAAAAGGAACATGCTACAGAGCACCCAGCTATAGCATGTCTCTATTTTTTTTTTTTCCTTCTATTTGTTTTAGGTTTTCAAATAAAAACAGAGCATGTTCTTCATCCCAGGAGCTTTCACTCTAATGGGCTGTTAATGAGTTATCAATTACTTATGCAAAAAAAATACACACATATGCACATATTCCTCAGCTGAAGGTTTGCCGTGTTTAAATGTTGGGGCTCATATCCTTCTCACCTGGGTCTCCAGCCCTGCGTGCATCTTTGCATTCACCCTGTTACAAGGTCTGACATGTAGCACCATGAGCAAGACTGCAGATCTGAGGCTCATGGACTCATGCTCTGCTCTCATGCAACACTGGCAGTTGCCTGTGTTACTTGCTATGATGCACTTCTCTTATCGAGCACTTGCAGTGCATCACTCAATCCTCAAGCCCTCTTGTGAAGGACACTAGCTGATAATCTTATTTCTGAAGGCACAATCTCCTTCTTGGCTGTGGATTCTTGAATTGCAAGGTCTAAAAAGCATTTCTGTCCATTCACAACAGGACCAAGATCTAAACTTCCACCCAGCCTTTGTCATCCTCAGTTAGGACTGATCGCTGTTGTGAGCTTGACCATGTAATGAAATTGGTGACGTTGGCACAGGCAATACAAAACTTCTTGCTCATCCCAAGTTTGGAAACCACTGGCTGAACTCCAGTTTCCTCATGAATGAGGAGCTTTTGGCAAGACGCAGGGCAGTCACTGCCTCCCAGATGGCACAGAAATGTTTGTGGGACCCAGCAAGGTCAGGACACTGCTGGACAAGTGCAGTGCTTGGGCTGTTCTGGGCTCTTTCCTTTCCTCAGGATCCTCTCCTACAACTCCCTGCAAGTCTGAGTCCCTGTTAGCTCTATGGCTCTCCCCAGGGTGGCCTCCAACCTTGCTGTCAACATCTTCCCACCTTCTCCCTGCCCCATCTCCTCCCTTGCTGCCTTGCAGAGCTCCGAGCAGGGCAGCATGCAGGAGTGCTGCAAGTGGCAATGAAAAAACAAACAAACAAACAAACAAACAAACAGAAAATGAAAAACAGTGCAGAAAGGAAGAGTTGTGTTAAAAAACACATCGTCCTTCCCTGGTTGTTTTGTGAGTGATTAGACCATGTAAAACAAGTTTAACACCCCAGAATTAGCCAGGCTGCTAAGGGTTAAGGTATTTATGAACTTGTTAAGAGATGGAAACATTATGCACCCTTCATGATGTTTAATTTTAACTGTCACACTAGAGAGAGCCTTTGATTACATTATCAGTTTATTCTCATTGCCTGTTAGTTGTTGCAGCTCTTTTTTTTTTCACAGTTCTATTTCTGTGTTACAAAAGATATTTCTCCTAATTGACTGGAAATGAAGGATTTTAATTAGCCAAGCTTTTCACACAGAGGATTCCAACCGCTGCAATCATGGGCACACATAGGGTTAAGTATCAGTCTAAAAGATTAATGACTTAACTGGAATCATTTTATCACAGACACAGAAAATAAATCCCCTTCCCAGGGAGCCATTGAGGAAGGGACCTGCACAAACCAATAACAACTGTTTGTGCTGCTGTTCGCACCCACAAACAGCAGTGATAAGACAAAAATCATTGCAGGGATCAAAGTCCCGGAGCTCCTTGGCCAGAGCTGGGCTGAACCAGGAGGTGCACTGCCTACCTGCAGGTGACTCTCTGGAGACATCAGAGCTTGTGCCCTCAGCTGGCTTTCTCTGCATGGGAAAGCACCATGTGTGTTTGGTGCCAGGCTTCTGCCCGTGAGAGTACAGTACCTTGTGCTGATGCTGTTGCAAGGGAACCAGCGCTGGGTTTCACCCCTGGCAGTGGTTTGAAGCTCTGGTTTGGATTCCCAGAGGCTGCTGCTGGTATCTGCAAGACGTGGACCTGGGGGCTGAGAGCCCCAGCCACACACTTAAAAAAAAGCCAACATGACCCCCACTTTTCTTGCATTCTTTCAGCTTCCTCACAACATTCCCCCCAAACCAACTGGGACCAGGATACAGTGCAGCAAAAATGTGGCTGTTAGCTGACAGCAGAGTACAGAGAACGTGCGCCAGCAAAATGGGCAGAAATCTCTCCTGGATCACAAACATGTGGCAGTTACCAGTCCTGCACACTGAATATTACATAAACGTTGGGCTGCATGTGTTTTAAGGCTTGCCTGCCCATGGATAAAGAAATTAATCTGATGTTTAGATTAGGTTCGTGTCTATACACTGTAAGTATGGATTTAGTGGCTTTTTGGCCAGAAACAAGACAGAACTTGCTCAAAATCACAAGCTTTAAAACGTTCTCTCTTCTCCAGGACTAAATCCCAAAGTTGTTAATTGTTAAAGAGGCAAAACTTTGTCTTGGTGAGGACAGAGAAATACTGCCCGTGGAAAACTGTATCTTTGTCTGGGTGAATGAGGCCCCCCCAGAAAGTGCTGCCTCACTGTGAGCATTGACCTGCTTAGGAAAAAAAAAAAAAAAGATGTATAAAAATAAGCTCTCCAGGGCAAGAACTGCATCATTACACCACTTTCTTTTTTCCAGTGAAAGACTTTGTTCTAAGATTTTGCAAAAGCAGCTCTCAGTAACAGGAACCATCTTTATTCTAGCGGGCTGAGGGGCATGAAAACTCCTGATCCTCAAGAAAGTCCCTGTGCACCAGTACTACAGACACACCGAAAACCCCACTGGCTTAAAAAATACCAGGCTGTGAAAACAAGGGACTGGAAAGAAGAGACAACGTCACAGTTCTCTGGACAGCTTTAATTCAGCCCACCTGCATGAAGGTGTTATGGCTCAGTCTCACAGCCTTTCTCCCTTAGTCCCTGGCACTGTGAGGTACATGGGATAAGGTAAGGCAAAGCTGGTCAATATTTTATTGTATTTCCTTTTTTCTGCAGTTTGTAGCCCCAGGCCTTGTCTACTGCAGACTTTTCAAACCAGCTCTGAATAAAGATGCATCTATTTTCCCCCAGCCTTTTCTATAGCCTTCATCATCATTACTTCTGACTGCCTCAGACACTGGCTTATTTTCACTGCCTTGTAGATACTGCCTCCTTCGGAGGACTGAGGCACTGAGAGATCAAGGTCTGGATGGTGTGTGCTGGACTGAGACAGCTGAACCTACATTCCCTGGAGTAGCACGCTCAAGAGCGCATTAGCTGTTCCAGACATTGCTCCCATCTACTTGAGCTGCAGGTATTATCAGAATGGATAATTCTGCCAGGAAAAAAAATAAAATAAAACTACAACATTTTTATTTATTTATTTTATTAAAAAAAAAAACCATTCTGATAATACCAAAAAAAAGGAAGAAAGAAAGAAAATGGAAAAGGAAAAGAGAAAAAGAGCTCCAAGCTGGCCCCCAAATTCATGTCAAAGTGTTTAAGTGACTGGACTTGGCAGTGACAAAAATAAATGATCAGAGGATGCTTCCAGAGCAGCCAGAACCCAGCAGGTACTGCTGCACTATGGGCAGCTAGTAACAAAAGCTCTGCCAAGTGCCAGCTGCTGTTATGTGCTGGGGAGCACCAGGCTTGGGGGCATCAGGGGAATTTCTCCTGTCCTGATGCGGTGCACAGCTCTCGCTTCCCAAGAACAGAGCCTATACGTAAGACTTGCCCCACCACAGAGCCCAGCACAGCTGCCTGCTCCTGCCACAAGTGGCGCGTCTCTTTGGTCAGGCCACACCAACAGGGGATCTGCCTCACCTTGCATCACCTTGTGTGGGGAGGAGTCCCACTGGGACGTCCTTGGGGTCCCAATTCTCCTGCACGCTCTCCTGAAGTAGCGAGCTGTGATAAGAAATCTTTTTATAGAAAGTTACGCAAAGAAGCTACACAAGCTCTTTGATTCTGCTTTTGCATCCCAAAATATACAACTTTCTTCCTGATACTGTATGATCTTCAGTTACTAAACAAAAATAAATTATCTGCAGGAGAATAAGGGCAAGCTGAAAACTTATTTATCACCCAACCATTATAATGTGGTTGATGATCAAACAACCTGTGAAGCTGAGATAATTTTCTTCATCTTCAAGTAGCCACTGGAAAGCCTCATTACATGCCTGAAGTTGCATTGCTTAGCAACAGCATTTCAGAAATTCGAGTTATCAGCATGATCGCTAATAAGACAGTAAGCTGCAAAAGAATTCTGAATAAACTGGCTGCATTTGCATTTCAAAATAAATGAGAGTAAATGTCAGATTGTGTTTTGGAGTAGACGAACTCTTCTTAGCAGAGATACATTACATTTACTCAAGAATTTGTACAGTATAGACAAATCTGAAAAGTTTCTTAAATATAGCATATTTGTGAGTTTCGTTTATTTTACTGCTCTTCTAATGATAGCTATAGCTAAAGAAGCCTGCTTTCAGAATAAGATGCTGTCAAAGCATGGCACACACAAGGACAATTAGAAGTGGTATTTTCCACAGCAGAACACAGCTATGAACAGGAGTTTCTGAAAGATGAAGACACAATTAGCCTGCTGCAATTCCCAGGATCCATTTGAAGGATAGTTTGGTTTATCTAACCATATTTGAGAACACTTATTAAACAAATACTCATAGAGAAAATTTGAAAAACCTTCTTGGTCTCACTGTAAAAACACAGATGGTTAAGGGTAGCATAGTTCACAAAGACAGAGCAAGCCTAGGACTTTTCTGTAGCCCTGGATTTCTGCTGAAACATACAGGAAACAAAGCCATGGGGCTGACTGGTGAAAGCAAACCAAACTTCAGTCCAAGTCTATTGGTGAGACATTGCCTTTTTCACCTGTTCATAATATTGAGCTGATCAGCAACCAAGAACAAAAGTACCTGGCAGCAGCTGTGAAGCAGCTGATTTGAATTTGGCTACATTTTGTCTCCAGGGAATTCACCAGAAATGTTTTCTTCACTCGTTCATTCACAAGCATAGATTTTAGGTAGGGAAAAAAAAACAAACTCTTATTTCTGTTCTCTCTGCATGCAAGTTCATCTTGAAGGTAGAGGAGGACCATCATCTTACTTACCTACCTGTAGCTACTACTACAGGCACCTTCTCTAGCCAGAGTGTTTATGTGCATACAGGCATGTCCAAAAGTTGTCACATCCCACCTGTGTGGAACCTCCTCTGTGGCTGCCAGGGAAGCCTCCTGGCCAGCTTTGACTCATTGCTTCAGCGAGGGAAGGTGAATTTTTTCTAACAGCACTGGTGGGGACAGGGAGAGCCAAGCACAGCAGTGACAACTCTGAGAGTGAGATGTACAAGAATGGCCTCAGAAAAGCACTAAGGGGTGAGGGGAAGCTTGCAGAAGGGAGAAGATGCTGGGATGAAAGTGGCCTGTGAGCCTGGGTTGCCTAACCCCCCACGGTGGCCTGTGAAGTGACCTTTGGGTGCACCTTCTTTCTCTCAGACCCTCTTGCATTACACAGGACACAGGATGAGCCTTATTTGCCTGAACAAGTTGAAACCCTCAGCCTTATTTAGCAAGCACTACTCTAGTAAATGTTAATTAGGCCTGAATTACTAGGTTCATCATGAGTTTATTCACTGTGGTTAATCTCAATGATTTTGTGAGTTAACTTTCCTTCTGAGGTGCAAAGAACAAGAGCTGGATAGTCAGGTCTTACTGGGAGGCTGACACACAGTGACATTAATTGGAGTTGGAGAGGTGTAGGAGATGACATTTCAGAGCAATATGTACTGCTCCCATGTCCAGAGCACGGCTCATCCCCATCAGGTTGGCAGCTGCAAGTCCTCAGCACTTTTCTACTCAAGCTCCGGGGTCTCGAGCTTTGCAGTTAAGGCTTAGCTATGAAAAGTTTGTCTCCAGAGACTTGTCTTTTCTTAATTGAGAGTGTCAGATAAGCTACAAGCATTGCAAAAGACAAGGCTGTTGACCCTACCTGGAGCACAAGTCCCCTTTTGTATCCATGATGGAGAGATCTTATCCCTTCAGCACTGTAAGATCTGTACTTGTAGAGCCTGTATTTTTTAAACTCTACCCAAATCAAGTTAGATATTTCCCTTCCAACTTCCTCTCAAGAAGAGGGCAAGACTCATCCTTTAGGCTCTCTTTTACTATTAGTTGTCAGCATATAAGGGCAAAAATTCCAAGCCAAGTTTCCCCTAGTCTAGAGGTCAGTCAGTGGGAGAGCTTTTACCTGCAATGAATCCAAATGACAGGCAAACAGATCTAAAGGAGAGAAAAAGAGCTTGACCTTGTGAAAGAGACAGAGTTAAGGCTGTTTGGATACATCAGGAACACAAAGATGCACAGCTTAAATGTGCCATGCTTCTTTCAAAGACTGTTCTCAGAGCTCCTTTTTGTTTTGTTACAGCATTTTTGTTTTGCTGTATTATTCAAGTCTTTTCTAACCTAAAGTCCTAGCCTGAAGTTATTTCTCCCTGCAAGCAAATGTTATTTTAATTTTACATTTTTAGGAAAAAAAGTCAATACATGTGAAGTGGTATTTCGCCTCATTTCAAGGTGAAATGTTGGAAATAGTTTGGGAAATGCTCTAATTCTGAACACCGTGAAGCCTCTTGTAGTTTGACACCCACATGTAGCTCTTCTGGCCTACAAAATAAGCTAAGAATGGAAAATAGCTCATTCTAAACCTCAGCCATATTTAATGCTGAAAATAAAACATGTAGACAACCTTATAATTCTTATAAATAATGATTCTACAGTCCAGGGCAATAAATGTGAAAACTATGGTTTATGATAATGTATTCTGCAGTGACAGTAGAAAAATAGGTCATCATTTTGAAAAGGAGGGAAAATATCTATCATGTTGAACACACTAACAGGAAATTCAAAGTAGTTTCAGGGGGAGAACAAGGCAGTCAGTCCATGCTATTGTCCTCCTGACTCTTTGTGTCCCCAAGCACGACATGTGAATCAAGAGCTTGCCATGACCACTGTGCGGGGAAAGTGGCTACAGTTATGGATCCCAAGGCCTGACATATTTTGTGTTGGGAGATATCTATATATCTGCCTTCCAGAGCATTGATCTGGATGGCATCCACCAAAGCATTAAAGTTTTACTGGAACGGAACAGAAAGGAAAGAAGGGAAGGGAAGGGAAGGGAAGGGAAGGGAAGGGAAGGGAAGGGA
>CM021767.1:66844520-66902682 GCA_011076525.1 Nettapus auritus
AGAATTTGTTTTTGTCCACAGCAACATAATTCTCTCCGTATGCGTAGGGCGTGGGGGAAGGCTCATTTCCACTGAACTTGGGCAGGATGCTGAGCCTGTGTAATATTTAATATGTATTTGACACAAATCCTCTCCAAGCCAGCCAAAGGAAAAGGTTCCTTCATTTAATTGGTCTTCCAAATTGTCAGTGTTTGATTTACTTTATTCTGATACTTTTAATTTTTCAGTGCTAATTGATTCATATGTCTTATCCCCCTTATCAGTAAGTTACAAGAGGAATTCACCAAATCTTGCTTTATTTTGTCTTTGTTCTGCCTTTTTGCCTACCACACTTTCTTCAGCAGCTGCTTTTAACAGAGAAAAATCTGCTCAGACTTTCCTTTCTCTCAGTCTTGTTTATCTTTGCCCAGTGTTCCTGAAAGCACACTGCTTATTCAGTATCTCAGGAACAGACTGCTTCTGCAGACTGATCTCTACATCAGCTCCCACTAATTGGCCTCCAACAGCCAGTTCAGTGGAAGTCTTGCATCTCAACACTAATTTTGGAATAAAAAGGTTAATGGCAAAGTCAACTAAGGCCCATTTGTTACAAAAATAAGTAAACTGATTTGACTTTATTTGACTTTGCATCGAATAGATGCCTATAAAAAGGCCAATAATAAATGTGCATCCTAAAAATAGTTCCAAAAACACTGAAAAGTTCTTTTCTGATGAGGAAAGAGGGGCCTCAGCTCACTGGTAGTGGATATATAGAGCCTGGTTGTCTTAGGCAGTACTTTGGGCTTTCTTTGTACATAGGCTTGAGAAAAGACTGCTTCCAGTAGTGTCTGCTCTTCTCTTTGCAATGAAATAACTGACGTCTCTATCATTCACCCCATTAGTTACTTCCATATAAAGATATATATTAAGAGCCTGAAGGTATTCTTGCAAAGCTGACCTGGCAGAAATTTTCAGTGAAAAAATTTTATAGATGTAATATTGCTGAAAAGAAATATCTGTCACACCTTGGGATTATGCTGTGCTTGAATCATGGTCTTGTTTTCCCTTCATACTTGTAGGCAGACATAAGGCTTAATACAGAAAAAATAGTTTCTGGATATTTTGTTTAATTGTTTTGTTAATAACAGCCAGTGTTATTGGTTTGATTCAGAAAGTAAGAATCTCTCTTTTTTCTTTTTTTTCCTTTTTTTTTTTCTTTTTTTTTTTCTTTTTCAAATTTTAAGTGAAGACTACTATAGGAAATATATATTTACCTGATGACCAGGTGAAGCAGACTTTTCCAATCTTCAGTTACTGGTAGGATGGGAACAGCTCATAGTTCTCTTTGACCATGAAGGTTCCCACTTCACCTAAAAGTAGGAGTTGGTGTTTGTGTGTCACAGGAGACCTACAGATTTCATTGACTGTTGTAGAGCTTGAAACCTGTGTGAAATCTGGAGAATTTATGATGATGAAGCTGTAACATCCCCACCATCCTAAGGAAATGAGAGATTTTCTTAGAAAATACCTTAAAAAGGAAATAAATTCAATTTTTGGACATTATAGATATGTGTCCCAATGCACCAGGGGAGGAGGGAATCGTCTGGAGAGTTCAAGACCCAACAGAAAGGGGAGAAGAAAGGCTTCCTGCATACTGTGGTTTCCCACGCTGTGATTTTTTCCTGCCAAGGGCAGAGATAAGATACTCATAGAAAGGTTTTGACTTTACATAGTGTAATACATGCAACACCTCTCTGGAAAAAAAAAAAAAAAAAAAAGGCCTTCAGAGAGAGAGGCTTCAGGTTTCAGTTGTCATAAGTACTAGGAATCCTGTTTTCATTTAATTCTTCTTCTGAATGGAGGGGCTGGTGAGACCCTGAATTACAATGTAAATATATATATATGTTTATATTTGGTATATATTCAAAAACATAACAAAGAGTTAATCGCATTCCTGAGGAGAGAGGGAAAGAGAAAAATGAAAAGGTCTCCAGCATAAAGTGCAATTTTGAGTGTTTCCTACAAAATCAACACTAAATGGTTGGAATCATCTATCTCAGCCCATTCATTAAAGCAGCTCTCGTCTCACCTACTTCCAGAAATATCTGTGTGGTTTGGCTCAGCTTGGATTTTAATTCTAGGCATCTACCTTTGAAGTGTCCTAGTAAAACTGAGAAAGAAACCTATGACTCTCCTATGCCCAGAATACTGCCTAGAGGTTTTCCAGCAGGAGCTGGTGAGCAGCCCCTCCCCAGCATGCCAGTTCACAGCAGCAGTCCCTTCAGATGTTCTTGCCATCCGCCCTTATGTACCCTCATGCACCCCACAGCATTGTCTGAAATGGCTCCAAGGAGGAAAACAGGCAGATGCACCGGTCTTTTATAATGGGAAGTCCCAAAGGAGGAAGGAGACGGAGGAAAGAAATCCTGCAGGGCAGACTTCTCAAAGACTTCTGTGTTCTTCCAGTCTAGCAGGGGAAGGAAACTGGGCTGAAGTCAGTCTGGGAATTTACTGACCCCAGGCAGTAACAGCAGTCAATCTGGCATTATGGTTATATATATGTGTGTGTGTGTGTGTGTGTGTGTGTGTGTGTGTGTTTCACAGCTGCAAAATGAATGCTGGGTGATTTCAAATTTCTTAGAAGCTGGCCTTTAGATATTCTCCAGCAGTAGGACTCACTCTGATTTCTATTAGCTCAGCTTTAATCTATTTAAAAGCTAAGCTAAAGAAAATTCTCTTAATATACATAATATATAGATGCCATAACATTACCTTTAAAAATAAATGTGACAGTTGGGTAGGGACGTCTAAGTTTAAGTGCAGAGCAATGCAGCTGAGATGAGATATAAAAATCTGACTGGCTTCCATGGAAGATGGCATCTTTGCCAAAAGAGCTTAACAGAGAATTACCTTGTATTTTTCTTTCAAAAGTTATCCTAAAAGGCTCTAGGTGGACCTGAACATGGCTGCTAAGGAAAGATGCTAATAATTTTGACTTCAATGACTTTCTCATGGTTATCCTGTAGTTTGTCTAATAGTGCCTCCAGGGATCTTGGTGTGGCTGCACAGATTTCCCACACAATATTGATTTTTTTTATTATTTCTTTCTTCAGGGTGTGGATGGCTTTAGTTGTTAACCTCTACAAATTCCCACTGACTTCTCATCCATGCATGGTCCTCTTCTTTACAGCTGGTTCAGTCTGCCTCCCCCGTCCTTCCTTTTGCAGCAACAGGAATATTTCTAAAGGGAAAGAGTTTTGGTGGCAGGTCCAGTCCCAATAAAACAAGAATTTCCCTTTGTTTCCCTGATGGTTTTTGTTTGTTTGTTTGAGTGTGTTTTGGGGTTTTTGTTTGTTTGTTTTTTCTTTGCTTTTCCCAGGGAAGGCAGCTCTCTGACCACTGAGAAAAATAAGAGTGGGGGGGTCTTTTGTGCGTAGTGAACAAAATACTACAGCTAAAGGAAATGTGATGTTGTAAGTCCTGTGACAGCAGCTGTATCTTCTTGTTTTGCACCTTCCTCTGTTTCTCTCTCAAACCAAATAAGTGCTTTTTCATTTACATTTGCTTCATTCCTGCGCATCACTGCACAGTTAATTCCTCCAACTCTCCTGGATGCATTTCAGGGCAGTGCTTTCTTTCCTCTCCAAAACAGGTTTTCAGCCTCCTACCGCTGAGCTCTCTGCCGTAGCCGTGTGATTCAGCAGACGGCCCCCCAGGACTCAGCTGGCAGCCCCCAGGATTAAGCCAGCAGCCCCCCAGGGCAGCCACACGCTGCCCGCAGCCCTCAAACCCAAGCGCTCGAGCTCCCGTTTCCTCAAGCCGGCTGCCTGCGGGGGAGACCCTGGAGCTCCATCTTCTGGTCAGCCTGAGACGAAGCTGCTGGGCCCGGCTTGGGCCCCAGGAGAGCTGGAGGTGGCCGCGGCAGGTTTCTGGCAGCCCCTGGTTTTGCGGGCAGGATGGCAGCCCTTGGAACCTGGCAGAGCCCTGCAGGGTAAATGACGGGCCCGGGCTGCCAGCTTAAAAATTAAAATAAAATAAAATAAAAATAAAACACCTTGCACTTCCTTTTCCCAGGGAAAACCAAAGCTTCTGCAAGGTGTTTGAAAAATACAGCTAGAGCTACCAGGCAGATAAGACTTCAGCAAAAAAGTCCTTTTAATTATTTTGCTGCTGACAGGGGTGCCGTGGGTGGGTGGGGTACTTGTAAAGCCATTGCTGGGAGCCTGACAATCGGTATGAACAGGTTTCCCCAAGCTGAGCAGAAGCACACATAAATATCTCTAATTGTGCTTTCAAGCCTGCTGGATGTTGTTGTCTGTGCTTCGGATTCACTGAGGTGCAGGTGATTTAAGCATGCCCGGCCAGCACTGACAGGCTGTTTCTCTTTGTTGCAGGAGAGGCTATAACACTTCAGACTGGAGTTTTACCTTGATCTCCCATACTCAGCAACCTGACTTTCTGTTTGGATTTCAAAGCCACAATTATTTCTTCTGGACCACTTTTCCAAGGCCAGGGTATATGCAGCCAGCAATGGCAAGTAAGCTAGAGGGAAGGAGAGGGAAGCAGACCTCCAGAGCATCCTGACGGTGCCTTGGTTCCCTTCGCTGTTGCGTGGTTTTCCTGATTGTATCCCACATAGGGGCACTGGAGCAGGACGGTCCTCTTCATGCATGCAAGGGCCAGCAGACACTGAGAACAGTCAGCCCCAGAGATTCTCATGCATTTGAGCATCTTTTCTCCATGGCTCCAGGTCTTTAGGGGTCCCCTGTGTCCGAGGTACCACACAGGAGCATGGCAGCAGTGCTGGTGAGCCTGGTGGGGAGCAAGAAGAACCGGGAGATTTGTAGAAAACTTCTTGTGATGGAGACAGAAATACGCTGTCCTCCCTTTTGGATGTGCTTGAAGAAATGCATTTTCATGACTATCTGACAGCAATGACTGTAGTAAGTTTTCAAGACTATAACAGAATTGCCAAATGTGAAACAGAAACATCCAAAAAAGAGGGTGACTGCCCAGAGGAGCTTAATATCTTAGAACAAGAGGACAGCTGGATATAATATGGGCAACCATAAGTGGAGAGATGCTATGTCCTTACTAGGCTAAGCAGGGGTGTTTGCAGCTGCTTAAGAAAAATGTAAATATTTATTTTAAATATTTGTCTTTCATAGGGGTTGGGTAGGAAAAGGAGGTGACCTCAATGCAATTAACAGAAATATGGATCCCAAATTCCAGTGAATCCTAGAAAAGCTTAAATTACTCAGGAAGCCACATAATCCAAACTCCTGTTCAAACCAGAGCCAATTTCAAAGCTGCTCTGCAGTCCCAAGGTAGCTCCAGTTGATTGTTGAACATCTCCAGGGTTGGAGACACCCTCTCTCGCCCAGGCTCCAGTTCCAGCATGAGACCCTCTCACTGAGGTATATGGTTTGGGGTTGAAAGTTTCCTTCATATAGCTTGTGACTGATACCTCAGATCCTTTCACTGTACATCTCTGAGAAGTCTGTCTCTGGCTTCTCTACTGCCCACCATCAATTTTTTGGTGAAGTTCAAGAAGCAATTCTTCATTCAAATGAAATGAGTGGCACCAGAGGAGTTGCAGTAGCTAGGGTAAAAATTGTATCATAAAATTAAAATGCTTTTTTTTTTTTTTTTTTTTTTTTTTTTTCCTTCTTTATCTAGAAAATACCTCCACTTCCATTCACCAGCCTGGAAGTCTGGAAGTACTAAAACTCTTCCACTGATCACAGCTGACCTTGATTTGGGTCTGGCTCTTGCCTTGCTGTGACTTGAGCACTTCAGATTCTTACCACATTGACACGTAGGAGAAATTAGGGTGGAAATGGGAGCCCCTGCTTATAATGCATTTAATTTACAATAGGTGCACACAGTATTTATGTTGTGGATATTATTCTGGTTTAATGTGATCAAGTTATGTTAAGCATTCACAGAAACTGAAGTTAAATATCTACAGCTATGTCTGAAGGCCAAATGATGAGAGGGTTTTGCAAAGAATTCATAAACTGCCTTTGTGCAAAAATTGACACATTCAAAGATTTAACCTGTATGGACACTATACCACAAGATTTTCCTTTCAAAGAAGGGAAGAAAAATAAAAAAGGGAAACAGGTCTTTACAAATACCATCACACATTGAAGTTGTCAGGAAGCTACTGAAAGCTCTAGGTCCTACCAAGACACACACAACAACAAGTTCATCCACAAACTGAGACACAAAGCCCATTCTCTCTTTTTGATTAACAAGATGCAAGGAGTAGATTTTCCTTCCTCCTAATTTTCAACAACTTTGCCCCCAAATCAGAAGCAGCTAAGCTGGTCAAGTATCACCAAAATGCATCCTGGTTTAATAAATCGTTCCATTAATACTCAGCCTCTCCTACAGCAAACTGCGAATATAGCATGCCTGAGCAGCTGAGCTTACAACTCAAAAGTAGAGCAACCTTTCCAGACCCATTTGAAAAATAGGTCTGTGTCCTGCAGAAATTTTGTCTTTCGTCTATTTTCTTAGCATTGAAGGAAGCGTATGTGAGTGAACCCAGCATCAGGTATGACCTGTAAGCACAGCTTTGCTGTCGATGTTATTAAAAAAAATGTTCTAATTTTCCCAGCACCCTCAGGACTATGGAATAGCTAAGACCTGGACAAAATATTGCTTAAAGGAGGGGATATGAGTACTCTTCCCCTTTTCTTGAGATACTTACCAAAGGGTGCAGCCATCAGTCCTACATGTAGTTACACAGAAAGATTAAACTCCTTAACTAAACTAATTGGAGGCTCCCAACTAAACCAGAAGTCTTCTTTTTCCTTCTCAAAGGCTCACCATTGCTCAATAAGCTGGAGAATACCAATAAGCCACAGGTTGCTGGGTTCAGTGGGGAGATGGGGGGAAATGGGGATGGCCTTCCCAGATGGAGCCGCAGCTCCAGCTGCCAGCATCAGGAGGAGCACCCAGGCACATGAAGGGCTTGTCACTGCTCTGCTCAGGGGTCCCCTTTCTGCTATTCTGACACAGGTCTTGCCACAAAAACCAGAACTCACACCTCTCCTTTTATTCATCCCCTGTAATCCATAGGAGGTAAAATATTTTTTTTTCTCCTTTCTGCTTTGCTTGTTCTTGTAGTAAATTGAAGTTAAAAAATCACATGCTTGCCGTTCCAGATTTTATTTAAAACATTAAAAATTTCAATCAAGTTTGTATATCGTAAGTAAATTTGAAAAACAGCATGCCTTGCTTGAAATCCCATTTCTGGGACTTTCAAAAGCAATGCCAGCAGTTTTGGTTACAATTCTTTTAATTATTTTTTGCTTTGATTAAGACAAATATATTTCCCAGAGTTATATGTTTGCACAAAAAAATACAAAATATAGAAAGATCCTATATCAACAAAATGACACAAGTTTTGCAAATTACCCAGAGTACAAATATTTTTCACTTGAACATCTGTCAGAGCTGTACTCCCTGGAGACATTTCTACCAAATTTTTACTCAAAGTAGATGGATAGTGAGAAAGAGAGCTTAGGGGCAAAATTATACAGTGTGAGAAATACAATCTGAGGAGGTGTCTAAAGTACACAGGTATTAATTTTGTCGGCTAGTCTTTCCTAAGTAGCACTCAAGGTTTCCTGTTTTTTTAAGCTTCACTACTCTGTTTCCTCTATTCAAGAGGTTCAAGTGGGAAGGGACACTGCCTATCTCCAAACATAATTTCAAACAGAGCTGAAACCAACATTTTATTTCGGTGGAGACCAGATAACAGACAAGTGCAATATTACTTTCTATATGAAAAATTCCTCCTATCACAACTTGAGAAGGTGTGCATGCGCCAGGGAAGCAGCTGCTCGAGGAGCCAGTCTGTATGCATCCCTTACAACTCTCCACCCCAAGAGATCCACCTGACACCCAGCTGGCATCCACCTCTTGCACAAACTTTAGCTGTGGTCCCTAAAGGCAAAAGGACAATTGACTAACAGGTTTTCACCCCCCCGTGGTAAGAACTCTCAGTTAAACAACATACTCGAAAAGCCTCCTGGATGCTGCCCCCTCTGCCAGCTGCAGCTTGAGATGCTCTTCCAGCTCTTGGGGGGGCAGAGTGTGTAAGCACCATATGCCAGGTCTTCTGAGACAAACGTGCTTAATAGGCTTAGGAAGATTTCTCAGTTCTGCTATAATAAGAAGCTAAGGGTGGCTGCCCGGGGTCAGACCCAAGGCAGCACAGGGGGGTGTCTCGGACATGGTGGGGACAGTCAGAGACCTGTGTGTATGGTGCTCTCCCAGCCCCTGCTCCTATCCAGCCCCTGAGTTACAGGTGTTTGCTCTGCCTTCAGTAGGTATCACTGGGTTTTATTCTCTGATTTTTCCTTTCTCAGACTCAGCACTGTTAGTTATCTCAGCCAAATGGGCATAGGAAACTGCTGCACACCAACCACCCAGCATAAGGACAAGGCATGGCTGTAAAAGCAGAGGGAGTGACCTGAGTGACAATAGCTGTTTTTTTTTTGTCTGTTTGCTTTCCTAAGACATCATTTTGAAAGGTGAAAGCCAGTTTGGGATAGGAGAAACTTTTCCAGCAGGAGCACATGGCCACTTTGCAGAGCTTCCTTTCTCCATGGGAAGAATACTTCCCAATTTCGGACTTTGTGTTTACAGTCCGGGTATCCATCTCTAACCAAAGCAGCGGTCTCCATCTGCCTTTATTCCCACAGCAGCTCTTTGATTTTTCACAGTGTCAATATACCATGTTAAAACTCTGATGTTATGAACAGGACTATCCAGTATTTCTCAGACTTCCTTGAAGACCCTGTAGCACATTCCCCACAGCTTTGAAATGTGTTACATTTATGAAATATTTTTTCCCCTGTATTTCCCTACAGCCTCTTGGAGAAGGGGAGCTGCCCAAAGCACCCTGATACTGATGGTTTCATCTTTGCTGTTGGTCTGGGCAGCTTAAAGGTACTGAGGGCAACCAAAGCTCTACACTGAATTCTGAAAAGTGGTTGTTGGCTGTCCCCAAAAGGCCTGAGTTTCTGGAGGAAGAGGCTCAGCACTTTTTTAAAAAATCACATTTATTTCAGGCTGGGTCCCTGAGAGCATGAGTATGTCTTGGCAGCTCATTTTTGCAAGTGAGGGTTTTTTGGATGCCAGCTCAGCATTGTGCTTGATGTAAAAAATAGTACGATGCACTACTCATGGAAAGACTTTGCCCCCTTTTTTTCCTATTTATTTATTTATTAGCATGTGGGGGTACTTGATCTGCAGCTTCTGTGTGGCCAGAAAAAAAAATAATAATTCCTTTGTTATTTAGATTTCTGACCTACCTCCGAACTTAACACCTTGCTAAACCCATCCCCACTCACAACTGCTTGTTGATAAAAAATATGTAACTGAGCAGTTTGCTTTGAAACTGTTCTTTCTATTTTTTTTTCTCTATAATATTACTTTTTTTTTTTTTTTTTTTTTTTTTTGCATGCTTGCAGATTCTGCAGCACAGAATGTCCTCCTGTCGTCCTTGCTTGTGATGTTAAAAACCTGCTCCATCCCTTTGCAAGTGACTTTCTTCTATCAGCCTGCAAACAACAAAGAGGCTCTGAAGATAAAACAGAGAGGAAGCCAGCTTCTCTTTTTAATAGCCTGGGGACAGGACACCATCCCCTCACACAGGAGAGTTTGACTGCAGAAGCCTGGAGATGATTGAATTGAGCTCACACATATAATGTCTTGTTCCCACAGGACAGCCCCAGGTGGACTTTCAGCACCAGCCTGCGCTAAAACAGACATAAAAAAGCCTCAGACATGATCTGGAATCAATATGATATTATTCTTCCCTTCTTTTGCTTCCCACTTTGCTGCTGTCAGCCTGGCAGCGTGGTGACCTTTGCAGTCACCTCTGCAGAGATCCTGCTCCCCCCTGGGCAGCAGCGGATGCTCCCCCAGGGGTGGGCAGCATAAGCCTCACATCTGAAGGTTTGTGTCTCCTGCTTCATGCTGTTTCTGGCTGAACATGGAATAGCCAGAATCGTGTGCATTAAAAAATTGTACAGGTTTAAACAGGAGGGTTAAGTTTTGAATGCTCCTTTGTTTTCTCAGTGTGCTACAGCTCAGTTTGTTTCCAACAACCATCCAAAAATTTTCTCTTTTTAGAGGGGTGCTGGTGCCCCCTATGTTCATATTCACTCCTTCAGCTTTAGCACATCTTTCTTCACAAATGTTCTTTCTTAAAATCCTGGAAGTTCACCCAACACATGATGTCCTCTAACATTTTGAAGCCAAAATTCAAAGCAACTTTCTTTTTTTTTAAAAAAAAAAAAAAAAATCACTTTTGTGGAACAAGCTACTCTTTGACTCTTTAGAAGTAATCTTCTTAGATTGATAATTTAATTTATTTAAAAAGAACATATTATTACATTGTCTAGGAACATTACAATTCTGCATCAATAAAACTGCAGCCTATTCTTCACAGGGAGAACAACGCAAGCTTACTGATAATAAACAAACTTTTTTTTTTTTTTTTTTTTTTTTTTTTTTTTTTTAAGTTTTGTTCTAAATAACTCAAAGCAACAGTAGCTATCCAGTACTTGTATACAGAGGAAATTGAAGGTGCAGGATGATACAATCATCTTGCAGTTTTAATTTCCTGCATAAAAATTAACTGTGTACAGATGAGAGAAATCAGACAACATTCAATAGATTCCTGCTTCAAGATCATTACTCATGATCATAGTAAGCTGACATGAGGCCCTGAAGAGTAAGACTGTGAACAACTTAAGGTTAGAATAATGTGATGATAGGTCAGGACATCATGGGCCTGTTGTCAGATGACACGTTCTGGCTGTGAAGATATGTGTTAGCTGAGCCTACTGGTAGTACCATGATCAAAGTGTGTAACAGTAGGTTATGTCTCCCATTCACTGAGTTAATGCCAAAGTTGGTGTTATCTGGTGGTGGATGTCTTATCATAAAAGAGCTGTGAGCCATGCTTTCCAGTTGCTGGCTGTTTCCAGACCTGTTCTTGAAGCTGGAATTGATCTCTCCACATTGTTTAGCAAAAAAAAGCTAAGGACTTGAGGAGGAGACGTTCTCTTCAGACAAAGCAAGAGCTGATCTTTCAGGATATTGTAACTCTACCCATGCAGGTTTCCCAAACATGCCCTCTTTTTCCTTCTCAAAACTTTGTCCAAGCAGAACTAGGGCACCTTTAACATCTATCTTCTGCCTGGCAGCACCAGCACTTGCCAGGCACACTGGCATCACTGCACCTGGCTACGGGCTGTGCCCGGAGAGGTGCTGGAGGGGAAGGTGGCAGCCCGAAGCCATCAAGCAGTTTACTCTGGTCCTTCTAGCACTACAGATGCACTGTGAAGAAACAGGACTCCAGCTGCAAAAGCAAGATGCCTTTTTTATATTTTGCCTGCATACGTATGTTTAATACAGTACAGGTATTGATGGTGAAGGAGATTCTGCCCTTAAGATGGTGAAACAGGCAAACAATTAATGAGTCAAGTGTGGCGAGGAGCAGATCCATTTCTGTTCGTTGTTCCAAGGTCTAGGACCAGATTCCTGGCATTGCTAGGTGCCTAAAGATGCAGAGGGCTTTTCCTGAACACAAGGGGAATCAACACCAAGGTGATTTGAAATTCTGATCAGAATGATCATGACTACATTGGCAAGTTCCTAAAAGCTGGAAAAGGTGGGTAGATACTCAGCTCATAAACAACAACACAGTGAGTAGCAATGACTATGGTAGCTCAGATAGGTTTTGGCACAGCACATGAAGTGTGTGAGCTTTGCATAAATGGCATTTACGCTTTTCTAAGGCAAAAGAAAATTAATAATAATAATAATATCTCCAGACATACAGTTGTACTACATTTCCAGCGCTTTTTAAAATGCAATAAGAAAATCTTGAACTCATGTAAAGAAAGGTGCCATGAGAACTCAATACAGAAGAACAGCTTTTCTGTAGTGGTCACTGCACATTTTGGAGCATGGCACATCATCAGGGTTGGCTATCTATCTGCCTTGCATGTTTTCTGAAAGAGTGGTGTGGGGTATCTCTGCTCAGCATGCTTGATGTGCTCCGTTAGCAGCGCCTTGGCGCATAATGGCCCAGCGGTAGTGCCTGAGGCATGGCACCGTCCTGAAGCCACATGGGCCCCTGCTTGTCTTTTGCCTCCTTAGTGCACGATGTGGAAGAATTATCTTCATTAATTAAATCTAAGACATTCTGAGACTTGGATGCTCTCTTGTTGCTGATATGTAGCATTAAGTAGTTTAACACAGCTGTTACTATAATGTATAGATGCCTTGCTGAGGGCTGAAAACATCATGTAAAAGGAGCTTTCTAACAGCTTGTCTGTACTTTTCAGAGCTGATAGTTCCTTTCTTGTGAATATATATATCCCATATATAACTCTCTGCCCTTGTAGTTTACCACTGCCCTCTTGCAGAGCAAAAGGCAGTGCTGACATGGAGGGTAGAGCACCTTAAGAGGTGAAAGCATTGCTTTTGGATTGCAACTAGAATTGCAACTTTGCTATCCAACTTTGAGTCCATCCCCCAGGCGCAAACTGCAGCTCCCCCCAGAACCCCTACTCCTGCATGGGCTCCTCTCCACAGGCTGCAGCTCCGGTCTGGGGCCTGCTCCTGCGGGGGCTCTCCATGGGCCACAGCCTCCTCCAGGCTACATCCACCTGCTCCATGTGGGCTCCTCCATGGGCTGCAGCGTGGAGATCTGCTCCATGTGGGACCCGTGGGCTGCAGGGGGACAGCCTGCTCCACCAGGGGCCTCTCCACAGGCCTCAGGGGAACTGCTGTTGCGTGCCTGGAGCCCCTCCTGCCCTCCTGCTGCACTGACCTGGGGGTCTGCAGGGCTGCTCTCTCACACTTTCTCACTCCTCTCTCCCAGCTTCTGTTGCACAGCATTTTTTTTTTCCCCTCATTTCCTCAAACTGCTCTCCCAGAGGCCCAACCAGTGTCACTCAATGGCTCAGCTCTGGCCAGCAGCGGGTCCCTTTTGGAGCTGGCTGAAGCTGGCTCTGATCTGACTTGGGGCAGCTGCTGGGCTCTGCTCACAGAGGCCACCCCTGCAGCCCTCCTGCTACCAAAACCTTGCCACATAAACCCAATACAGGGAAAGCAGGAAGCAATAGCTCAGTTATACTGAGCTGGTTATATTGCACAACCCTTGTGGTATTAATCAGATAATTTTGCATACGTACAACATATGCAATGCAGCTGAACTGGTGCCAGTATGAGAAGTTTTATATTTTTACTATCATGCTTATGCACTTCTAAATTCAAACCAGAGATGAAGCATAAACAGAAAATTGATTTTCTTTCCTCTTTCAATTGAAATGAAGCCCCTCAAAATCTCATCTTACAGCATTGCCGCCACAAGTATTTTAAAGACTTGCTATGAATGGAACCACACGCTCCCTTTTAAAGTAAGCCAACTCCTCCATTTATTTGGAAAAATAAACCCCAAACCAAAACAACCACAAAATGTCATTTGGGAGCAGTGGAGGGGACCAGGTGCTTACAGCCCAAGCAGGAGACGTGGGGTTTTCCAGAGGTGAGGACAAGGCAATGGGTGGTGGCAGGGAGATGTGGCCATACCTGGGAAGGGCCCAGCAGACACCACCCTCACCTCAGCCTTCCACTGAGGTGGACCAGCCAGGCTGCACCCAGCTCCTTCCCAGGCACCAGCAGTCAGAGAACTGAGCCAATAAAGTCTTTGGAGAAGTGCCTTGAATTGCTTTGGGCTGGAGATGCTGCAGGCTTTCAAGGCAGAGCTTGCCCTAGCCAGCCAGTTAAATAAAACATGGTCAGATGTAGCTGCATGGAAAGAATTACAAACCAGTGAACATTATCATGGATGCTGTTTTATGTCTCCAGAATATACTTGCACAGAGGGGCTCATACAAACCATACAGAGCTTAAATAAAAAAAAGCCATGAGGCTAGAAATGTTCTTGGCACTGTTAGGCAGCCTGGGGGGAATCCTGCCAGTGCAGAGCCACCATCACTAGTGCCATGCGCGCCCCTGGCTGATGCCTAAGCAACCTGTGGGCAGTGAGCTGAGCCCACACAGCACCTGCAGAGCACAGCAGCCACCTGAAAGCTCCTGAGATGGTCTGTGGGACTTGCAGGGGGTGTTGGATGGAGCTTGAGGGAAATTACAGGTGTTTCCACCAAGGAAAACTACTTTAAAATACATAAGCTATTCATGTTTGCAAATTAAGTCTGTGAAAGTCCAACCTCAGCACTACCTCTCCACAACCAAAAGCATGCAATGTTCCTGATTTGATGGTGCCCACATCAAAATGCTTGGCCTCTCTTTGAAGCCTTCCTTCACCAGCTGGATAGACTGAGTACTTGTACCTGTAATCCATTGCATAGAGCATTTGAGTCCTTTCACGGTTTCCTTTTTCCTCACTAATCCTGTCTCAGACTTTCTGCCAATTTCCAAGTGCAAAGAACAATCACAGAATCACAGAGTGGTTTGGGTTGGAAGGGACCTTAAAGACCACTCAGTTCCAACCCCCTGCCATGGACAGGGACACCTCCCACCAGACCAGGTTGCCCCAAGCCCCATCCAGCCTGGCCTCGAACACCTCCAAGAATGGGGCATCCACAGCTTCGCTGGGCAGCCTGTGTCAGTGCCTCACCACCCTCTGAGTGAAGAATTTCTTCCTTATATCTACGTCTACATCTACCCTCTTTCAGTTTAAAAGCATCACTAGTTGTCCTGTCACCGTACAGGCCCTGGTAAACATTGTTCCTCCTTCTTTCCTTAAAAGTCCCCTTCAGGTACCAGGACACTATGGGATCTCCTAGAGCCCTCTCTTCTCCAGGCTGAACAACGCCAGCTCTCTCAGCCTTCCCTTTACACCTGAGAGCTGCCTGTTCTGAGCGCTGAATTACCACAGCCCAACCTTGAAAGTGAGACAAGGCTGGGACAAAGCACTGGAAAAGGACTTGGGAAACCCAACCCGCCCTGTGCTTTGCCATTGACCTGCAGGGTGACCACAGCCTCCCTCACCCCTCTGTGCTCAAGTCTCCCCATCGGGATGACATAAAGTGCTCATTTTAAAGTGCCTGAGAACTACAAAGGGAAAGCCAGGCAAAACCCTGAGTAACCTGGTCTGACCTTGAACCTTGGGCAGGAGCTTGGATTGGATGACCTCCAGCTGTCTTTGCATGCTTTTCTGCAATCCTGTCACTCTCGTCACTGTCACGTGCTGCTTCCTTCAGTGCCACCACACCATCGAGCACTGGAGCCAGCATAGAACTTAGCTCTGCATCAGAAACTGCTGTTCCTCTGATATCTAAGTGCCCTCCTGGGATCCTGACTGACTCCAACAGCACGACTGATCTGCCACACTAGAACTATCAGATTTTCCTTGGAATTCCACTTTAAACACTGTACATTGCAGAATGGCTCATGAAATCAGTTTAACAGAAGTATCCTAGCACTGGCAGAGAGGGACCCTCTATAAAGACCATTTCAGACACCTGTATTCTCAAAATTATGAGGCACCCCACCAACAGAAACAACTTTTGTAGAATTACAGAATCCAAAGTCCCCTGGGAAGCTTTTACCTTTGAGAGCTGACTCAGAAATATTCCACTAAAATTACAGTAAACACCTGCAGCCAAGAAGAGAAACAAGTGTTACCATTCTGCTTATCAGCCACCAGACCTCCAGCATTCACGTGAGCTATATTACAAAACTGTGATACTAGTCATGTTTTTAGCTCAAGTAAACGGTCCAATAAACAAGTTTTTCTAAATGATCAATCTGTTGGAGACTTCTCTTGTGTTTTTGTTGTGGGGTGAGGCACATGGTATTTTTGCAGGTCAGGGAGACATGCACAGAAAAGAGCAGTACTGAAAACTGACTGGCTTGACACAGCAGGAAAGCACATGCCACATTAAAGCAGCAAGGCTTGTCCGGGAGATGAAACGGCCCCTGCTTGCGCTAGCATTCAGCCAGTTAGATAGTGCAGCAAAAACCTCAAGGCAAACAGTTTGATTAAACATTAATTTGTGAAGTGCTTCAAAGTTAAGGTTGAGGCATGCTTCTGTGTAACACATATCGTCTAAAAAAGTTGCTTTGGATGCAATTAAGGAATAATCCTAAGGCTCTCTGTGGATTAATTCAATAGAATTCAGTGAGATCCTGCATCATTTAACAAAGATGAACATACAGCAGAGGAAGTACTTGCAAGTCTCTCTGTTTAAATTTGGCAGATCTGAGGGGGGGGGAAAAAAAAAAAAACAGTGCAGAGGTTTAAAGCACGTCTTTTGATTCATTTGTTTTAGCCTTTTGAGCTTATCAAAGCAGCTTAGCTCCTAGAAGATGGCTACAAGCTGTTTAGTCATTCATGGTGTGGGGAGAAGTTGGACAAATGGTAACCCTCATGACAGAGCTAGTCATGAAGTTTTGCACAGAATGAGCTAGAACTTGCCTCATTCTCCAATTCCTCGCTAGCTCCTGTGCTGAAGCTGCTGCTGTTGCATTAAATGCTCAGGAGCATCAAGGAGAACCTCCTTCCATGCAAGCGTGCCGTGAGCAGAGCTCAGAGGGGGGCTGTGACCCAGGGGATGTCACAGCATCAAAGGACGGTCGAGGTCAGAAGGGACCTCCAGAGGTCATTTGGTCCAACCCCTGCTCAGGCAGGGACACCTAGAGCAGGTTGCCCAGGATCACGTCCAGGCAGCTTTTGAAGATCTCTGAGGGAGCCCACAGCCTCTCTGGGCAACTTGCACCAGTGCTCAGTCACCTTTCTGTGTTGGTTGTATGGAAGCCAGCACATTGAAGCACAGAGCTGGTCCCCGTGTCCCCAGTGCCCCAAAGGTGCTGGCTGGGCAGCACGTTTCTGTACAGTCAGTCAATGCATGTTCATAACAAGTCCTAAAATGCACTACAATTTCAGGAACAGTTCTGTAGACCTATTTCCTTCAATGGTTGTACTATTGAACATCTTCCCAAACTCCCTGCTGCAAAGCAGCTATTTCAGAATCTCCTCTGCCTCCTTTACTGCACATCAACTACTGTGCATCACCGTAAGGGTAACAGGAAAAGATGCAGAAACCTGAATGATTTAAGGGAGTAATAGTTATTGTAAATGTGGGCTATCATTTACGATTGGGGCAAATGAGGATTAATTTTCCACTGTGCAGCCAGCTCTATTATTCCTTGGTATTGAAATTACAAATTAACTGCATTATGGATGGAGAGCCACTGGCAGTGACTCTATTATAAACCAGCTGAGGCAGGAGAGCCCAGCAGCACCACGTTAGCACTGCTGGAGCCAGCTCCGGTTTGGAAGCTAGTATTTGCCTTTATGGGCAGGTTGTGTCCATGCAAGTAAGCCCTCCTACAACTCAACATTGTAGCCAATGTGACAAAAAGCCATACAACTTTCTCTGCATTCACTGCCCACTGGTAAAATATTTTTTTTTGTATCTAAGGTATACCAAATATACTTTAATAACATTGCCATTTTCTTATCAGGAGCTTGAATATATAAGAAACAGCATGCCAATGTCACTGGAAAAGGCAAAAAAAAAAAAAAAAAAATGAAGGACACATTAAGAGGCAACAGAAAAATCTCCATCATGAAATAACGACAAAGAATGGTTCTCTGTCAGCAGCTGGGGTTTTGAAACTGAAGCGTTAATATGCAAACTTACTGAAAACTCACCACTATCAGCTCCCAGTGTGCTCTTGCACTGTTACAAGCAGTACATTCCCAAATGTTTTCTGTATCACCTATATCACTTTCCTCTAGATTAAACAATGAGCAATATAAGTGAACGTGGAAGTGCCATACACTGAGGGATCATCTGTGTCAAGTTTTTGAAGGATGGAGACCCCATAATTTCTCTGCACAACCTGTGTTAGGTGTTTGACAACCCTCACAGTAAAAGATTTTTCCTGTTTAAATGGATTCTCCTGCAGTCGGTTTGTGCCTATCACCTCAGCCTGCTGCTAAGCTGTTCTTTTTCTCCCACCCACCCCACCCCCACCACGTATTTAAACACATTGCTAGATCCCACCCAAGCCTTCTCTTCTCCAGGCTGAAGAGCCCCAGCCTGTTCTCAGTTGTAGCAGGGGTGTGCTGCTGGCTCAGGGCCACTGTGACTCAGTGCTTCTCCAAACCCTGCCTGAGCACTGTCTTCCCAAAGCAGCGCTCAGATGGCAGAGGTATCTTCCACACCCTCACTCAACCCTTTTCCAAGCCAGAGAAGTGGCAGAAGTCCAGCACAGCTCACCGTTCAGAACTGACTCAGGAGCATGGAGAGGAAGCAAGCTTTTTATTAGCCAGGAACAAATTTAGCAAGTTCCCAGGACTAAGAGTTTCACAGTAAATGCTTTTACTATGAAACCTTATGTAATAAGCTTCTTAGAAATTGGGAGTGGTTCATAAAAAACTTGTCCAGTTCTTACAGTATAGCAAATGATTTAAGAATAGTATAAAAGAGCATGAAATGTAAAGTTCCCTACTTCCCCAGAGTGGTGTAGCAATATGAGTAAGGCTACAGCTCCCCAGTGAAAGCTATAAAAGTATTCATGTATCACCATAGGCTGTAGAAAGATTATAGTTTTTTATTGATTTTCTTGTTTTACAGATTCAGATTTAACTTTCAATAATAAAATTCAATAAATTGATTCCCTAATCATAAAAACTTGTTTTACACAGTATGTACAAGTACCCGGAGACTACAGCCATACAGACACCACAGCTGGACCACAGACCTTCACACGGAACAAGCTGGGGAGAGGTGCTCACTGCAGCAACATACATTCAGAGATCAAATTGTGGATATGCACAGTGCATTTGGCACAGCTCACTGAAGATTGCCCACACAGGGACAGTAAAAATGATCCCAACTCAGTGATACAAGGATTAGTTCAACTACATTAATTCCACGAGGAACACTTACTCACAATTAAACTAGCCATCAGAAGAGATTTGATTAAGTTGAATCAAATGCAGCTGAACTAATCATTTTTAGTTTCATTAAGCATCCCTCTGTAGACAAATCCTAGACCATGAGGCCTATCTACGATATAAAACACGTCTTTTTAGTTGAGATATGCAGGAGTCTGAGGACCAGTGGCAGCTCAGGTATTAAGTATTCTTTGGCAGTTTGACGCAAATATAAAAAATAGATTACTTCTGAGAACTAAACTAAGCTTTTCCCATTTGATATCTTTACTGCCAGCACCAGAACTGCTTTAGTGACATAGTAAGATGTATATATGGTAATTTATACACCATCTTACATTTTGATAAAATTCATAATGCAGTTAAACTTTAATACTCAAGATTCCCCTCCAAAAGGCTCACCATTCACCACAAAAAAAGATTAAGTTTAACATTCAGTGAAAACACTTTCCTGTGGTAATGACAAAACCTAGGAAACATTGCACGATTGCTCATCTGCTCTGCAGTACAGTAACGGTGAACACTGGAGACCTGCAAAGGGCATTCCAACTCATAGGGAATGTTATGTGATACCAGAAATGTTAGCTGATTAAACATTCCCATTTCCTTCATGAGACAAAATAGAACTCTTGTAAGTGCAATCTGATCTTAATATGACAAAAAACACAGCTAAGTTTATGCAGTCTTATAACATTTTTATCAACCTACAACAGTTAAAATACTGTTTCACAAAGAAGCAAACATTCATTTAAAATCTCACAACTCCCTTTGAAAAGGGGAGGGTTTCCCTTCTAGTGACATACCTATCGTGAAGGAGATAAAGCCAGGCTCATTTTGAAGAGGGGAAAAAAACCCCACACACTTCCAGAATGAAGCATCACAGTTCCACAGCCTGCAGGGCAGAAGGCTGAAATATTAATGTTCGTCTCCAGTAATACAGCTCTGAAGATATTGCTTTGTTCAAATGCTGCTATGAAGACTTCATTTCAGATTACTCTCAATACTAGGAGCACAACTAGAATAGGACATTCCACGATGAAGACTCTAGCTAGTGTTTCTATTTAAGTTATCTCAGTTGAGATAGTGTAGAGCAGCTTCGTTTGACCTTATTTCTTGTCTGCTGCAGACTTCTGTCTGAGCTTCTAGTGCACAGGTCAGGAGAAACCTAATAAAAGGCTTAAGCAGACTCCCCTGCTGGGCACACAAGCACAATAAGCAAGTGTTGTCAGCCATGGTAGTGGACCAGCACATTTTCAGATTTTTCAGCAAACGATACTGAAGCCTTAGCTAGTTTGCCACCTTAGGCTAGAATTTTATGTGGAAACATATAAACAATACATAGTACTGTTTATGCCCAAAAGGCTGACCTGATGGTAGAAGAAGCTTCACTCAAGGCTGTAAGAATACTATGCATTTATCTCAAAAAAAAAAAAAAAAGCACTGGATGGGTATCAATAAGCAGACTGCTTAATCCACTTACCACAGAAGTGACATTTTTCTTACGGAACCTTTTCCACATTTCTAGAGCTTGATACCTACTGCTGGCTTAGCCCTGACAGCTAAATAGCAGCCTATTTGTATAGTTAACAGAACCAATATTGACCTCTGAAATTCACATTACATAGTAAATACATAGTAAACCAGGTGATTAAGTTCTGAAATCCTGACCACGAATAATTTAAAAAATATAAAGCTGATGCACATGAGAAGTCTTCCTCAGATTTAAGGATGTCCAGAGACGATTCTTGTTTACATTGCCTTCTGAGTTTGACACGACCAAATTCCTGCATGTTCTTTTGGTCACTATGACATGAAAGTGAGGTTATTTCAGCTTTGAACAGCTTTGCTTGCAGTAACTGTCATTTTCATCAAGCAAACCTGTGAATCTCCCCTTCCCCACATATTCTCACGCATTCACACAGACTCTTTAGAAAGGTAAGACACTTTATTGAATTTGTTGATAAATTAAGAAAGGACTATGAACCAGACTTATGGGTCACAGGTGCTTGTAAACAGACATCAATCCCTTTCTGTGGAAAGCATGACTCAGTGCACTCAGCCAAAAGTCACTTTCCCCAGCGTTGCTCACAGGCTGCATAGCGATGGAGGGCAGAGAAAAAGTCTTCATAGCTGATGTTCTGGTGGGAAGGCAAGGAACTGAGAAAGCAAGTTAGAAAAAGTTAAAATAAGCTTTTATAAACTTATGATTCATGTGGCCAATCAGGAATACCACTAGCAAGCGCAGACTTTTGCCTTTGTAACCTGGAAAATGTATTCTCAATACCATAACTGTCACACAACTCTCTAATAATTAGCTGCCAGTATTGTGTCACCCTCTTAAAAAAAACGCTATCCATTAAGGTACACAGAACACTTCCAATGCAAGAGATGGAGAAGCAAAGATCTGTCCACATGTTTTTAGTGTCCTATAGATGCTCTTGGAGAGCTTGTATGAGACATACGGCATCTACAGTCAGTTTAGTTATTGCCAAAAATGCAAAGTAATCCAGAGGCATTATCTGATATTGTTGCATGATCCTATCAGGGAGTTTATAAAGGAAATAGAAACTTGCATAGGACTCAAAAATCCATGTAAGTAACCCCAATAGAATCTGGACTGAATTGCTCAGACTAGAAGGTGAGAGAAGTTATTCCTTAAGCCTGAGAGGTAAAGTTTGCTGTTGCCTAGTCATGACGGAAGCAGCAACAACAGTTGGAAGTATGGCATGTTCTCATTTAACAATTCTTAAATCCTCATATCAAACTCTGGACATCTTTGTTTAGACATACTTCCTCTTACGGCTATTTCTGTAAGGTAGGTGATGTATTAAAGACTAGTTAGATATTTCAACCTGCTCCCACAAGAATTATAAGCAACTCACATGATCTCTGTCAGTCTGATGTGCCATGGAAGGAACCCTAATGTGCTGTCCACAGGACCAAACTTCAAGACTAAATCAGGATCTGGAAATCCATTTGTACCTGTAAGAACAAGTTAAATTAGGTTTTGTCAAATTCAGTTTTTTTTGTTTGTTTGTTTTTAAGTCCTAGAGCATCTGCTTTTTAATTTAACGCATTGTTATTGTGTTGTTTTTTTGTTTGTTTTTAATAAAATAAAGCTACTGAGGAGTCAATTATTAAGAGATCAAGAGAATAGACTGTTCTTGCACAGCCTGAACAGAACTAACTGAGCAAAAGCTTAGCCAGTCACTGCAGGCCCAGATGGACTTTTTTATGTCAGGTAGTTTAAGAGTTGGTAAGGCAGCGATATAAACAGTTGGATTGTTTTGAATAACAGCAACCCATAATACTGCTGTTCAAACCAACCTGTTCTAGTTTTGTCTCAAACTGATTTTAGTACCCTAGAACATACTTACTACAGTCTTAATGTGGATTTGCTGTCAAGTACATTAAAAGGACCGCTAACACAAAACCTCAGAGCTTCCATTAAAAATTGATATGAGACTATCAATAAAACATCTTGTAAAAATACCCTGTCAGACCCACAGTCTTAAATTTCTCAGTATGAAGCTAGACATGCAATTTAAAAAACAACTTTTACAACAAAGTTTCAGACAAACTGTTGCAAGTGACATCTTTCTGGTTAGATGAGCGAGCAAAAAAAAAAACATTACCTTGTTCTTCCTGTTAGTAAGCAGACAGCATGATCCACACCAGGGCAGGACTAGATGGTGCTGAAGAAGTTTGCTAGGTGCCCACCTTCTTACTATTCATACCTTAAGACCCCAGTCACTATTATTCAACTACTCTAAGCCCAGCTCCAAATGACCTCATTATCTCTGCTCAGGCTCTGGAACTGTGCATACAAACAGGTGTTTAAAAACCAAAAAGCTACATTTCATTCCCCCAGAAAGTTAAGACCAAATATTGTGGTTTGATACACAGTGAAGTCTCCCCAAGGTAAGTGAAGCTAATTAGATCTTTAGTAGCTTCCTGTCTTGCTCAACATGAGAGCTTCCTTCTGATCTTCTGAGGTTGAAGGCAATCAGTGGCCAAATGACACCATCTACTTTCCATATGCTTCTGCCATGCCTAAGCTACTCCAGACTAGCTCTGACCGACAGCCAATAAGCTTAGAATAAACACTCTTAGTCCAGCTTTCTCTACTAATTCTAGCAAGTTGCTTAGGGCAGCATGTGGAAAGCAGTTTACTACCAAGGGGGACCAAAAAAGGTAGGTTGGTTGGTCTTCATGCACCTACCCAGCCCACCTGAAAAAGCATTCCAGCATTCATAACTCTACTCTGCTACAATTCTGCAACTAGTCTCTATTATTGCATGGTGTTTCCCGTTATCCCTCCCATTATCCATTCATTCCACAAGTTAACTGCAAGAGTGCTTAGATTGCATAATTTCTGCCTTCAGCAGATGAAAAGCTTAATGCTGTCTACCCACTCTGAACTTCAGATGTTATCTACCAATTTTCTCACTTTTTTTAAAGCAATCAAGAACCTTATACAAGCCTAAATTTACTCAGAAGAGCTTTAACACTAGAAGAAAAAGACAGGGAATTAAGGTCCCATCTGATTTCCTTCCCCCCAGGTTTTGAAACTGCAGATTTCAAAAAGGTTTGCATCCTCCCCTGTCAATGAATCACTGCAGTAGTAATCTTTCTGCCAGAGGTAAATAAGCTATTTTCCCAAGCATGTGCGTTTCTAATGAAGTATTTAGATACAAGAATGCCACCACTCAGAGCTTATCTCAAAGAGAAAAGTATAAAGCAGAAGCTGCTGATTTGTTGGGAAGCTAGTATGTTAGTCTGAAACAGCTCGGCAGGGAAGCAGTGAATACTTAAAGTGGGGATTCTGGTAGAAGCAGGCAGCTTTACTCATCAGCTGATTCAGAAGCTGAGTACTCCTCAGCTGGCCAGTTCAGCAGCAGGATCTTCAACACTGCAATGGTTTTTCAAACAGGAAAAGACCTTCAGAGAGCCCAGTTAATTCTATTATTTCCTTCTGGTTCCTATCTGAAGAAGGAAAATGAGAATGGACACTGTAGTATTACTGACAAAACAGCCTATTTAAACACAGTACCGTGCCTTCCACCCTGCATCCATTTCTCTGCCTGCAAATATCAACACTACAGATACTTTTAAGTGGCAACATCCTCAGAGCTGCTAAGGTTAAAGTGCTCTTCAGGTTTAGCACACATAAGACAGAAGGATTTGAGAGCGGAATTTGCACAAAAAGCCAAAAGACAGACAACCAAAGGACAGGAATCTGGCAACATCCCTTCTAGAACAGGAGTTCTAGAAAGAAAACATGGAAGAATTTGTAGAGTTGATAGCACCACCCTTCTCCCCATAGATTTTCTAGGGCAACTTGAACAGCCTTGTAATTATGTTTCTTACTGAGAAGGCAGACAGTGAGCAGAGACTACACTATAATGCAGTGGCATCCACTTTTCTGATAAAAAGTTGGTTACCTGAGGCATTGCTCAGAACAAAGTACGCTTACAGTGAAGAAAATCTAGACTGTAAGAATTGGAGCAAGAATGGATAAAGAACCCCAAATTTCCACATGACAACCTAGAACCACACCGCTTAAGAACCAGACTTCAATAACATCATCCTAAACACGATAAATTATAAAATGAACTATATTACCAGCTATTTAAATTAAGACCTGAAAAAAAAGTGTACAGAAGTCACCGTGACCCCTAAGAACAAAGCTACCCAAATATTACTTTTCAGAATTCCCTCTCAATTTAGATCAGCAACTCAACCCTTCACATCCCACACCTTTCAATTAAGGATGCACAGAAGCTAAGCCTGACTACAACTAAAGCAGTTTCATCAGCTAAATTGATTGTTGAAGAATATTTCCTCCAAATGTCCTAAACATTAAAACCAAGCAAATTAATAAGCAGGACTAGCTATAGGTACTATCCTTAGTTACAATCCACAGGTTAAGCTGCCTATTTTTAGAAGTTTGCAGTTTTGACAGACTAAAAATCAAGATTTCTTTTCCTGTGTTCAGCTACCATGCATTACTTGAACAATAGATCTGCTTGATTTTTAAGGCTATGCAGACTAGACTTAATGCTTTTAAGATATGCAGATGCTTGAAGTTCAAGGATAGACGATCAGAAATGAGTGTTTGAGAAGCTTCAGTTCAGCAGCACTGGCCAAAACACATATTTGGGCATCACTGGCACCAGTTCTTCACAACGAGTGACTGTTTTAGAGAAGCAATTATTCACTTCATAATAGGCATCTATGACATCTACATTACTCCCTGAGGTGTCATATTAAACACCTGTTTAAACACTCCATTACAGTGAGGAAGTATCATGCAGTATGCTGAAGGGATAGAATTTAGTTTGACATTAAGCATCTCAACTCCCACTGCAGTCAATCTGCCCAGCAATTCCGCTGATCAATTATTTGAGAACAAAAAAAAAAAAAAAACCTCAGACTCCAGTTAATGGAAGCCACACTGTAACAGAGTGCCTGCAGACACTCAAGTTCGAGTGTGCCAACTGAAACTTAAGCCTGCCAGGCTAGTCAGTCATAATTAACATGCATGGATCTTCTAGGAAAGAAGATTAAGTATTCCAGCTCTGTAGTGTGACTGGGAATTTGAAGGCTTTATCTAAACTGCTCCTCCTGCATGTGAGATGAGGGCAGCCCTGCCCTTTCCACAGCTATTGCACGTAGCCATGCACCTCAGCGCAGAGTCAGTAATCTGCGTGGATTAGTAATGGAAATAACTAACTTGAGTTACACAGAAGCAAAAGATCAGCAAGTGCGCTATCATTTGCGCCCAGGGCAATAGTTTGGCAGCTTTAACCACTTTAATTCTAAATACATCTAGAAAAAGAGTCACACAGGCTTGTGGCTTGCTATCTTCCAAGAAATTAACCTTAGGTATAAATTTAGTTTCAACTGATCTCAGCAGTACTTTTTTCAGAATCTACAAGCTCTGTGGGATGTTCTGTAAAGATCAGGCTCCTAATTTAGCTTAGGCTCTTTATTTAGGCAGAAAACAGCAACAAAACATCAAGAAATGTTTAGCGTTAAGTCAGAAAGCAATGCTTATCATGATAAGAACACAGATTAACATCCCCTCCTCCCCACACTGTGTCATACTTACTACTTAACAAGTTGTCTAACTCGTTCACGTCCAGGTCTTTATATGTTCTTTGCTGCTGTGCTACCAACTGACAAAAGTTCTGAGCAGCTTTTATTATATCTGCTTTTCCATCTTCTGGAGACAGCACCTTCAATGTAGATTGGCAATTTAAAACTGAAAGTACAAAACACAGTTTAAAAGCAACAGAAATATGGTTGCTTTGAATGTGCTTTAAATATTCACAGGATATATGACTGAAAGTAACCTGGTTTACTTCATACATTGTACAACTAGTCAGAAGCATACATCATCCAGCTATTACAGAAATGGGTAAGAAACATCTCGATTTGCTGTATTACTAAAAAGCAAGCTTGAAGCAACTGTTTTGAGGAGTCTTGTGAGATGCAGTTTAATTAAAGTTGGTCTTGAAACACAGAGACTGTTCCAGGGAATTTACGTTGGTTTTTATCATGCTGCCAGGCAAAGCAGTACGAACAGGCTGCAGAGCTACTGACTTGAGGGTGGCAAGCAATGCAGGGAAACTTGAAGTTCAGTGAAGAAAAAGAAAATCTAATTCCTAATTATTTCTAATTATCCTATATGAGAAAGGTGTTTTAACAACTACTTTGAACATTCATGTGACAGTACGAGTAAGTCGAGGCCCTCCCTGAATATGATAAGAGGATTTCCATAGCACTTCATCCTTGATGCAAGAGTTGGAATATTGATCTAAGATTACTACAGAGAAGTTAAGTAATAACCAGAGTTTATCCATTGGTCTGTAATTATGACTGTAATTTAAGAGGACATTTCACAACAACCTTATCCACGTCTACACTATTGTGAGGCAGGAGTCCTCTCACACAACACAAATTTCATCGTGGTGCATTCTGATACGGTACCTAGGAGGCAGACTTAAAAAGGAAGCTGAAGACTACAAATCACCAGTGTACTGTACAGCTTGAGGCAACTGGGTTAAATACTAGCACTGTTACTGTGCTTTGTATCTGTGCACACATCAGACTAATAAAAAAAACTTACCACAGTTATTAACCAGGTACTTAAAAACCAGCATTTCTTAAAACTGCAGAATCTGCAGTTTTACAAAGACAGAATGCAGTCATAAGAACACTCGAAAAAGCTCAGTCTATCAAAGGTCACCACAATAAGATAATTTTCTTGAAAACACTGGACTGATTTGTCATGTAGAGAAATAGTCTTTAACATCACATCAGTACTTCACTTTTGGCAAGAAATGAGAAATTGTTTCGTATTATAAACTGGACAGATACCAGTTTGTTCGAAGTGTGAAGTGTCTGGTCAGGCCATGGAGCCTTCTGTGTAAGAGTGAAAGATTCTAACGAGAATAGAAGACACCTCTGCTTTTCGTGACTTCCAGTACGAAAAATTCCTGAGATTTAAACATATCCTTTCAGTCAGGAAGTCTAAGAAGTCTTTCAGTAGTTCATTTGAACTGGACACGAATATCCCAATTTAGATAAGTGCAGCTAAGCCTGCTAGAGTTTAAGACATTAATAGCAGGTCTCCTCTAGTCTCTGCTAGTTATTTCAGCCTTCACAGGAATAAAAAGAACACTAAACTCAGATGTTTCCACGTAAATGCTAGCATCTTAGCCTAAGGTGCTTACAAAGGTAAGTTAATGCTACAACATTGGACTTCACATTGCCCTAAAAGCTCTCGTAGGGGAAGCAAAACTCTGACAGTAGCACCTTAAATGCAGTTTAATGCACTAGAGCTGGCAAGATGTTGTAAAAAGACAAAGAAAAAAGAAAACTATGTAATATGATTGTCTTAAATCTGTTATTAAAACTTGTGCTCTGTTTAAATATGACAAATTGTAGTTAGGAAAGCTGTAAATATCAGCTTATACCTCTGAGGCACAGTCCTAATTTAAAATTGAATACATTTTACATGGACTTCTAGTTTGTATGCCTATCAGCATACTTTATTGAAAGTGAATACTTACAACAGATAGTACTGAACAAGGAACATTCACCTTGAAATATATTCCTGTTTTCTACTTCCCGCAAAAACAACTATCAAAGTATTTTTTTAGCCATTTCCCTTCCTGGTTACACATTAATATGACAACCAATGATACTGCTCTTCCCCCTCTTCCTCCCAACTTTGATGTAGGAGCATAAATTTGGCAAGGTGGAAGTACGTGCACTGTAGCCTAACGTCAACTCCCTTACACTAGCTCAAGTGCTTTTTTCAACTCTCAGCAAGAGAATTTCTCACTCTAACAGTGGCAAGTTGAGCTACACTGATACATTAAAGTGTGTGGCACAATAGCCAAGCTAAAAGGGAAGATCCAACAAGGCAGTAATGATTGCTAGGAGCAAGGAAGAACAACACCTCACTATTAGTTACAAACAAGCAATCACAGTGAAAGTTTAATACTAGCTCAGGAAGGCTGTACACGTTCTGATAATCAGTAGGTTATGAAAGAAAAGGTCATAGTACAGAGAAATGTACTTAAGTAAAAGCAGTTATGATTATAAACAGCTATTTAAAGTCACACCTATTGCCTGCCCAGCCACAGTTCACCTTACCTTGATCAGCTTTCTCTTGATTTGCAAATTCCATGGTGTATTTGGAACAATCTAGTCCTAAGAGTTCCTGCTGCTGTTTTAAAATTTCATCCATCAGTCTTGAATTATTCCTCTTGAAAATACCTTTAAAAAAAATTTTGCACATCAGCCACCTTCTGTAGAGTACTACATAAACAAATCTGACACCGTGCAGGAAGAAAAAAGAATTGGGCAGTCAGTGCTGGTTTCTAACTGGATTTCACAAGTACAGTAAGAATCCAAAGCAAATGCTACTGCACGTGACTTATTTCAGTGACCTTGCAAGAGCATATGCAGGAAGACGATTCGTGTTTTTGTTCCTCTTTCACTCAGCTTGGCTTAAGTAGCAAGCTGCAATTGCATAACAGGTAGTTTAGGAATCACTTCACTGTCCCTGGTATGCTGAGCAGTTTGATAGCAATACCCTACCAGCACAGGAAGATCAAGTCACCATAACGCCATTTTTTTCACTGCCCCACACTGCCAGAGATTTGCTATCAACATTAGCTACCACTTACTGCCACATCATTAAGGCCATGGGCTATCAAAGCAAGTCACCACAAAGTGAGCCAGAAGGCTAAATCAGTGTCAGGTGACATTGCCAATGCCACAGATTTCCCAATATGAGAATTTCACAAGCTACATACTGCAAGGAGCAATGCAGTCCCCAAGGCCTTCTTAATACTTGTACATGTACTATAGATGCATTTTGAGCACAAGAGACTACAAGTACTTGGTTAGGCAAACATGGATTTCTGCTCTGAAGTAAGTTTTAGCTTTTAATAGTGATGCCACACAACTATTTCTAACTACAAGCCACAGTAAAGTGTTAAAGCTTAAATATTTACAATGAAAGAGTGTGGCTAAGCATATTTACTTAGGAACTGATAATGCTTTTATCACTTGGCATTCAGGGTTGTTACTAAGAGCTTAAGTTTCATTCAGGGATCCTATATCAAGGACTTCTGCTGACCAGTCTAAAAGCATGCACACAATCAGCTCAAGAAACACCAAATTTGTACTTAACTTCCCAATCATGCTTATGATTTAATCACCTCAACCTAATTTGGGATTAGAAACTGTTCCACCAGCACTTTCCACATTGGTAGTGGGCACAGAAGCTTTGGGTTAAGACCATGATACTTTAGGAGTTAGTATGCAACATGAAGACATACAACACATTTAATATACTAGTGAGCTTGTGGGTTTATATAGACTTCATTAGAGGTCCTAATAGGTGGTTATTGCATGTGTTTTTCTTCAGACCCTGGCTAATTCCTGCAAAAAAATATAGTTTACTTCATTACACATTTTAGGGATGCTTATAACTCATTTCACATACTGACTGATGAGCAAAGCTCAGTAGGACAGCAATCCTGACAGACACATGCATCAGCCAACACTTTCACTGATGTTGAATTCATCGCAATTGTTATTCTTTGTGCTCCTGTTTACAAGCGTATATTCATATATATTAGGTGCTGAGATTGCTTTATGCAATGCTGCTTAATGTAACTACTTAGATGAGCCTGTTTTGTGCTAGCATTAGCACTGAATGTATTCCTTACTCTTCAGGTCAGTAGCAGTGCAGCTACAGCGCTGCTAACTCAGGGCCATCTTCAAGAAGAATCTGTACAAAGCTGCACGTGTCTCACACCTATAGTAAATCACTTGGTTTCCAGTCACTCTAAGACCAAAATATAACCTTCAATGTTCACAAAGAGTTGGCATAATCAGGGAAAGCTCCTGATCTGGGAAACAGCTGCTGTTTCCTTCCCAACACTAATCATCAATTATTTTCTCATGAGAAGGTATTGGTATTCCAGTCAAAGACTGGTGGACCAGATTTAAGGATCTACTCTTCAGCTCTGAAGTAAATGAAGACACTGAGGAGAACAGACAGGAGAACAGACTAGGGTGCTTACTGAGCTCCGATACAAGTCTTCATGCACACAGGACATGCAGAAGACATACCACATGCATCGATGAGCTCTAGCTGATCATCACCAGCATTTCACTTCTACTCTCATTTAGCTCATCTATCTCCAGAGTTGTTTAAATCTGGATGCTATTTTGTTCTTGGAATAGCAGGTAAGTTATAGCCTCTTGCAGTTGTATTGTGCATTTGTAGCACATCTTTTGAGAAAGACCTCCACATCGATTGCCAGCTGATCCACCAATCTTGACACACCTGCAGTTCGCCTGCAGAGATGACACCAAAGTACATCAGAGGGATTTCATTTAAAACCAATAGCATCCAGGAACTTTGTCACTGTTTTCTTACTCAACGCACAAGAGACTTTTTCCTATGACTGCACAGGGTAGAGAAGATGTAGGCAGCAGCATACATGGACCAAACTCACATTTGATTTGAAAAGTTATTATGTGGTTGTAGCTCAGATACATACTCCCTTCTCTCACAGTATCTCAACAAAAATCAATTTGTCTACAAGGTGAATGTTTTTAAACTTAATTTGAAAATATATTCAAGCTAGTTCTGAAAATGCTGTTAACTTATGCATGATAAACAGTGAAAAAGTGAGTATAGCAATTCAGTAACACAACCTCCAGTGTCCCAAGGCAGTAAAGTAAGCCTTCATTTAATACTACCTCTCAATTTTGTTCAGTCTTCCATACAAGTTGAAAGTGAGCCCATAATATGATTTTAATAGGAAAGTTAATAGAAAATTATTAGATTTCTCGTCAAACTAACACTATAACTGTTTGCTGTTACGCAGGGAAGATTTCAACGCTACCACAGTTTTGGATATAGAACAAACATGAGATGTTCACTATTCCTAATTAGAAATAATTTGTTTCTGAAAAGCATGCTAGAGGAGTGTATATTCCAGCAAGCTAAATGTTTTAAGAATTATGTATATTTAAGCACTACCACTCCCAAAGTAAAAGAACATAGAACTTCATGTTTTTTATTTTATTCTTTTAAAATAAATACTGAGAATGCATTAGCTATTTCTAGGTATAGTTCTTCTTTCTACAACACAAGCTGCAAGCCCACTACTGATCATCACTTCCCAGCCATGCTACAGCTGATGCAAACCAGAAAAATTTGGGCTTTCTGTTGTAGCCCTTCCACAGGTCTTTTCTGTGACACCCCGTGGGCTCTGTTGTAGATTATTTACAAGCCATGCCATTTGCAATCACCTGTGGTGCTGAAGCACAGAGACCATCGGTTAGAGACTGACAAACACAGATCATGAAGGTCAGCAGGCGCAGCAGAAGCAGGCACAGAACTGACAGAACTGGGGGAACCCCCGGCCCCAAAGAGTACCAGGTAGTGTCAGCCACTTGTCCAGCTGGACAACCACAGCCACCACCTGCTCACGGCTTGGTAGCCCCATGGGGTTCAACACTCTCAGCTGCCCTGCTATTTAAAGCAGCTTGGTCTGGTAAGACATGGGAGAAAGAGTCTCTTCCCTACAAGAGAACCTTACTAAAGCTAAATGTAAGGAAGAACACATCTCCACAGCATTTCAGTTACTTGCTTTTTCTCAACTCTCTTCCAGTGCCAGTCATCCAGCAACAAGCCTGTTTGAAGCATCAAACTATTAACAGTTTGAGAAACATCAGACCTCAACCCAATTCAAATAATGTACTTGGAAGAAACTTATAGCACACAAACAACTTCTGCCTACATCCCTATGTTGGATCATGCTGGCTGCAGTTCAGTGCAAGATAGTGGGGTTTGTGTCATTAGACCTCACAAGACACTAAGAGCTAGAAAACACCTTAGGCTCTTCTATTCCAAGAATCCAGAAAAAAATAGAAGCCATGTTTGAAAATAGCTCAAGTCACTTCACTTTCATCCAAACTGAAGCCACTGAAGCCATTGCTAACCAAGCAGGGAGAATTCAGGGCAACACTAGGCAACCACTCCTCCCACAGTTCTTCTTGAAGGGATGTGCTGTGCCAGAACAAGAGCTCACCATCAGCCAAGACAAACGATCACTGCTTCCATACTATCCAGGCCTGTAAGAAGACCACCTTGTACAGATTAGCACTAGACCATATTACATATGCTGTCTGAGGAACCCACCAAGTGAACACCGAAACAATTGCAGAATGTGAAGTTTTGCATGGTTAGAGGACCCACAGCAGGGACTACACAACGCTGGTATCTCACAAGTGTTCCAGTGACACAAAGCCATGACACACTCATCTCCCCCACCTAAGTGAGCACACCGAGTACACAAACAGCTTTATGCACTGATCACATCTACTCAACTACCAAATAGTCTGGAGGAGCCTAGAAGTCCAGGTTGCAGCTAATAAAAATTGGGTTCCTACTGTACTTTATTCTTTCAAAGAATTTCTAGAAGAAAATTGGTCAGAAGTAAAAGCTCACTGGAGAGCTAAATATCCACTATAAAGAAACTCAAGTTGTCAGCACACTTAAGTAGTACTACAGGCTTTAACAAGACTTCACCCAGAAGCATCTCTTCAGGAGCTCTAAGAACTGAAATGCCAAGACTGTGCATGCCCCCTGAAAATGCTCTAGACTTGTCCCAAACTACTTCAGGGAAGCTTCCAATAACAGAAGTAACACTCAAGGAACATCTCACGACTAGCAAATAACTTTAACAGGATAAGGTATCCAATACGGGTCAAAGGCTACCCAGCAGGTTGGCTCAACTGCTGCTACATAATTGCAGCCACAGCCTTCTGCCTGCAGGAGAGCTGTATTATTTCCTCCGAGATCAGATCTCGACTAGCACAGACGGATTTCTACCAAGTAATAGGACTGGGAATGCAGAAGTCCACAAAAATACATCCTTGATCAAAAACCTATTTAAATTAAGATCTAGCCAATCTGAACTTGATAACCAAGGCACACACAGTAGCATGAACCATATTAGTGCTTTGTTTTGTTGCATAGTCACAAAGTATTTTGAAAACTGGGAGAAAGAAAAAGGCCCCTCAACACCAGAGACAACACAAGAATGCCATCTTAGGCCCTGCTTGGGGAAAATGTCCGGTTTGCACACCACAAGACCTATCACACCACATTTATTACAGCACAAGACAGCTATCTGTATTACAGTCCACTTTTATTATGCAAGGACTCTTACTCCAGTCTTCTGGAATACTGATTTTCGCAGATTCAGAGAAGACAGCCAGGTACCTGGTAAGGTTCCACAAATACTACATGGTGTCTCTGTACCATACTGGGTTCTCTTGCCATCATCCGTGAGACTCAGCTAACTGCAGACAAGCTCCCCTTAGAGTTACTAGTGCAGTTGGTGCAACACACCGGGGTCAGTTGGGATGCAGTTGCTTATTTTGAAGAATGAAGGGTATCTTCTCTTTAGTCAGTTTGTCAAAACCACAAAGTCACTACTACAAACACACAGTCAGCTTATCTGCCATTTCTACTTCTCAAAAGAACACGACACTTCCCCCTTTTTCCCCATAGGTGATCCAATTAAGGTCACATTTTTAATTTAAGCCTTCTACAGGAAGCTGACAAAGCATTTCCTTCCAGGGGACACAGCCATGGAAGGGCACTCTTGTAAACACAGTTTCCTGCTTCATCAAGGAAAATCTCACTACTACAAGAGTGCAGTAAAGGAAGAAACAAAGCACACTCCACACCATCCAACTAAGAAGCAGAGCCCTGGTCACACCTTTGCTGGGTCAATGGCTGGTACAGCTGTACGAGCATAGCCCCTCACTGCAGCAGCTCAGCACACCACAGGTAAGTCCCACCACCTGAGAAGATGAAAACAAGCAAAGCATAAGGTTCAGCCTCTGCTACTGAGGGCAGTACGCAGCACATGACTTTTTTTCAGCTTAACTTACTGCTGAGGGTTCCGTCCATCCGTTGCTACCATTCAGAACTGGATTCAGCAACAAGTCTGTAAGGCACTACAGCGCCCTGCTTAGCCATAAGCCCATCTGGAAGCGCTCGGTGCTCAATCCAGGCACTGTAAGGGGCTTAGCATGGACACAAACGCTAATATCCGCTATCACCAACAGTCCACATACACTCGAGCCACGTGAATGACTACTTGCTCAGAGCTCACTCTCTGACACAGTTTTAAAAGGCTCAAATTCCTTTTGCTGTGCAGAACACAGATATGGCTGGTGTCCCAGAAAATGCACTGAAAGCCTGTGAAGAACATGGATGTGTAATAGCAGGCTAGTCTCATCAAGTCTGAGAGTTTGGCAAAAGCTAGTGATTTAAAACCACTTCATTGTTGTGGATTAAGGCTTGCCTTCATCAATTATGTACCAACAAATTGGAACACAAGCTGCTAATTAAACCAGCACAGCAAAGGGACCAATAGAATTAGCTATGGAAAAATATTATTTCCTGAGCCGGAAGTTATACGATCACACCCACATTTTCAAATTTTAAGGATATTTAGAAAACTTACACCCATGCTTAAGCTGCATGCTAGGAACTAATACATGGTAACAGCAAACTAACTCTACAAAATAATTTATTTCTGAACTGCTGACAATCGTTCCACAAGGTTACTTCAACTGCAATCCTCTTCAGAGGTCATAACCTTGTCATTTGTGGCTGTCATCTTTACAGTCCTGTAACAGTCCCTCTCGGATCTGACTGGATCTCAGCACGTGTTCTGGAGAAGCAGAAGTAGCTTTTCCACAGACAAAACATACGTGACAGAAGTGCTGACATCTCCTTTCCAGACAGAATCTCAGTGACAGTGGCTGCTTAAGCACTTGCAAGTATCTTCTCCCTACTCAGTGCTGTTCACCTTGCCATCATTCAAATATGATGAATGAGAGCACTAAGAAATGTGATTCTCAGCTGGATCTGTTCCTCAGATCAGCTCATGTACGTATTTGCACAGCACAATGCAGAGATCTAAAGAGATTAAGTGTACATTAACAATAGGCAATATTGCAAATAATTGGAGGTTTGACTGAAAATACAGGGACCCCATTCAATCAAGACTTTCTTCAGGCCACAAGAGGAAACTGCTGCTCTATTTTACAACCAATATTTGGTCTGCTGGTTGCTAGCCTGGTTGAACACTTTCCAAGTCGAGAGCAAAAACATCAACACATAAATGTCTTCTCAGAAGGCACTGTCTTATCTGTCCTTGAGATGATGGGCAAACATTTTATACCGTTGTTTGGCTTCCAAGTGAGGAAGCAAGCATTCTCCCACTGAAACACAACATATCCAAGTTCTGTAACAGCCCTACACAGGTGAGTTTAAACAGGTAAGTGACTGGTATTAAGCCCAGGTACTTATAAAGATCTTAGAAAGTTTGATGAAAGTCAGGCCACTTGGGTCTTGTATTACATATGAAGGACCAGACATGAAACAAAAGCTAACAATGGCAGTCATTTAAAAAAAAAAAAAAAAAAAAAAGGCGCCTATCCTAAGGGAAAGGCCTCCTCAGATGCTTTTGCTCCCTTAATCACAACAGATATCACCTATTTTGGTAGGATGCACAGCTGAGTTCCTCCTGAAAGACCACTATAAGACAAGTATTACAACCAGTACCTCTACCCTGCCATAAATATACAGGGCTGGTCTAATTTACACAACATCTCTAGCTAGCCATCAGAAGTGGCTCAAAACAACAGCTGAACATTGGTGTCTGACAGTCTCACCGAGATCTTCAGTGTGAAGCTTTCTCCTCTAGTGAGGACAGGAACATAGGATGGAACATAGGCCGTCCATCTCTCGGATTATCAGCTCTTCTGAGCTGAAAGCTTGCCTAGTCTCAGTTGAAGATTATCCCTCAGCAGCTGGGCAGGAAGTTCAGCTAAGGAAATCTTGAATACGGCTGGTTTCATCTTCTCAACAGGAAATAGCATGAGGATGACTTTTCCATTATTGCTGCACAGAATCTGAGCAATCTGCTTGCTCAGATTGCTTCTGGGAAGAAACTCAGATCTAATCTTTATGATTCTGAGTGATGTGGAATCAAGGTATCTACAAAAGCAAGAGTGTGACAGCCGTACACCTGAGACCCAGTAACAAATGAAATTGCAGATCAGACACAAACAACACCAGAGCTTTCCCAGGTGTTGGCCCAGAGCAAACTCAGGCTTCATGTACCACAGGTGCTTACATTGAACACAGATCATTTCTTTCAGTTCACCACACCAGCAGGCCGTACCCATTCAAGTTCAACTACCTGTCAATGCTGCCTCTTTACAGAATAAATGCGTGAAAACAGGTGACTACTGACACCCACACCTATGTCCTGGACGTCCATACCATGCTCAAACTGAACCTGTGGGTGCACTAAGCCCTCAGCTCTCCACCAGCAGACACCAATGGGCACGGCACCTGCGTGCCTGGGGCACTGACTAGCTCGGGGCACCCCCCACACTCACCGTTATGGTCGTAGACACTGACGTAGGAGATGCCCACCGCCATGCACCACACCACCAGGCTGGCCATGTCCGCGTAGCTCGGCTCCTCCTCGGTCACCACCAGCCCCACGTGCACCGGCAGCTTGCGCAGCGCCTTCCCGTCGAGCCGCGAGCGCTGCCGGCCCAGCGCCGCTCCGCGGGGCCTCCTCATCCTCCTCCTCCCCCCGCCGCATTCCCGTCGCGGCGCGGTGCCGGCCGGCCGCAGGGCAAGCGCGGCGGGGGCGAGCAAGGCGCACGAAGCGGCGATGACGGCGGCGGCGGCGCGCGGCGCAGCGAGCAGGGCGCGCTGCAGGCAGAGCAGGGCCCGCAGCAGGGCGTGCAGCGCGCGCCACGCCAGACCCCCCGCACCGCTCATGGGGGCGCGCGGCGGCGCCAACGGCCGCGCCTAACGGCCCCAACGGTAACGGCGCGAGGCGGACCGGGCCGGGATGGGGCAGGGAAAGGCCGAGGGGTGCCGCCACCTTCAGGAGCGGGCCGCCGCCCGCCCCGCCATCGCCTTAGTGAGCCCGCGGCCCCCGCCCGGCCGCCGCCGCTGCCGCCCGCGCTGCCATGTCCCGGCCACCGCCCGGCCCCTTCCCCTCTCACCCCCACACGCGCCCGCACGCCGTTGGCCGCCCGGCCCGCCTACGTCACTTCCGCCCACGAGGAGGGAGTGACGTGGCGCTGCGGGAAGGGAAGGGGCGGGTGGGGGCGTGGTCTATGGGTGATGGGCGTGGCGTGTGGGCAATGGGTTGGGTCAGCGGGTGGTGGGCGGGGCTTAAGGGCTAGGGGCGTGGCCTAACGGTGAGGGCGGGAGGTGGCGGCCAGGTGCGCCCGGCAGCCATCATGGCCGCGCCCCTGCGCCCATGGGCGGCCATCTTGCAGTGGCCCCGGGGAGCCGCACGTGGCAGACAGCCAGTCCGTGAGCACATTAAACACTCATTTCCTGAAGCCTCCGTGCCTTGGCTCGTAACAACTCCTAGAAGAAAAGTCCCTGAAGCACAAAGTCAGTTCTTCACAAGCAAAACACAGAGCAGGAGCTGTATGCTCCCAAACAGATGGAAAGGCTGAAATGACACAAGCAGGCACCTAAAGCACTCTACCGAAACAATCCATCAATACAAAATAAAATGATAAACCTCATACCATGAAAATGTTTTCTCTTGTTGAGGAAGTAAATTAATCATCCTCAGGCAATATCCAACACAGAGCAATACCCAACAAAAATAATATTGAAACTGCTAGGGGTACATGTGCCGTTCCATAAACATCTAAATCTTTTATCTACCATCAGCATAGCTGCTGACACAATCAAAAGTTAAACTGTAAAGCTAAATTAACTTTCATCTCTTTGTTTAAGTTGTACGGCTTGATGTTTGGGTGCCTAAGAAACCCAAGCATCAGTTGCATTTGCCTTGGTGCTGTAACTAACTAGCTGCACTCTGACATCTGACAAAACAGACTTTATGAATGTGAGTGATTATTCAGTTACTGAATGCCAGCAGAAGATAAAGAATAATAGGAATTGTTTGCTTTGAAAAGTAATTTGCTGGTGTTATTGCTCCTTACTTATCAGCTGAGATTTATGAACTGCCAGGAAGCCCCTTAGATTACTGTTTGTAATTCACTGGTTTTAGTGGTCTTGGTATTCTGATTTTGTTTAATTTTCAAGTGCTTTGGGAACTGCTTGATAATATTTGCACATACACCAGAGCTGATGCACATACCGTGAAGCCCTTTTGTGTTGCAAATGCCAGGAAGGTTCCCACCAGCAAAAGGGGGCGCTTGGCATGTGCACTGCCATGTGAACCCCAAAGTATTATACATAGAGCAACTTGAGCTATACGGTAGTCAGTTAGGTATTCCTCTACCAAAATAAACTCTTGGAATAACTTTGCCTCATGGGACCTTTTCCTAATATTTGGCAGAGGTAGAAAACTACTTCCTGAGAATATCCCCTTTTCTGTTTACAATAATAGAAATGGGTCAAACTCACCCCAGTGTTTTCATGCATCACTATTAATTAACTCTGGAACAAGTACTAAATCTCATTAACCAGGACTGATTCTTCTGTTTGTTGTAGTTGCCAGATGAGCCTTGTGTGTTCTGCGTGGAGCTCAGTTAATTTAGTCTAATGTCATTTAAAATAGTCTAAAATAAATGAAAGAGGCAAGTATTTCTAGAAAACCAAAATTCATTTTTCAAAAGCAAGGATCTCTAAACAATTCCAAGAAATTACCCACATCAGTGTAACTCTCCATCTTGAACTGAGTTTAAATGTATTTTATGCCAGACTACAGGTAATAGCATCTTGCAGTATTGCAGGATTTTATTTATGGGGGTTTTATGCAACTCTAAGAATGCTCTACTATAAAAAGGTCCATACAGAGTTACAGAGTGCTTTTCTAAGAGATTGTTATTGTATTCTTATTTCCTTCAAGCTACATAGTACTAATGGCATTGAAAAACGGCCAATTCTTTTACAATTTTCAGTTTACAGTGGCATCGTTATTATAGCCCTTCTGTCACCAGCTATTAACATTTATAGTATGAATTAAAGAGGAAAATTTCATGGCAGCCCAGCAGGCTGGTTGTCAGTAGTGATACTGGTGCTGGTGGGCAGCTCTCAACAGCTTTCAGATTCACCATAGACTAACCACAGGGTTAATCTAGTTCATAATCATAGTAATCATCATCTGTGTTTACTGCGACGCTGGCAGCCTCATTGAGTTTCATTTTCTTTCTGTCCTCTTTGCCTTTTTCCATGGAAGACAGATTATCTTCACAGTGATGCAGAATCTTTTTGGAAGACATCCAGCTTTCTCCTCGGCTTTCTGCTGGTGCTGCGCACTGCCCTCCTCTGACATCCGTTCCTTTGGCCATCAGCACTCTTCTGGTTCTGAGAAGGTCACAGGTGCAATTCCAAGGGTTTCCGTCTAAATAGAGATGCCGAAGGCGAGGTAAATACTCCAAGACTTTGCGATCCAAGGCAGATATCTTGTGGTTCCGTAAATTTAAAACCTGAAGCTGTTTCAAGTCTTTCAGTTCTTGTTCTCCAACATCCTCTATGTCATTTCCCTTTAGATCCAATCTAGCAAGGGTATATGGAAGTCTGAATAAAAATAAAACAACACAAATCTGTTATGTTCATTATATTGATTCTGCTTGTCCAAGTACATCTGACATATTAAATAAAATTATCACTAACAAAAATGTAGTCTTTTGGAAAAAAAAAAAAAAAAAAGTAGTGGTCCTGAAATTTTGTTGGTGGTGGTGAGTTGTTTGTTTGTTTGTTTGTTTTCCTATTCTAAAGTTGTTGGAGTACTATATATGGACACTTGAATTGTTTTCCCAAATTATTGCAGTTCTGAACTGTCCATGTTTGTGCAGCTGAGCTAAACAGCAATTTTAGTCCAGCCATACAATAACAAAAGTTTTTAAAGTCTAGTTTATTTATTATCTTCTGCTTTTCTCCTGCTCTAGTCAGTGAAAGCTGTTTAACAGAAAAGATATTTAACTGGTTTGGAATGTTTTTAATAAATTCAATTTTAAGTTAACTTAAAAGCATTTTACTACTGTAATATGCAAGATGACAAGATTAAGAATTGTGGTTAGAGATTTTAAGGAAATATATATCGCTATAAGGCAAGTTATAAATAATAACACCAAGAACCATTTAGAATTGAACAGAAGTGTCCCACAATCAGTAAAGGTTGAGTTGGGTTTATCTCAATGTAATGATTTGAGATACCTTTGAAAATTGGAGGGTACACTGTGACCCTCACTGGCAAGGTTTTTTTTAAGTTGAGTTTGACCTCTTGGGCTGAAAAGCAATTGCCATATTTGTGCAAATCTCACAACTTCATTGGGGATATTTCAAGAGTATGGCAGTTCCGTACTGTGCTATATTTCATAGGTGAGATTGGGATTTCACATGTTGAAATTCTCACACATCTGAGTCACTGCACAGAACCTGGTCTTACCAGTGCTTGTGGCTGCAATAAACTTGTTTTGAAACCTAACCACAGTCAATGATAATAGTTGCTCACTGTGACAAAAGGAGGTAGTCTGGGGTGAAATCCTAGAGCCAATAATGTCGTAAGCAGTAGGATATCATTTGAGGTATTTATCCAGACATATTACAGTCTAAAACCTGTACAGTCTAAACCTGTAAAGGCTTTGCAGCAGCATTGTTTGACTTCAGTTTCTGTCGATCTTGATGAAATAACTACATCAGAGCATGTGATGAATGATCCCGCTACTGGCAGAGAAGCTGTGTGCATTCAGCAGCTGACCGTGGCAGCCATACCACTGGTGCTCTAGGAAGTATCATCAGTCTCTTCGCTGCATTCCGACCACTCCCTGAAAGATTTTCTGGAGCATGGGCTCTTCTGTATGAGTCTTGCACATGAAATATTTGGACATGTTACGGATATAAGTTCTGGTAGAGACAATTTCATATCTTTATTTCCTTTTCAGAACAAAAGAAAAGAACTTTCTTTCTCCTGATTCCCACTAAACAACCACTAAGACCTATTAACTGTGCCACATTAACTATATTGTTTAACCTGTGACCTAGTTCTCACATAACTATCACAGTAATACTTTTATTTCGGTGTGTCCTTGCAACTAACTGGTGATCAACAAGTAGATGCATGGACACACAATTAAATTAAGTACATAAATTTTACTTATTGTAATTTCTTTCCCACTTTGTGTTTATAGCCTCCCCTAGAATTTGTGTTCATTGCTGAGTTGAAAATAAAATACTCGATATCTCCTTAAAAGCTGCACTGTTTAAAGGCTAGTAGAGGACTCCTTCCTGTTAATTCTTGTGACTACAAAGGTTGTAAAATAAGATGGATTAGACAATACTAATGTAACTAGAAAGCATTAAACATTCCTGTCAAGGCAGACTGAAATCAAATATTTATACACCACTAAATCACTTTCTGATTATAAAGCTTCAATCAAATAGATTCAAATGCTAAAGGACTTTGTTCTAAGCAAATTGAAATTTTACTGCATTATTTATTTGGGCCACTTTAACCTGTCCACAAACCATAAAAATAAAATTTACTGGTGTGGTTGTGTTAAAGATGCTGATATTAATGGAATTACATTACTATTTTTACGCCATCTTATTGCACATTTTTGTTTGTTTGTTTGTTTTGGTTTGGTTTTTGGTTTTGGTTTTTGTTTTTGAAGTAACAAAATTGCCACTTTATATCAGAGCAGCCTCTATTTGGTTTGACACACCACCACTGATAATGGCCAGGACCATCACTCAGATGAATGTGAGAGAACCTGTGAGCAAGGCATTAAGGAATACAGTGTGCCCAAGGGATGTTTCTTCTGTGCTACTTTGACTGGAATTTTGCTTATAGCCTGAAGCAGGACAGTTACAAGCCTTTCAAATATGTGTGAATTTAATGAAGTTGGGAATGATAATATCCACTGAAGAAGCACATTATTTTTGACCAGACTCAGATCCTGAGATCTTAATACTTTAACAATAGTAAACTCAGTGCGGCTCGGTGGAAACATCAGCTTTAAAATTGACGTCTTTCTTTTTTACTGAATGCTCTATTTATTCTGTGTTATGGGAAAATACAAATGTAAGCAGCAGTGTAACTAATCTGTAATCACTGTTATACTCTGCTAGCAGATTCCTCCTATTCATGTGCTGATTAAACAAAGTAGTCTTACTGGCAGTGAGAAATGAGAAAGGAGGAGGATCACTGGGGGCCACAGATGTAATGAAAACAGCTGCAATATTATACTGACTGCTAGTAGGAGTGCTTATTACTGCCAGTTATGGCGGTGGGTTTATGGTATGGATTGGCCCACTATGACCAGGTCTGAATGCAATTTTTTTCTCAGTTTGGCCCTCATTCTTGTAAGGTAAGGGGGGGGGGGGGGGGGGGCCCCCCATGACACCTGTGAAGCAGCTATCCTCAGAGTCACTCACCTCAATGGGATAGAAATCAGGAGATTCTGTTCCAGTGCCAGGTTAGAAAGCTGTGCACACTGCTGAAGAGCTCCTGCCTCAAACATGCTGACAGCATTGTTGTCAAGAAACAAGTGTTTGAGGTCTTGTAATCCTTGGAAGTCCTGCGCTGTCACCCTCTGAATCAGGTTATTGCTGCAGTCAAGTTTCTGCAGTCTGCCTGGCAGCCTGGGTGGCATAGCCTGGAGCTGGTTCTTAGACAGCTCCAGCGTTGTTAAGTTGGGAAGAAGCTGGGCACCGTCTACTGATGTAAGCTGATTTTCTGAAAGGAAGAACTCAGTCAGGTTTTCTAGGTGTTTCATGTCTTGAAGTCGTACTGTTTTGAGACGGTTTTTCTCTAATTTTAGTGACAGCAAGGATTTAGGTAGGTCAAGAGGCACTTTTGTCAGGAAGTTGCCACTTAAACTGAGAAACTGTAGATTTTGGAAAGATGCAAAAAAGCTGTTTGGGAAAGAGTTTAGTTTATTATCAGCCATACTCAGATACTGCAGCCTAGGAAGCTTGAGTGGTGCAGACACAGATTCCATGTTGTTGCCATCCAGAATCAGACTCTGTAAATTGCAGAGGGAAGAAAACGCACTCAAAGGCAGAGTCACAATCAAGTTGTTCCGGATATCAAGCACCCTTAGTTTCATCAAACCTTCAAAATCCGATGCATGCAAAGTGGCGATGGAATTATCAGCGAGTTTTAAAATCTCAAGGCCGGATGGGAGGAAGGTGGGTATTTGCTTTAGCTGATTTTTGTAGAGTTCCAGGGACTTCAAAGTGTTCAGGGCTTTGAAAGTGTTGTTTTCTATCGATTCTGTGCCACTGCATGACAGGACCAGCTCTTCAAGGGCCGGCATTCTTCTGAAGTCAGTAATCTTAAAGAGATAAAAAATAATTCATGTGACAGTATGCAGTACTTATGAATCTCCTCAGTGATTACTTCTTCTGGGTGCTCTAACCATTGCTAGCTTATATTCTTAAAGAATGAGAAACTAAGAGAAATGGAGCAGTAATAGTAGAGGTGTCACTGTAGGTACCTGCAGTTTGACAGCATTTACTTACATTTCTAGAATTGTGTGAGGTCTGTATTTTGTCTAGTTTTGAGCAAAGACACAGGTCTGAAGAGGTAATATTCCTTTTATTTCTGCCTGGCAGATACCTATGTCAAAGGGTTAGCTAATGTCAGCTGTGGCAGAGGTCCTTACAGGGGCGGTAGATGGCTGCTACACGTTCACTGCGCTCAGCAGAGTTTGCTGGTGCAGATCTGGGTTCATCGTACAGCCATTTCTCTATATCACTACTGCAGCACATATTCCCCAGATATGTGGATATCATTTCTTCTCGCTACTATGAATTTTTGGCAGGAAACTGAAATCTGACACCTGTATTTCTTCATTCCTTCCGTTCTCTCCCCGCTTCCTTAAAGTAAAAACCTCACATTTGGAAATGACCAAACCAAACATGTCAGATCAGTTTGGTCTGAAAATCACGTGCATGGAACAGATTGCTTTTACAGCAACTTAGTTCTTGTTACTTAGTAGTAAATAGGTGCTTTGTGGTGGTAAAGCACGGCATCACTAGTAGGGCGAGTGAAGTGATTGTCCCGCTCTACTCTGCGCTGGTGTGGCCTCACCTTGAGTACTGTGTGCAGGTCTGGGCACCACAGTACCAAAACGACATTCAACTGTTGGAGAGTGTCCAGAGGAGGGCGACAAAGATGGTGAAGGGCCTGGAGAGGAAAACATATGAGGAGCAGCTGAGGTCACTGGGCCTGTTCAGCTTGGAGAAGAGGAGGCTGAGGGGAGACCTCATCGCAGTCTACAACTTCCTCGCGAGGGGGAGTGGAGAGGCGGGTGATCTTTTCGCCATAAACACCAGTGATAGGACCCACGGGAAATGGGTGAAGCTGAGGCAGGGAAAGTTTAGACTAGACATCAGGAGGAGGCTCTTCACTGAGAGGGTGGTTGCACGCTGGAACAGGCTCCCCAGTGAAGTAGTCACAGCACCAAGCCTGTCTGAATTTAAGAAATGTTTGGACTGTGCACTTAGTCACATGGTCTAAACTTTTGGGTAGACCTGTGTGGTGCGAGGAGTTGAACTTGATGATCCTTATGGGTCCCTTCCAAGTCGGGATATTCTATGATTCTATGATTCTATAAATGAAACTTAGGTGTGTTGACTGGGACCATACTATATAGGGGCATAGTACTTTTTCATTATTTCTCTGCTTTGTTGGAACCTGCTTGCTTATCACACTTACCACCTTGTGTCTCAAGTTAAGAAATAAACCTAAATGAATCTGGCAGCTTCCTCTAAGCCAAGAAATGAGGAAACATGGAATGAGGGTAAATATGTGAGTTGTCAGAGCACACCAGTTACTTTAACAGTAATTTTTTTGAAATTTTCAGAGATGCTGCTCATTGACTTATGTGCTCAATTTTTAAAAATGCATGGGAATCACAGAAAGCTCATAGCAAAATGAGCAGGTGTTCTGCATGGGAGAGGCAGGAAGGGGTATTCTTCAGTTAGTTTTCCTTCAGGTGTCTGGTAAACATCTCTCTGCAGCTCTCAGTACACATCGGTAACAGCTGTTAAACTAACACTACAGTCTGCATGCCATTTCCCCCAGAGCTCATTAGGTACCAGCACATTTTACTCTCATTGAGTAACACTACAGAAAAGTTCTACAGCATAATCCCTTATCCCAATGAGGAATCTACAAGGAAAGCAGCTTTTACAGCAGCTTTTGCAGCCTAAGTACTGTACAGTAGATTTGTTTTACAGTCCTTGCTGATCACATTTGACTATCATACTTGTGTATCTTGAAAGAGATTAAGAAAGTGCCTGTTAAAAGGTTCCTTAATTTATCCAGTTCCTGCATGGTTTTTTTGAGTTGTATCTCTTTACTTTACCTACAAACTCCCCATTTTAACTTCTGTTAAAATTAGAGTTCACTCAGCTGTGAAAGAGGAATTAATTTTGATTTTCATTTTCATTCAGATTGCATTTTGCTTTGGTATCCCCAGGTGTGACTAGATTCTAGTTACATACAGGCTGCCTTGTAAAGTCATTTCTGAGCACTGCAAGATTTTGATGCAGTTAGTGGGAAAGCATAGATATAGAGCCTCTACTGATGCAGGTTTCTCCATCAGTTACACTTGATTTCAGTGAGGGAATTTACTTCCATTAAAAAAAATCTCAAGAGTAAGTAACAAAGCTGGCCATTTCCTGATCTCTTATAATTGCAATTTTGTAATATATATACTCATTGATTTGCTATATAGCAATTGTAGAATAGTACGTCCAGTTTTGGTCACAGCTGGGAGGCTAATCTTGCAAAGGTTCATCATGAGAAGTCTGATAGGAATGAACTGCATTGCTCAAGAGCAGAAAGGAATATTCATACATAAGTGATAAAACCGTCCTAAGGATATTGAAACAAATGTAAGTTCAACACATCTGCTTCTATTAGTTCAAAAGCAGTATTTCCTGCTTTTCCTCAGTTGATTGCTGTATATCTATATCTCTAAGAAGCTTAATTTTCATCTTATTAAGTGGCAGAGAGCTACGCAAAGGTCAACGTACAGACATTCATTCTGTGATGAAGGATTTAGCCTTCTTAATGTGGATTACTATAATTTCTATTTTTCACCTATTTGGTAGGCTTTGCCAGGCTTTGTGGCATTGCTGTTTTGAGACTTAAACATTTATCCATGCTGTTGCAAACCAGACAGTCTTTGTAATCAGAATCAAGACATGTTTGAAAGATTATTAGCCCCCTTTTTGCTGCAAAATGATATTTTATTCTCTAACTAGACTGTCAGTAAAATTATGGTAATAGGGTTTTACATTTTAAAAATATCTCCTGAAAATGGATCTAAGAGACTGCTATTTTCATAAAAACTTGTTCATAATTTTCTCATTTTATATATATATTTTTTTACTTTTTTTTTTTTTTTTTTTTTTTTTTTTTTTTTTCCTTTTTGAATTTTTGTGGACTGGGATTTGTTATAAGTGGTTCCTTAAAGCAGTCCCCTGTTGTGGGGGTTAGAGAAGCAGTTTGCTTTTAGCAGGTAAAAAAATGTATTAATATAGTCAGAAATAACAAAAATATTAACTTGAGTGTAAAAAGGGTATCGTTGCTCTTCAACTCAAGGATAAGGCAGAAATTATTGAAAAAAAAAGATGCTAGAAGTAGTCTAATTTTGTTACTATACACTCTGTTTGTAACAAATGCAAGGTTGCAAAAATACCAAAAGCAAAAAACCCAAAAATCTTTTTCATTTTTTTTAAATCTTATCAATAAAAAAAAAAAAAAAAAAAAAAAAAAAAAGTAAAGTTGATCTGGATAAAAAAATATGTTTAATATATAAACATATATTCTTTTAATTTCTTTACCATTTCAGTATTAACCAGTGCAAAGTAATGTCCAAAAGTAATTGGTGCTCAGTAGAAAGAATATTTGTTTGTCCTCCTGAGGCTGCTAACTGACAAACTATAAAAAAGCCCGTTAGAGGTCATCTGTGAAAAGTCTAGGCTTATATTCAATTTCTTTTTGAAAATATTTTATTTTCTCTAAGTTGAGATAATTGAAGTAATTAAAATGGAAAGGAAAAGAAACCCACACTATAGAGTTCCTTTAGCACTTTCAGACACTTAGTTTACAAGCAGAAATCAAAACCTGTTCCTACAAACACTATTATGAGTGCCAATGGAATTGTTCAGCTGAGTTAATTAAGTATATGCATTTACAATGTCAGGACCTCAAATGCATGATTTGTCTCATGGAGAGAAAACTGAAAAATATAATCACAGACCCCATTTAATCTTAAGTAAAGATTCTCCATAATTACAGGCAGCTAGCATAAGAGGGCTTATTTCCTTTCAGTAGTAGAAGCAAGGCATACTGATTGGTCAGTTAAATCAATGTATATAAAAAAAACCCTCTCTCCTTAGATGGTTTTACACACCATTTGTTCTGAGCAGTCATAAAAATATTGCTCTGTTTGCTTATAAGCAATATTTAAATGCTTTATCACAAATAGCTGCCTTCTTTAGTCAGACCCTAAGCCTGCTTTAGTAGTGACTGAGGGTTTTACAACAGGTAGGGGCAACCAGCCTAAAAAAGGAAAAAGCCTAAAAAAGAAAATAATACTTCTCTTTTTGCACAGAAGGTATATTTCCTGGTAGTAATTCATTCAATAAACTATTAGTTCAACAAGAGTACACTGATATAGCTAAATCATACCAATGAACTTTGACTCTTTTAGGTACGTGAGCTACAATAAGAAAACCACAGATATCAGTAACAGATAAAAGAGAAGTAAACTCTTCCCCAGGGTTAAATAGCAGAATTACTCAGGCTATTTCTCACTGGGCAGCAGGCGTCTCAGATGTTGCTTTCAGCTGCCTTTTAGCCCATTTTATTCAATCCTGAGAGCAAAATCAAAGGTGCATTTCAGAGCAGTTCAGGGTGTGTTCTTTGTAAGAGGACAAGTATACTTAAGAGCAAATGTATCTCTTTCAAACAACATTTCTCATCTCTGTAGTAAATTGTTACACAGCAATTATGTATAACATAAGTAGTTACATATCCCTTGTGTCTATCTATAGAAAAAAATTAATTTTGTTAAATAAATAGGGTGGGAAACGGAAAAGCACTGCTCTGGAGTCCAGTGCAGATGGAGCATAAACTGGTAATGACTTTAATAATTCAGTGATGCCTCAAGAAACCTAGAATAAACATTTTCAGGAACACAGTTGGCAGCTTCAATTAGAAGCTATCGTTTATATGGGTTTTAGATAGGCCTAGCATTGCTTTTATAAACATCTCACAGTCTGCCTTGTAGTCTAACAATGCATGACTGGGTCCTGATTACTAACTCTGCTGTCATTTCTAGTAGCAGTTGTGCTTGAAATTTGCAATGCAAGCAGGGGAAGAAACCCTGACTTTCACCCTAGCTATGTAAAACCTTTCCTTCACTATGGGAAAGCATGGCATTGTATCAAGAGCAGCAAAAGCTTTCAGCAAATTAAAAAATAACTCTTGAACTCAATGTTTTTTTGACCCTATAAAAACAAGTCAACATTTGGCTCCTTATTGTGAATTACTACTTTTTGAGTTGCATATAAAAAATCATTGTAGCAGCATGAAACGATGCTTAGGGACCACAGGACAATGAAAACACTATGAATATATGTTTACATATATTTATAAATTAAGTTAAACCAAAACCAGATCTCGCACCATTTTATCAGTTTTTAGAACCTGGAATAAGATTCTCCCTTCTCTTGATAGTCATCACCACCTAGGAAACACAGTAACTTTCAGTTACAATGCACCATATAAAGTATTTACACTGGATTTCTTCCTACCTGGAGTTGTTTAATTTTGCTGTGGCTGATGTAGAGCCTCCTGGTAGTGGAAGGAATCTCTCGGGGGATCTCTGTAGCTCTGTAGCATTGCACTGACTGGGCAGAGTCACAGCTGCATCTTCTAGGGCAAGTGGTACTCAGACCACAGCGAAAAGAAACCAAAAAGACTAAAAGGTAAGATAAATGCATCTTCCAAAACAGGAGCTCTGAAATTGTCTCAGCAACATATAGTGTGAATTAAGCACCAAAGTCCTTTTATACCATGAAAACTGATAAAAGGATATTATGACTGTGTATTTTATCCCAGTGAAAAAACAGCAAAAACAATACCGTAATTTGCCTGGGTTAAAATGTTGGCAGGCATTACAAAGAGTGAGAAACTTAAACAGTGATAAGGTGACTTTACATTTGCAGGTATGCGAAATTAGTGTTATTTATTACCTGACATCTAATCTGCAAACATCCATATTATCTCCAGTTTCCTAGTTTTGTTAAATGTGCCACCACAGAATTAGTGGAGAAAAGATAAAGAGCTGTTTTATAGTGAGGCTGTAAAACCAGTGTATCTTCTGTGACCCAGCATCAGAAACTGTGAAAAATAACTAAAACCAACACAGAAGCTTTTTCACTCTTCTTTGTGCATTGTCGGACCAAACAAACAAACAAACAAATGAAAAAATAACAACACAGGCAGCTCTTCAGCTATTATTTTAAAACTAAAACATTCTGTTGGTTTTCTGAATATCTGCGATACAGCTGCTGTATGCATTTTTTAAAGATTGTACAAAAACCTAAATTACCCATGTCTGTGTAATTCACATAAATCAAGGTTTAATTGGTTTTGTATTTGAAAATGACAAATGTGGAACATTTGAAAACATTTTGTATAAATTGAGTGGTGGATGATCAATAAAATAAGACAATGAACCTCTTGGCAGGTGGAGAACACTAAGGTTCCCTTCAGTTTTCTCTCTAATTACTGCTTTTCTCATGAGTCTATTAGTTCTGCCAGCTAGAGATGTGAAGTTTTGAAAGGCTGACATTTTGGCATGAGATAATTTTAGGAACTTTCAATGTGTTTTTTTTGTTTGTTTGTTTTTTAATTTTATTTTTCTCCTTTGTATTCAGCGGTTTACAGCTCACCAAGCAGTGCACCTAGGAAACCCTTCTATTTTATCACACTGATCTGCTTTGTTTTGTTATCTGTTTCCTTCCATCCTCTCCATCATATTTTTAGTGACCCTATTTCCTGAATTCGGAACCAGTGTGGTTATTTTTCTGAACAGACGATAATGTCAGGTTGGTTTCACAAAGATAACTAAACTGGGGAATGGGAATGGGAACTCCATGGGAATGCCTATTTGATGCTGGACAATTGCCATATTCCTTACTGGAGATCCTTTCCATCTCCTTTATCCCCTATACTGCAAGGACAGAACTGCAACCCAGTGTCTGCTAAACCAAGCAGCAAGAGCAGAAAACCTATTCCCAAAACAATTGGTTAAATTGGCATTTTTAACAATGTGTGCAGAAAAATCCTGTCTGACCTATGCCATAGTGATCAGATGAGCAAAAATGAGTGGGTGAGCAGGATCAGAAATGGTGTTTTCAAACAAACATTTTAACATATCATGATGTAGGGTTTGGTACCTGTTTTTTGTTGTTGCTCATTTTGTTGTCTTCTAAAATAATCAGAATAACCAGGCAAAAGTGTAAAACCTTTCAGCATGCTGACAACTATTTGTGGTATACTTTAGCATGTCCTGGAACTGTCTTTGATCCTATTTTTTCCACTCACTAGAGTTTAAATGCTGAGCTCAATAAGACAGTAATGTTCAGGATTGCATGTAGGTATTCATGTTCCTCAAAAATGCCGTCAAAAAGCAAATGCTTTTTGCTCCAAAGGGTCAAAGGAAAGGCAGATCAAACTCTAGGCTTTACAGTATAGAGCTGTAGAGTACTGCAGAGTTGGACTAAAAATTCCTTTAAATAAGAACCATGTATCACATCCTTCCCTATTTTGTAAATTGGAAACAACTCAACTGGTATTAGAAGTTATGGCTGTAGTTACAAGGCAGCACCACAGGAAGGTGCAATACTCTTGATGTTTTCGAGTAGCATCTGTATCCTAGGTCTTTTCAAACAAATAGAAGGAAGCTTCATTGGTTTAATAGTTTATGAGATATCAACAATGATTTAATCAAGAATAACATTCTGTATCCATTTTTTTTTTTTTATGTCTGCTTTCGGAAGTTGGCAGATCTTTCCGTTTTGCTGGTTTTATTTCAAATCTGAAGAAGTGCTCGTGTGACTTTTAAAGTTCTGTTGCTGTTGTTGTTTTTCAAATAAACCAATTATCCTAATGAAAGTAATATTTTTATTTATTTATTTATTTATTTATTTGTACAAACTTTACCTCTTTTCAGTTTCCACAGTACTGGTGTTTGGGTCTTTCTTCACCAAAGTCAGAGGTTAGACAAAAGCATGCATACATACATTAAGAGGTAATTTTTATACATTTAATGTAAGATTACCTTTATAAAATCAAATAAAATGAGGGCAACATTAAAATTAGAAGATCAAATTTGTAAAACTATTTTAGGAGCTTGGAAATTTCTGAATTAAGATAGCTCATAAAAGCTGAAGGTAGATTCTTTACAATGAGCTCAATGGTACAAACTGCACAAGCAAATGTGCAGTCCTACCACAAAAGACACAGAGAAGCTGAGCTCTTACAGTCAGTATGGTCCTTGCTTATGGAAAGGAGATATTGCAGGAAAAGACCAGTTTAAGAGCTGCAGAGGGCAGGGGGAGGAGCTTGGTCCCTGAGGGATATCACACCCACAAGTAGTTTGGCAACTGGGAGCTGCTAAGTGATGCTTGAAAGAATCCTTGGCATATTTAGCTGCCATATGCTATCAAGTGCCTGCTATGGAGTACGTGTGAATTTATAGTTTTATTATTATTATTATTATTATTATTATTATTATTATTATTATTATTTTCTGGAGGTTTTTAACTTGGATTTGGACCAGTTTTTCACAGGGACAACAAATGGCGTTTGTCTGCTGCAAAGGTTGCCTCCAATGAAACTCTTCTTGCCAGAGTGGCCTGCTAAGAAAAACAATTGCAACTTTTTTAAAAACATTACACTTCCCTTGATCATCTGTTGTAATAATTTCAACAGCTTTCCAGGATTGTTTCTCAAACAAAGAGCCTCAGAGTGTTAGACTGAATTAAGAATGTCAACTTAGACACGTTGTAGACAAATGATTTGTATCTAAGGATTATACATTTATCAACACCGATTTTGTGTTTCTTCCTACAAAATAAAACCTTAAGTAGAGTTTTGCAAAGACAATCAGAAGACTGTCTGACTTTGTCCCAGTCTTCTTCATAAGCCAAAATTTTTGTGGAAATATTTATTATCTGCTTTCACAGTGTGTGGAGAACATGCTTTCTAACTCCAGGCAAGTTCATCTTCATACACCGGGAATGGCTGCTGAATGGCTTAATGCAGATTTTTCCTCCATGCTGTAAGCAGGTAGCTTTCTTTTTCTTCTTCTACACTGGCTACATAGAGCAGATGAAAGCACTAACCCCTTTTGAATTTCTCACATTTTGCCTGTCTGTGGCACTGGTGCATTCCAGAGGAACTAGCACAGTGAAGCCTATTGAATAGGAATAAAATTTTGTTAAACAAAAATCCACATATCCAAGAGTTTTAGTTACTGCTAGTTTTATGATAGCACTGAGGAATGTCAGCCAAGATCAGGTGTAGCTGTGGCAGACACCCCAAACAACAAATAGTCAGCACCCACCTGGAGGAGGTCAGATTGAATAATTTCATACACATATCCCATCAATGCTGCCATCGCTGGCTTTCAAAGTATCCTTACTAATGGCATGCCATCAAGAGCAGTGACCATAAAACCACAGATTACTATGTTGACAGTTTTCTTGATATTACTGTTTTTACTAGTAATGATATTACAAGTTAGTCCCAAAAGAAATGAATAATGGGGAATAAAGAGGGCAGATAAAATGGTTGAATCCATTTTCAACTTAGAATTTAAACACACGGGTCTTTTGTATAGGAACGCTTATGTAAGATCTGTAATTACTCCATTTGAAACTGTGCCTCTTGCAGTCCCACCTAAAAATAGAGAGGCACGCATGGATTGTGCAATTGATACTGGAACCACAGAAATTCTCTTTCAAGGCCTTTGCTCATACAAAACTGTTTCAGATCAGTAGTTAACAATGGTGACCTGCAAGGGCTTCTCACAGGCCTGTAGTAGGCTAGTACTCACTCTCCTGGTTTCTGTGGGTATCTTTAGCCTTTAAGGAGAGTCTGCTAGTGACTGCTCATCAAACAGAACCAGAATGGAGCTTAAATTGTGTACAAATTGTCTGCTGTTGAAACTGTCAGACATGGAGGAGTCTCAAAGAGCAGTTTCCTAAATTATACCTACTGTGTGCACAAAAAGAGAGCTTCATTCTTCTACACTGTAAAAGCCAAATATTTTTAGCACATACTTTACTGATTTTTAAAAATAAAACAAAAATTCAGGATGAGAAGAGTTAAGCTTAAATGGTTATGAGCAGACCTTCATAAGCACTGTAAAAATGAAAACCTGGTCCAAAGAAATGACTTGTGGAAGTTGCCTTGCGTGAAGAGAGACCAAAGAGGAGTGAATGTGCTGTCAAAATAGTCATGAGTGAATTGTTGTTTTCACAGAATCACTGCACAGACTGTAGAAGGCAGCCAACTATGAACTCTGTAAACCTGCAGAGAAAGAATTGTCTAAAGCATAAAAATCTAAAAGGCTTCAGTTTTGTTAGCAGAAATTTTCTGTAATGACAACAAAAAATCTCTCTTTAGGTTGCAGTGTGTCTGGATAATTTCACCCTCTGTAGTGTGCTTTAGAAAAGCACTTTCCAATCACCTAGCCTAACTCCATTTTCCAAGACGAAATCCTTGCTTTATCATCTCAAATTTTCTCTGACACTTCAATACTGCAAAATATTCTTTGTTTTTGGTGTTTCCTCTTTGGTGTCCCTGCTTGTAACTGTACAACCAGCCGGACAATCAAACCACTCATTGCTTCAGCACTAACCACACAAAAGTTGGCCTTGACATGTGCATATGCTGCAGCCCAGCGTGCACAGCTGGGCAGCTGCAATTACAGAGGTTTGCAGGTGAGCTGACCCTCATGTGCAAACACATGTTTTTGTTGTAAAGTCTTTGCTCAGAGGCTAGGTCTAACCAAAGATTTGTAGAGTATCTCACACAACAGTTTCCCAGTCTTGGCATGCACAATGGGTATCAAATATACAGCAAGGAAGATGCTGGTCAGAGTAGTATTTATTTATTTTGCTTTTGATTTGGGTATTGCTTTGCTTTGTCTTGTAGGAAAAAGTGTCCTCCCCATGCTGAGGGTAATTTACTCTTTGAGCACAAAGTAATTTTTCAGATATTTCAGCAGGTACTCCAGTGATCAGTCAAAATATATAGATTCAAATTTGTAAAATACTGATTGTACTCAAATATGCTTAATAGTGGAGTAGCACAGAAACTTCACATTCTTTATGCTCTACCTTGTCTAAAATAATTGAAATTATGTGCATTAATTCTATATGAAGAAGTTAGCTTGTGATAAGCTTTACCCAGCTATGCCATATGATAGGTAAGATCAAATGATCAGGAAACTTTCAGTGAAGTCCTTTTGACATAAAAAGTATTCAGTTAATTATTTATTTATTTTGACAAAATTTCCTGCAACTATTTGATAGTTAGAAACATTTTTTGGGTGTAGCAGAGCTGTGTCCACATATCAAGGACTTACTGCCAGATCAGTTGACTCAAATTATTGCTGTTCTTTAAATCCTCTTTGATTATTTTGTTGGCATTATCAGGGTGGTATATTCTATAGTTTACTTAAAATCAATTTAATCTAATTGAAGGCCAAAACTGCTAAGCTTTCTTAGGTTCAATTACATAATGACAGCATGGCTTGCTTTCAGAACAGAGTTAAGGTTGTGTGGGTGCTTTTGGCAGACATTTCAAGGGTATCTGGAATTGATCAGAATTTTCTAAGGCTCTTAAAAGTATAGTTTTGAGATAATTAAACTATTCTCGTGTTTACCCTTATATCAGTGATATCTGCTTTTAATTTCAACCCCCTTTTCACGCAGTATTTCTGGTGAGAAATATAAATAGTTCCTAATGTTAACTACATTTACTAAGATTTCATGTCACAACTGCAGATTTTCTTAATTATATATAGCATTCCTTCTCATTTATCCATAGCCCAGCAAGTATTAGACAGCTATTATCCTACAGGTAGGTCTCTAAAGGAGTCATATTTGAGAAGCTAATCTTTGAGTGAAAGAAGCAGAGACAAAACCTTATTTGACTTGTGAAATGTAAGGACTTGCAAAACAAAGGTAGCACTGATGAGGGATGAAAGAATTCAAATTAATGACTGCAAAACTCTGATACCACTGTAGATAAACACAATTTAGGGTAGACCAACCCTAAGCTGAAGGGAAAGGACATTAAAAAGCAGAGACTGTGTGATTCTTTAAGAGAGATAATCATACATAAACTATATCAATTATAAGTCTTTAAAGGCAGTATTTGCTATAGATACGTTACATAGTAACTACAGGACACTTCCTTCTTGAGATAAGCAGGTGCTCCTTAAATACATGATTGAGATACATGAGCAGAAAATTCTTATGCTTAGCTAAGTTAGATAACTGTTCCATAATAATAATAATAATAATAATTTTTAAAAAGGCAATGAATGTAATGCAATTCTATGGTGTGGTACCTACCAGAGTCAAAGCCAAAGCTGACAAATAAAAGTGATAGTCCTAAAACAATATATTTTCTTCTGTGACTGAACTAATTTAAACAATGTGATAATTTAGCTTTTAATACAGCAAATACTTTGATTCCCCTCAGACCTTGCTGGTATAAAGTCAAAATGGCTGTGGAGAACGAGTGTTAAAATGAAGGTCGAATAATTGCTGTGCTAAACTTGGCTCATTATGAAGCACTTAGGTGACAGTCTTAAATTTAGACACTCAAACCCTTTGCTCAGACAGAATCCAGATAGCCCAATTTACTGAGCCAGTAGATTTCTTTCTGTGGGTTCTTGTAAAAGGATTTGTAGCTTTTGTTTCCATCATGGATGGGCTTAACAGTAAGAGTACCCCTTGTAGTTTCCCAGTTCTACCTCAAATTACAGTGCAGGTAGTCTGAACAGTAAAGGGAAAATGAGCAGGTTTGTAATAACAATCTATAAGCTTCTTCTAAAGCCTGCGATATCAGATCCCAGAGGAGATGTGATACCTACTGCTAGTGGTGAAGGGCTTTTATGCAGCTCTCCTGAAAGCACAGACTGTCGGAAGTACAATTCTTTCCTGCTTTAACATCTCTTCGTATTCCAGGAGAGCAGTCAAACCATTGAGCTGTAAAGTGCTATCCTTCTGTCCCTCTGTGTCGCAATCAGGTATTTATGCAAAGTGGAGCAATGACAGACACTCAGTGCAGGCCACCTTACACCAGGGAGCAGCGCATGGAGGATACTGGTACCATCACCATTTTGTTGGCATCTGCTGCAGCTGGGGCAGTCCTGCCCCTCTGCTAACTGCAGGGTCCCTGTGCTGCCCCTATGTTGTGCTGGCACAGCAGTTTCTGGGACTGTGTTGTAGGCAGGATTAGTGTCCTGACCTGGGCTTAAACGAACCCTTTTCTCTTCTGAAGTGAAAATTTAGTGTGAGAGATCTCTATCAGACCTGCTAATGAAGCTCCCTCTGAAATCAACATCAGGATCAATCAGAACATTTTCCAGAAAGCCAGGTGTCACTAAAGTGAATGTCTCAAAAAGTGCTGTGGTACCGAGGTAGAGTGTATGCTTATTCCCTGAAAATTTTATTTTTCAGAACCAGAATGAGCTACAAAGTGCAAATACTTTTCCTATTGGTATAACTGCATTTGCCCATTCACCTAGCAATGCACAGGTGCCTGTGACATTCCATTTTGTACACTTTCAGGTTTGTCTCTGCAGAGCCTGAACGGCAATTGTAAAACTGCACACCTAGCTGCGAGGTTTGGCCATAATTGTTCAGCCTGGAGAAGAGGAGGCTCAGGGGTGACCTTATCACACTCCACAGGTACTTTAAAGGAGGCTGTAGTGAGGTGTGGGTTGGTCTGTTCTCCCACGTGCCTGGTGACAGGACAAGGGGGAATGGGCTAAAGTTGCACCAGGGAGGTTTAGATTGGATATTAGGAAGAACTTCTTTACTGAAAGGGTTGTTAGGTGTTGAAATGGGTTGCTCAGGGAAGTGGTGGAGTCACCATCCCTGGAGGTCTTTAAAAGACGTTTAGATGTAGAGCTTGGACTCGGTGATCTTGGAGGTCTCTTCCAACCTAGATGATTCTGTGAGTCTGTGAAAAGTGCTTGTGAGAACTGTGGTGAGGAGAGACTTCTCTTTTCTCTTCCCCGCCTAACGGATGGAGTGAACGCATGCATTTCAGTAACTTTATTGGCACACCAGCGATAGGTGCTCCAGTCCGTGGATCCTGAAGGAGGAGGAACTTTTCTAAAAGACCAAAACGAGGGCAGGGAGGTGCCGTGACAGCACCGCTCCACCCCGCCACATCCCTGCGCCTCCCGCTCCGGAGGCGGGCCGCAGCCGCCATCGTGCGCTCGGCGCTCTGCCGGTGCCTCCTGGCAGCGCCGCGGCGCCTGCGCGTGGGGCTCCCTCCTCTCGCC
>CM021767.1:66903082-66964502 GCA_011076525.1 Nettapus auritus
TGGCGGAGGGGGGGCGGGCGGCGCGGCCCCGATGCCGTCGCCTTCCCCGTCGGCGGGCGGCGGGGTGTCCATGTTCCGCTGGCTGGAGGTGCTGGAGAAGGAGTTCGACAAGGCCTTCGTGGACGTGGACCTGCTGCTGGGCGAGATCGACCCCGACCAGGCCGACATCACGTACGAGGGGCGGCAGAAGATGACCAGCCTCAGCTCCTGCTTCGCCCAGCTCTGCCACAAGGCGCAGACCGTGTCGCAGATCAACCACAAGCTGGAGGTGAGGGGCTGCGGGGCGCCCAGCACGGGTGGGATGGCGTAGGGTTGATCTCCTGGCCCAGGGGCTCCTCGAGGCTGGGCTGCTGCGGTGTGGGCGTGGGGCTGTGCCTGCCAAAAATCAAGTTCTCTGATGTTGGAAGGAGTGGTGTGGAGCAACAGATGCCTGCGACGGGTCACGCGTTTGTGTTAGGTCCCAGGGAACTTAAGTAACCCTGCCTGAAAGGGGACAAAGATGTATTTTCAAGCCACCTAAAGCTTAGACACCACTTTAAATGAGGACGTTATGCCTGTTCACAGGTGAAAGGAACAGAAAAATGGCTTGGGGATAGGCTTGGCAGGTCTTCCTGTCCCCTCATGCTCCAAGGCAGATCAGATAGGTCTCTGCTGAACTTGGTCCCCTTAAATAGTGGAGATCCTGTATTCTGTGAGGAGACTAATGACCATCCATGTTGCTGGGAAGTCTATTTTGTGTCTAAACCAGCATTTCGGTGAGAGAAGGAAGAAGCATTCGCAGGAGCCAAGCTGGCTGGTGCTGATGTTGCTCAAGAGGCTCCAGGTCCTGTGACTTATGCAAGAACCAGAGCGCTCTGGAAGGAAATTCTGGGGAATTTTACAGCCTTTTTGTAACTACAGCAACCTGAGGCTTCTCTGTTTTTGTAGGTTTGGTTGCCATTTCTCATGTCCTTAACAGTTGTGGATGTTAGCTGCCCTCTTGTCTTCTAACATTTTACAGGACTATGTTGATATATCTTCTCCGAGTTATACTTCCTCTGGGCTAAAAATCCCCATTTTTTTTTTCAATAACTCCTTTAGGCTGTGCTTTTTATACTTTCAGTAGTTTGTTCTTTGAAATACATGGGAGCGAAGGGAAAAACTTAGAAACCGTGACAAGCCACAAATGTCAGCTCTTCCAGTCCTTTGTATTTTAGTTTTATAATAAAGGAATTGCAGAGTCTTCAAATAGTGACTTGCTCTTCTGAAGGTTTGCCTTGTGGTAGGAAGTGAAGTAAATGGGCTTTGGTTTTAATCGGATCTCTTCCCGGTATGAGGACCTCGTTATGCAAACTGTCCATAGAGTTTAGCAGGGAATTGGTTTATTTCTTGATAGGATAAAGACGCCGTTAAACAAGCAGCTTTGTTCATTGCAGTCTTTATTTCACCAGAGTACTTATTGTAGTGATGCTTACAGCATTCTTTATGTTGCTGTGTTGTCATAGATGCCTTAGTGTTCAGCCTGCATGCATGCTGTCAAGCTGTACAGTGCACTTAATTGTACCAGCACAGTAAAATAAGATGTAAGAGTTGATAGTGGACAATCAGTGTTTATTGCATACTGCACAGGGAAGGTGGGCATTGTGTACAGACTTGTGAAACAGATGAGTTTTCAGGTTATTTTAAGAGAATGGGTTGGTGCTTGGTAAATATTTATTTGAAACATTGTTTCAGGCGTAAGTATTTTGAAAGGAAATGATAAAACTCAGATCCTGGACGATATTTTGCTATCTAATTACAATCATCAGGGAATGGGGCATTGAAACAACAATGGTCTGTGCTTTAATCTTGAACGAGTTGAAGAGCAAAGGAGCACAGTTTAAATAGCATGATTATTGTATATGGCTAAGTGTGAGAACTAAATATTTGATAAAAAATGACACTGAGAAGCCAGAGCTGGTGTCTAAAAAGCCTTTTACCTTGTGAATTATTTTTGTTCCTGATATTAGTATTAGGCATCATACCTGTAAAGCAATTTTTATTTCAAATAGGCCTTTAGAAGGTTATAGCATTGTCTTGAAGGTTGTTAATTTTAGGATCTCATGATTATTAGAGTCATAAATTTGAAATGGAAGCTGCCATTTCAAAATGCTCTGTTGAGAACGAGTGTTTTCGCATGCACAGATGTCCGGTCAGAAACCTCAGCGTCCAAAATGAAGCACAGGGTTACCTATTTAGAAAGCAGTCGCTAACATGAACACTGAACTTTAGGATGTGATGCGTAGCTTTACCTTTAATGGTACAAGTTACTGTATTGCATGATTTTAAAACTGCAATTATTTCTTAATAGCTGTCACTTGTAATTTTATAGGGCTTGTGCGCTTTTATATGAAGCTTTTATCACGTTCATAACTGTCATTACTCACAGCTTATGTAGGTACAGATACTTGCCAAGCCAATGAGTTAAAACTGTCTTTGGAAACATGCCTTTGTTTGGACAAAAATAATTCTTTGATATGTCAGTTAAGAGCTAAGACCTTATTCCTGCAGCTGCATTTACATGTTGTCACCTTAATGAATGAGTGATACTATTTTCTAAAGGAAAACTAAATTAACAAAAATTATCAATATTATTCTATTGATTGTGAGTTCTGTTTCCATAAGCAGGATTGTCTGGTCTTGCTATGGTTTTACAGATGAGAAATTAAAAATGTGGTTTCAGAAGTTGCTTTATCAACTTAATCATCTAAATATGCATCCTGATTGATACAACTGCTTTTAAGAGATGCAGGGTAATTGGTTTGGTGCATGGAAGCTCGTCCTTTGGGAGTTTGGTGCAAAAATGTTCTGGCATGACTGGTATGTATACCTACTGCTAGGTAGAGGAGTTCAGGTAAAATATTGTGTGGGGGATGTTTCAGAACAGGGAAAGAAGCCTTCCAGGCAGCCTGTAGTTCCAGAGAGGGAGTTATAGACAGCCAGTTGAGAAGTAAGTTATTTTTGGGATGAACCTGATGGCATGCAGATGCACAGCAGATGTATGCAGAGAAGTTTACTTGGGCTTCAGAGTGATGAAAGGTGATAATCGTACTGCTGCACTAATAACATTTATGGTCCTAAATTAACTAAAGGGAAGGAAGGTTTGTTTTCTTAGTTTTTCCTGCTGGTCCCAGTGGGGCAGAGTTAAGTAACTTACCAAAGGGGAAAACGGCGTTGGGTGATGGAAGCCACCGTCTTTTTGTGAGACCAGCTTGACTTCCCCTGTGTGGCATACAGCGTGCTAAACAAACGAAGGAGTGTATCTTGATGAAGGACAGTAAGGGCCTCGGGCTGTTAGAACAAAAGGAGGTGACAGCCATTTTGAAAGAGATTTTTGTTGTGCTCTGTCTCTCAGGGTTATAATCAGCAGATGCAGGCTGGCAGGCAGCGTGAGGTTTAAGATTTTTAATTGAGGGGAAGTTCACGGGAATTGTTTCTCGTGTTTGACCGTTGTTTGAGCTGAAAGAAATACAGTGCTGACTGGCACTGTTTAAACGTTCCTTTCAGAAAATAAAAATTCTGTAGATGTAAAAGTAGTAGGTTAAGAGGCCAGTGCAAACGGAGCTTGAAGTTGGTACTTCGGCTGCCAATCTGATTCTGTAATTGTAAATGAACGAGCTAGAATGGAATGTCTGCTAGAGCACACCCTGCGTCTTGGCACTTGGGTGAGCCCATGTACGTGCTAGGCTTTGGGAAAACAGTTAAGAATATGTTTAGGTTATTTGCATGTGTAGTTTTATGTGCTTGATGAACTTGGAATCGGGTTTGGAGGATCTTAGTCCTTTGAGCTGAATTCTTCTGTAAGTAACTTGTTACTCTATCAGCTGAAGCATATGTAGTGCATGTAGGTAATATAAAGATTCCTATAAAATTACAAGTCACCTATGTTTATTTCTATTTTACTCATATTATGTGAGGGGTGCTTTTTCACACAGTGTGCAAGTCCACCTTTTGGAGCATGCTGCAGAACTGTACCTGCTTGGTTGATTAGGAGAACTTTCTAAACAAGGTAGGAGCGCATACTTTCTGAGGTCTTTCAATCCTTATCCCCATTTTGTGTGCAACAAGAAATGCCTCTGTGTGAAATGCCAAGGTCTTTCTTGGCCCCATGACAGATGTGCCTATAAAACTGGGAACATACTTAAAATACGTTAGTGAGAAAAGAAAATTATTTTTTCAAACGTTCTAAAGATTGCCAGTATTTAACTGAATTGTTATTTTATTTATAACACTTTTACCTTATTTTTTTTCTCTTTTGGAATTTAAATCTGTTGTTTCTAGATGGAATGTGGTCTGTTGTGAATGTGACTTGATCCAGCTCATTTTGTATTCTAGAATTTGACTGATTTTCAGATGTTCAGCTAGTGGAAGTGCAGTATTTACATAAATTTTTCAGCAGGTTTATAATATAAGTTGTCATAGTTTTGATACGTTTTTTTCCCTCATAATAATTACACCTTTGTAGAAGAGTGACCTGCACTTACTTCGTATTTTCCTGTATCAGGAGCCCTGGCATACTAGAAGTTTAACTACCTTACTTTAGTTTCAGCCAGTGTGTAGTAAAGTGCAACTGTATTTTCTTCTTTTACCATGTATTTGGAGTTCCAAAGAGTAAGCAATAGGGAAATAGTGCTTTAGTTCAGAATTCTTAGTTTTATTTACTGAATTATGCTGCATAGCTAGCCTGACTTCCAAAATGATGGCAATCATAGAGCTACCAATATGACTTCTAAAAACAGGTTTATGTATTCTTCATAAGCAATTAGAGGCATGGACCGCCTGAAAAAAGTCTTTGTGAGGCAGTCAGGAATTTGGTGCTGGCAGCAAAGTGTACTGGCAGTGATTACATAAAAGTACTGCTCTGTGCTCCTGCAGGTAGGTACAATCAGAATGATTCAGTCAAATACAAAGGAAAACAGTGGCAAGAAACAGTACCTAAAGCCAAGGAAAACCAAAATAATAGTAGGAAATAATAGTACGGTGCTGCCGTACCGGCTATTTTAATGATAGCAATGAAAAAGATCAATGATTGGCATATAAACCATAGTGATGTATCAATCTGCATAAAAATGGAAAACAAATTTTATGATGTTTTACATGTGTTACGGTGTTACCAGTTGTTTAATTGTTGGGACAAAAAGTGTGCAAGTAATTACAAATCCCAAAGGGTCTTCAGCAAAGAAGATAGAAATGAATGTCCACGTTGTTTTGCATCCTTCTGATTTGCTGACCAGTCTTCAGAATGATCTGTCAGGACCACAGTGGGATCTGAGAAATGGAGCAGTGTGTTTGTAGGTGTCTCTTACAGTGTGCTTTCTGTATGGGATCTATTAAGGATGGATAAAATAATCTGTAACTAATTTCTGCATTCAGTTTTTAACTGTGCTTTTGCCAATACTAGCTGTAAGTTTACACTCAGTGGAGAACTGATTTCATTTTTTCCATTTGCTTTTGGCTGTAGTCTTTTTTTTAGGGAGTTCATAGTTTAAAACAAAATGTTGTTAGCATTGTTATTAGCCGTATGATAAGAGAACTTTTTGTACATTTTTTAGTTAAAGCTTTAAATTTAAGTCACATGCCCTTTTTGGGGGGTCACAAGAATAATGCACTAAACACTTTTAATTTGATTACAGGCTCTGTAAATACAGGCTATTAAAGTAATTTGAAACAGGCTACTCATTTTCATTAACAAGTGGTAAGTTGCTTTTGTTGCAGTTGGGGTTTTTAAGTCAACAAGGGTTATCACTCCGAAGTGTTTCTCTTATTCAGAAACTTGTATTTTGTGCAGTGGTGTCACTTCGGCTTTGCAAGGAGCACAGTGAGAGCAGTAAGGCTCTGATCAGTTTCATGGTTTCTGTTTCAAACAGGTCCTATAAAGGTGATAGGGTTGTGTGAAACCTTGCAGCAAGTGGTGCTTAGTACGAAGGAAGAACCAAACAGCCAAGCCTGAGGCCAGGGCAGAGCAGGCTTGTCTTTCAGGGAGCTGTAGGCTAAGCGGATTTCAGTGCTGAAGTGACACTGGTGGAATAAAGGAGAAGATAGTTTCTTCCAGCAATTAGAGAAACATAATACTCAAAGAGCTTCAAACACGTCACATCTAGGGGCTGCTGCCAAAGTCAGGGGTCCCCAGGAAAACTGATTAGTGTGTTGGCTGTGCGTTTCGTGAACGGCCGCCACAGGCTCTTTTGCTGTTGAACCATCAGCACTTGTGTGTCTGTGAGGATGTTTAGGCCTCCGGCTGTAGGAGCTACAGCTGTCATGTCTTGGAAATTTGATTTCTATCCTGCAGTTGTGTAATGTTATGGGAACACTTAGCAATAATGGTTTCATTGTTTGTAAAACATCATTTTTTTTTGACTTATTTTGCCTTAAAGCAACACTTCTGTCTTAAAAAAAAAAAAAGGCATTACATCTTGATATTTCTATTCGTTTTTTGTGCGTGTACTAAGGCAGAAGATGAAGAGTAGTTGTGGTGTTTGCTTCATGGTCCTAGGTCCTTCAGCTTTTAAATCAGAAGGTTAATGCTCCTGGTCAGGAGTGAATGTCTAAATAGATAAACACAGATGTTGGTAAACTTTCTGGAGTCTAGTATAAATTACATTAGGATGTGCTGCTGAAAAAAATAAAAGCATCTCATATTTCTACTGATTTGGATTTGATCCTACAGCAAGGTTCATCAACAAAGACCTCTCTTGTAGTCTTAGCTATTGTAAAAGGTGCACCCGTAGGTGTTTGATTAGTAACAGAATCAATGAAACCAGTGAAATCTCACTTTCTGCTGGCTTTTCCAGAAAGCTGGTGTTTTGTTAGTTGGTGTTTTTTGTTTGTTTGTTTGTTTTTCCCCTAATGTAAACAGCAAGCACACTCCTAAGCCACTAAGACCTGATTCAGGTACCCCTGGTTCTCTCCTGTGATCTGTGAGTTTCCACACTGCACCATCATTTGCCTATGCATGATTTTGGTTTGGTTTGTTGTCTAGACCAGAGGCAGCAGCACGGTTTACCAGCTCAGAAGTGCACGGATGCTGCTTTGCCACCTGGCTGAGAGTTCTTGTCTGTGGGTGGATCAAAGAAATCAGCTAAGATGCTGCTTTTCCCTCAGAGAGGGCACCGAGCAGTCGCTCTTTCTTGCTGTTCTGGATAAGATTTATGTGTATGAAGAACTTTGATCATAACACACCTGTACCCCTCTGATGAATTTGTTCTGAACCTCAAAAATGGATTCCGCTCAAATCAGCAGAGAAGGAGGGTGGACTAGGGAGAATTAGCCATATAGATAAAACGGCTGTACCAGGCTGCCTTGTATAAGAAACCAAAACAGAAAAGAGATGTTACTAGTTTTTGTTTCTTTATTGCTAGTCTGCTTGGTTTTGACATTTCTCGAAGTCCTAGCTGCAGGAATTTAGCTATGCTATTATGGAAAAAAAATCTTGCTTTAAAAAAGAAAGTTTTCAGGCATTTATGATTTTAGAAGAAGCTTGGAATAGAAATGAAAAGAAAATGAAAAAAAGTCTTTAAAGAATATTTGTTACCTTAAAGGCATTTAATGAGTGCTCAGCTTGTGACTTTTGGTCACTTGGAGGTTAGTAATATAATGGAAGTTTTTCTATGTAAGTAGCTTTCCTTTGCCAAAAATCTGTGTGGTTTTTTTTTTTTTTTTGTGTGTGTGTGTGTTTGTTTGTTTTTTTTAATGTGACTGTTGTGCCTAGTCATTTTTTAAATACTTAAAAGATTCTTAACACAAACAAGAAATTGAGCTACTGAAAAGTGTATTATTATAAGCCTCCAAAAGCACTTCTTGCACACTTCTATATAGAGAGAATTCAGGCCTTTCCTTCATTTTTATTGACTGTGGTAAATAATGCCACTGCCTTGCCCTAATCATATTCAGGCCTATAAGACGGCTTTCCAATTCATCCAGGCTCTGCTATGGGTACTCACGTGTGGGCAATGGCTAAGTCTTAGATATTTCTCCGTATCTATTAACTCAAATACAAATCTCATTCGTTCTGCAGAAATTATTGGGATGATAGCTCAGAAAATGAAAAAAAACTTTTTCTGAAGCTAGAAAGAACATTTGTGCCATTTTTTTCTGCCAGTGCCAACTCTCTGCTTGCCACCTGCCCTAAAATTTACGTAAAATTTTGTAATTGTGTGTGTGCTTCTTCTGCTGCTTTGTATCTAGGAGCCCATGATACTGTCATCTTCTGGTTCTTCATTCAAGCACTGATGATTACAAAAAACTTGTGGTTTTAGCATGCCATCTGCCTGCTTCCTGTTGTGCAGTTCTATACACAAATGTCTCTGTACTTCTCTTTCATGTTGAATTTACTCATCGTTTCCTTCTTATATTTACTTTGTAAGTTGTCTGGGGCAAGGCTCACATTTTTGGTATGTGTAACGCTTAGTGTAGGCTCTTTGAGGATGGCTCTGAGATCGTACAGACATAAATCAATGAATTTTGGTTAATTATTCTAACACTCCCTTTTCTGTGAAAAATCTACAAGTAGATGAATGAATTCTTTTTCTGTTCTGACCAACATATGAAAAATTACAAGGTATAATAAAGTAATCAGAAGAGATCTGTGATTTTTTTTTGTTTGTTTTTAAGACTCTTAAGTTCCCTCCCTGCAAATGAAAACCACCAGTTAAGACTTTTAAGAACTCCATGACTGTAAATGTAGTCAATCCCAGCATTTAAACTGAAATTAGATTGACAGCTTAACGTACATATTTAGCATAAGACCATATCGAACGCAACTTTTTAATAACTCCTCACTGCTTAAACAAGAAATATGAACTGTTGATTAAAAATAGAAGGTCAATATGTCTGCACTGTTTTGTTGAGAGGTTCTTTTTTTACTTGCAATAGTATTTTTGAATGCTCAGTGGAGTAAGTTAATTTGGTGCTTAATGCCATGATTTATTTTCTTTTAACTCTGGGGGGGGGGGGAGAAGTAATTTATATAGTACTTGAGTTATTTCAAGTTAAATTTGGCTATGATTCTCATAGGTGTAAGATCCCTGAAGTACAAAACACATGGTTAATGCCAAAATATGCCCCAGAACTAAGTATTTACTTAGCGTTTTGTAACTATTCTTCTGTTATCCGTGTTTTAGATTGTTTGGAAGATAAATATTCTGCTCTAATGCTTGATTTATTTGACCAAGATCTGCAATTCACTTGAATTGCAGGGTGTTGTGTTTTAAGAGTTTAAAGGGAGGTTGATTATAGACCGTGATGATAATCTGAAGCAATTGCTCTTTCTGAAATAACATGTGCTTTCTGGTACTTTGGGTAGGAACAAAACATTAAAAAAAAAAAAAAAATGCTTGTGGATTTACCATTCTTCTCCCCATCCCGGTCTTCAAGGTTTGCTTGTTTTATTCACAACAGTGAGGAGGAAAAGGTTGGAAACCAAGGAGTAATTCTGGTATAACTGGCTGCGTGAGTGAGTAGGGTGGTTGCAGTAGGAAGGGTAAATAGAAAGCCAGGCCAGTAATGCTGTGATTAAATTAAACGAATAATTGCTGTGATTAAATCATACTTGAGAGAGCCACAGCCCATTTCTACTGTACATTGCTTAGGGTTTAGACTCACAAATGAGTTAGCGGGGGAAAACTAAAATGTTGCCTTGTAATAATTGCGAATCTGCACTGTAGTGTGCTGTAATAAAGAGGGGTTCGTGCCTTGGTGGACAAGGATAGATGACCATGTATTTTCTGCCATGATTATGAGTAGTTACTGCAATTTTAGAAACTTTGACTGTAAATTAATTCCTCTTCTATTTGCACTCTTCCTTCAGTGTCACTGAGACTCAGAAGAGCATCTTCTACGGCTTGTAGTACTGGTGTTATAGAACTAACCTTTTGTTGTTTGTCTGTGGCCTTGATAGACTGGATTACTCTACTGGATTAGCAGCAGATGATTCAAATGTCTCTTCCAGTTAAGGTGGGAATGATGCATAGCATTTCATTCCCAATATTACAAATGCAGTTTTTGAAGTTTTGGAAGATCAAATCAAAGACTTTTAAGTTTATGAGCTTTTGAATTAAATTGTATATGATTCCTGCTTCTGTCTTGGGAGCTTCTTGCAATAAGAATATACTGAAACATTTTAGAAGTTCTAAAAATTATTGCCACGTAATAATTTTTGTGTCTCCAAGTTAATTTGTTGAGCATTACAGTGTCACCACATTTGTTACTGTTAGGGGCATGTGCTTTGTAGGTCACTCACAAGACTGATGATACATCATCTTTGCTGTGTATTTTTTAGTGGAAAAAATGTTTTCTGTATTTGATTAGATATTCACATTTAGAGCACTTTTATAGTGCTTACTTTGTGAAAACCCTTTGGTTTGAAGTTGTGTAATGTTAACTTCAGAATAAGAGTCATGTTGGTTCCCCGATGTCAATCTAGAAATATTTAACAATAAAAGCAGTTATTCTGTTAATAATGCAGATAGAAAATGAGCAGCAGGGTGGTGGTTTTTAGAATTTACCATGTGTGTACTTTAGCAATAGTCCTTAATTATGGAGTAGGGATTTTGTAAAAATTTGATGTAGCTACAGCTCCTAATGTTGTTTTGGGTGTGTAAACGATAACCATATTTTAATTTGTACCACTGACTTCACAAGCAACATAAAGTAAATGTTTGAAGGAGTTGCTGTTTGCTTAGAGCTCCCTCCCCTATGTCTTCTCCTGGCTGAATCCCCAAGTCAGCATTCAAGGACGAAATGAAGTTGAACATACTGCCCTCGCCACAAGCTCTGCCCCCGACAGTTCCCCAAGAGAAGTTTCTGTTCTCTGTCTGTTGCTTGGTGGCTTCTCCTCAGCCCTCCCAGCCGTGAAGCTGAGGGGTACCCATGGGCGGCTGCCTGTTACCGCTGCCCCCAGCTGGCTTTCAGCAGCTTCGAGGGCAGCCATGGGTGACCTGCTCTGTGCGCAGCACACTTACAGGTAGGTGTACAGAGATGCGTGGTGTCTCTCCTCTGACAGCCTTGTTGGAGAGAGCATCTGAGAAGTTGCTGATGCAAGGATTGGTACAGCTGTGTCTGCAGCATTAATTTAACCTGGTTTTGCTGACGGAGATTGAAACACAATAATTACGGGGGCTGGCAGCACCTGGCTGTGTGGAGCCTGAGCGGTGCTCTCGGAGCAAGTGGATGAATGTATCATTCAATGGGTCTTGTTTGTGCTCCTTGTTTCATCTCCTGCCTCTGCCCCCCTCGCCAGTTTTACCGGGTGCCTTCCAGAAGGGAACGTAGAGCTGCTGATTTTTCCAGTGGGCTTTCCACGTGATTCTTTTGTAACGTAATTGAGGGAACAGGGAATTCAAAACCAGTGCTGGTAGGAGTCAGGTGACGGCCCTTCATCGTGTGTCATACAGGAAATATATTTGAGTATTAGAAACAGATTTCTCTGATTATATTAGGTTGGTCTGGAGAACTAGGTGAACTGGCCAAGCTGAGAAAGGCAGGATTTCTGTGAAATAATGTGAAGATTTATGATCCTTCATAGAAGTAGAACATAGGATTTGAAACCAGCTTATTATATTTCCTTTTGGGTGTGACTGTTGTACCCGCATCTGTTCCTGGAATAGGATTATGACCTTCTATAATGTGTAAATAGATTATTTCAGTGATGTGCACTTGTACCATTTCTCATTTTGCTTTTTATTGAAACAGCAAGATAGGATTTTAAATTCTAGGTCTTATACAGAGTACTGTGAGGTTTGTTCGTTGATGTTCTTTGTGGTGGTGTTTTTTTTTTTTTTTTTTTCTTTTTTTTAATAGCAAGCTTAGCAGTCTCTTTGTGATCTTTTTGGAGGATCGATCATCCATGTTGTAAAACCTGTATCCATCATTCTTGCTCTTCTGTAATTTGCACAGAGATGCAAACATGTTGCTTTTCTAGATCTTTGTTCTGTCCCTTATATGCCAGGTGAGGCTGGACAAAATTAGACTGTAATTTATCTGCTCCACTACTTTCTGCTTATCCAGACATTTTGAATTAAAACACCTGAGTTTGTTTGTGTGGGAAGGTAAAGTGTAACAGAAGTTACGTTAGCTGCTGTTATCCATCTGAAAGGAGTGTCTTAAAATATATAGTAATATCATTATGCTCTATATAATAATAAAAAGTAATATGGCTATACTTTATATGAAATTATAACTCAGTTGTACTGTGCCTCCCTTATTAAGGTCTTAGTTATCTGCTGTATCATTGCCTCTTAGGCTGGTGACATCCTTTTGCTACTTGAGTTCAGGTGTGTGCTGCCTTTGCCTGGGGGCAAATAATCCACAGCAGAGAGACTTGAGGCATGGCTGCTTACTGGGGGGAATGATAAGGTTTTGTAAGTAACCCATTTCATTAAAGTAATGTGGCCTTACAGTGTTTCAGATATTACTTCACTTTTAAAACACTACTTGAGCTTTATCCGGATAGCAGGTAGACTGGTAAAAATGTAAACTTGTTCTTTTATTCCAGATACAAATACTACATGTAAACTGCATTTAAAAAGTTTCAAAACTTTTTCTTTTTATTTAATAGCTATTTGTGATTTTCTACAAACGTTTTTAGGGGCATGTTAATTCATGGTTCCTGGTTTGCGTACCTAGCTGACTATTTCAGCTCAGTTGTTGGTAATAGACCAATTATAAATTGGGTTGTTTGATTTCTGCACTGCATTAATAATTGCCATTTTACTTTAATCATTTTTTTCCAATACGTTGTAGCTATGTGAAAATGTACATTGTGTTTATATTGCTGTGTTTTTAAATCCCATTGTGGTTTTAATGCCATTGCCTTGTGTCAGAGTGGACGTTGGGATCAGATGCCATTGCTCGGATCATAAAAACCCAGCCACTGTTATTGTTAGGAGTATGGTGGTTTGATGCTTGGTCCGTGGATGAATGAACGTGGTGGCAGTTGAGGAGGAGAAAAGCCTGCAGGTGATATAGTGCTTAAATAGGGCTAGAGAGGAACTTGTGACAGCATGAACTTATCTGTGTTACAGCATTTAGCTGTAAAATGTGCCAGCAAACTATGTGTTTATGTATCACAGTTCTGATGACCCCATTTAATCATTATTGTAATTACTGTGATGGATTATATCTTCCAGGCACAATTAGTGGATCTGAAGTCTGAACTGACGGAAACACAGGCAGAGAAAGCAGTATTGGAAAAGGAAGTCCATGATCAGCTTTTGCAACTCCATGCTGTTCAGCTTCAGCTACACGCCAAAACTGGTCAGAATGTTGATTCTGGGGCTATTAAGGCAAAACTGGTGAGTATGGTGGCTTGAATGGAGGATTATATCCCCTTCTTTCTACTGGCTGAAGTTCGTTCTTGAAAGTTATGAATAAACTGATTACAGACCTTCATGTTAAAAACGTTGGAGAGAGTTTGCTCTTTCTTTTTTAAATAAAACTTAGGATTGGTTGCTAGGAACCATTAAAAATGTAAATATCATCTGAATAATGAATAAGAACTTGTTTTACATAAACATTTTCTAAGGGGGTTGTTAAAATAAATTTATATATATATTGTTAGATTATAATGCTTTTATATAGGCAGAATTTGCAAAGACAGCTTCCGGTGGAAAACTACAACCAAATCCTCATGTGTCATAAAAAAGCCTAAAGAGGGATACATCTTCTGTTCTTGTTGTAGGAGTAAGATTGGGATTATTTTGCTGTCCACCATTGCTACATTCAGCAGACTTATTGCAAAAGGGCTTAGTAGACCAGTGATAATCTTGTGAAATATGTTTCTGAGAAACTTAAACCTTTTAAAAATGCACCAGAAGATAACCATAACTAATTATGCAATTAGTTGACATTGATTGATATCCAGAGTATAGTATGCTTGCTAGCCGCAGCACAGATTCAAGCTCTAATACTGAAACTTTTTAAATTAAAAAGTGAAGTAATGCTGTCTAGATTGCAGTTTCCAACTCTTGTCATAATTCAGAGTCTAGCTGTTCTTTAAATTGCTTTGTAGGTTGGTTCCAAATATCTAGTCCCAACAGCTGTGGAACATTAGATTAGTCTCCTCTGCTATATTTGCCCATTTAATTAACGTGTAATAAAACAATAAAATACTGTCAGGCTTAAAATCCACCTAGGTGCATCACGTAATAACAGGGCTAATCCAAATTCTTTGTTTCATATCCAGAGTTTGTAATTGAATTAGTTATGTTCTTAGGTCTGTGTACTTTCATGCTCAGTATAAAGAGTGATGTTTTCTGGGTTGTCTGATCATCATTTATTCTGTATTGAAATATACCTTAAGTGTGAGCTGTTATTAATTGGATCTGAAAATAAGAATTAGTTAAATACATAATAAATAACATAAATATTGTAAGTGTTGGCCTTCAGGTTTACATGAAGCAAAATTTTTAGCCAGCCCAAATTCTGAATAATTTTGGTCCCTAAATTCCATTAATGAGACTTAATTTTCAGAGTGATGTAATCATACTTCAAACATTTGTTTCCCCTTACTTTATTACAAGCAATTTCTAAAGATATCTTAAGTTTCCATAAAAGTGACATCAGTTTCAGACAACTAACAATAAATAAATTTTTATTGTATTGCTTCAGATTTTATCTGTGTTGAATTTATTAACATCATAGGCTCTTACTCTCTTTAATTCCATGTAGTTACTCCTTTTTTATAAACATCAGGTCTAATCTTTTGTTTTACTTTGCCTTTAGCAATTTTATAGTTTCAATGGAGAGAAACTCGACTTTAAACTGTTACAGATACAGAAAGTTATAAAGCTCTGGCAGCTGGAACAAGCAAAATTTGAACTTGCTTAAATGACAATAAAATGGGAAGTCTGAGTTTTAGGTAAATAAAAACTGTCACGCCGACCTTCTGGAAGTCAGAAGCCTCTAGGCCAAAGAGGGACTGTGTCAACAGAATATGTGATGGGGAAGTAAAGTTCTGGAGAAGTTAACTACCTGCTCTCCTTGTTAAGAACCACTCTTCTTTTGTATGTGAATTCTTAGCATGAATTCTTAGCATTCTACAAACTGTAAAATTGTATATGACGATGAACAAAGACATTTTCAAATGTTCCAGATTGCTAGATAATTGTTTGCATCATGTGGTTTAGTTTGAATCCCTTTTTAGGTGTGGTGTATTTGCTTAGTCCAGGCACAATAACTCTTTCTATGTAAAAGAATGAAGTTTCCTAATTCTTTAGGATTTTTTTTCCTCTTCAGCAATTCATATATCTTCATTGCTGTCTCTCCCCATCCTGTATGTCACTCTTGCAACATGTATTTTGTCATCCTTTCTGAAAGGAAAAATTCCCTTGCCTGTACGTGCACTGTATTATAGAAAGTATCTTCTGTGATACTTTCAGAGAACTGCTCTGTAAATTATTTACCCATTAGTTGAGTACAGCCCAGAAATAAATCTACCTTCTTTTATTTGGAGATAATTTTTTCCTCTCAGTCAAATATTACTTGCTACTCTTTGTAGAGATCCTTGGTATTTTAGGAGAAAGTACTGTTTTCAATACTACAGTGAAGCAAGGATTTTTTTTTTTAATGATTTTCACTGAAAAATGTCAAAATTGTTTCTAAGTACAGTTATGTTTTTTTTAATGTCTTCTAATAAAATGAATAGTCTGCTAGTGAATTTCTTCTGGAACAAGTCATTTATGTTACTGCATTTTCTTAAAGTTCTTGTTACCTGTTTCTCTAATTATGGAACTCTTTTCTTCTGTCTTAAGTCTGTCCTTTCTGTGGATGAAATGGTAAGTATGCTGATTGCCCTTTTTTTGTTGTTATGTTTAAGTGGTTTTGCTTTATGTAACATTTTATATTGTTGGCCTCAGAAACTGGCAAAACAGATCTCTCTTGTTCCTTCTTCCTGTCAACTGGCAAGGTGCTGTGTAAAGAACTTTTTGTGCTTTTTTTTTTTGTTGGTTTGTATTATTTTCTTAGCTTAAGTGCTCACTTTCCTGTATCTGTATGTATTTATTACTGTTACAGCTAATTTAGGATGATATCCTGAACTTGATATTCTGAAAGATTGTTTTAGCAACATCTCCAAACAATTTTATGGCATTACACACTTTCTAAACCATAATTACAGTCAGTATCAAGCAATATATACTGTGAAATGTTTTATATATTTTATTTTTAAAAAATCCTGTCTATTTTTCCTTGTTTTCACTTTTCTCAGTTCTTTTTATGGACATAATTTAATCTAATTTACTGACATGTTTAACAGCCTAAGGCATATAAGCTCAATAATACACTGATATGAAGAAAAAGTGATACAAAGTTAACTTGTATCTTTCAATCTTTCCCAGTGATAAACCTGATGATTTTTGAACAGCTTCTCTACTTTTATTACATCATATACCAAACTAACATTACTCAGTGTTTGTTCTTTGAAAAGCCACAGGTGAGCTGTGGTTAGCTGTAAGCCTTGATCTTCAACATGGCAGTTGCTTTTTTTTATTACCAGTGGAAAATACAGTTCTTCCTATTTTGCAGGACCTATGCAAAACTATGAGCACTAGAAAGCATGAAATCTGATTCTTTAAATTCCTCATTATTTTAAACCTATTTGGAGACTTTTGTCACATCTCGTAGCAGCTGCTCAGAAGAAGACATGTCCTTTCAGTACATCTTCAGACATTGCAAACCTCTTTGTGTGGTGATCATTTGGATACAGTCCAGAGGAGTGGCTTCTGGGTGTAGTTTTCCTCCTAGGTCACAGAACTAGAGTCACAGTAATGGAGAGAATAGGAAGGTTCTTGGGGACTACATTGTTCCTTATGTTTTAGATATAATGTTTAAAATGCACTAGTAAAGTGATTCCACCTAGGAAAGTAACTTTTTTTTTGTTGTTTATATTTGATTTAGATGGTGAATCAAATTTAGAGCTGTGATGAGTGTTTTCAAGCTGGCTAATTCATGATATCTAATGAAAATGTAATAATGTGAACAATGTGTGTTCATATGTCTGCCTCAAATTCTAGTCTTTTAATTTTTTATACTTGTCAAAGAGAAGAAGTCCTAAAAGAGTACTTCTACAAGTAATGGACCTGTTCAATTCTGAGCACCTGGATGCAGTCTTGGCAACATGTATATAACTAACATAAATTGTATAGGAACACTGTAGCTGTAGACAGACTTTCCAGTTACTATAAAACTAGTATTAAGTCTCAACTCTGACACTTCTTAGAGCTAAAATATCTGTCAGAGGCAATGCAGTGTCTTTGCACTCTTGAGTTCTTGTAATTGCCCTCTGGCTACTGGCAGTAGATGTGAGTTAAAATAGCCCAAGACTTACTACAGCAGAGAGACTTGGTATAGTTTTAGAAACTCCTATTCTTCAAATGTAGATGAGCCAGAATTCTTGGCTTATGAGTGTATTCTGCAGTTCATAAAGAGATTTGTTGAAAAAATAACAGGAGTCATCTCACAAGACAACCCCAAACCCAAAAGACAGACCTGGTGTGTTTTCGTGTGGCAGTTTTTCTAATACATCTCAAGTCAAGCCTGATACGAGTTAATATGAGAATTGCAGGAAGTGGAGAAGTAACAATATCAAGCGATAACACCCCTCCTGAGCAGTGTGCTAGCAATTCTTGGCCAATATGTACATATGTATAATGTGCTCCATTCATCCAGCCTGATACAGGTATTTAACAGGTGAGACAGAGAAGTAGAGTCTGTCAGATTGACAGTTGTCCTTGCAGGCATTTGTAGTTCTTTGCCAGATACCTGCTGTGAAAATACCTTTCTTTGGTTTATATGTGACAACCTACCTTAATAGTTGAAATGTGGTAGTTCCAGCCATATCCATGGTTTTGTTATTCTCATTTGGAATAGTGAATAAGGATATTCTCTGTTTCATAACAGATTTGTCTTGCCAGTTCTGTAAAATGTTGCCTGTCCTGTTGCTTCTTTAGTTGCACCTTGTAATTTTAATGGTGTAGTTGATACTAGTACAAAGAACGCCTTTTAGGTACTCTGAATATCTTCAAAAACTTATGGTGAACTTAGTATTTATTGCTTATTCAGTTGGTAACCATAATTAAAAAGGAACAGTAACAAATCCTATGTCTGTACAGTTTTCCTAGTTTGCTTTTTTTTTTTTTTTTTTTTCCACCACTTTGTAAAAGGGATATAAAAGATACAAATAACCAAATGAGCTGTTTGTGTAGTAGATTTTGTAGAATAGTAAGAGTTGAGCATACTAACTCCTTTACCTCCAGTGCTCTGGATTTTAGAAAACATAATGGTTGTGTGTTATCTGTACATTTGGGTTGGAGCACTATGGAAGTAATTTATATTTCCACAATTCCTTTTTCGTGTTGGGAAAAAAAAAAAAGCAATGAGGAAGGATAGATTTCTTAATTTTTTGTTTTTGTTTGTTTATTATTATTAAGGATGTTATTTTGCATTAATATCTCTTCTAATTTCACAGGGCATGCGTCGGCATGTGTAGAATCTCTGGCTTTATTTTTTTGTGGTCTTGAGAGTCTAATTTGGAAATATCCCTGGCTGGACATTTCTTGGTTGTTTGCATGAAAATAAGTATCATTTTAAGGACTTACAGAACATTTGATAATATTTAAATAGTTAAATAATATTATCAGCTTGAAATATATAGTGGTTTATATTTTTTATTATTATTATTTTAAAAATAATCCGTTCTTTCTCATTGTTCAAATCTCCCATCTGAACACAGGAAAAAGGAAGGATACTATTCAGACTGCATAACATTTTGCTACCTACTTGTGAGAGGGAGAAGCAGCATTGCTAATTTCAGTCCTTGGACTTTAAGCTAGTATATGCATTTTGTACAGGAGTTGTAAGCAAGATAAAAATCATATTGGGAGCACAAAGTTGAGTACAAGGCCAACTCTCCCCAGAGGGGAGTAAGCAAATCAGTAGCTGCAGTGACAGAGTCGCTTCTTTCACTTCTTTTCCTGCATGTCCTATAGTCAGAATTATTTCACATTGGTTTACAGAAGCAGTAAGCACTCTTTTCATTGGCAACTTTGATAAAAGCTTTTCAATTTCTTATTTATTTATTTTAAGGAGAGAGAACTTGAAGCTAGCAAGAAAGAAAAAGTGAAAGAAGCCCAGCTGGAAGCTGAGGTGAAATTGCTGAGGAAGGAGAATGAAGCTCTTCGTCGACACATAGCTGTGCTTCAGGCTGAGGTTTATGGAGCAAGATTGGCAGCCAAGTACTTAGATAAGGAACTAGCTGGAAGGTACGTAAAATCAACTCCATGTCCCTAGCATGGGGTTTTGTTGTTCTTACAAGGTGCTTTTTTTTTAATTCTGCAAAGCATACAGCTTCAGTGAGTCTTCATTTATACCTAACATTTCTTAACACTGGCAATATCAATGAATGTATATAGAAATCATAGTTTTGGAAGGGTTAGACATAAACGCTGTAGATTTCTTGACCACCTATTATTGAATTGGGCTTTCTCTTGTTCACTGCCTTCTTCACTGCAATCAGCATCTTCTATTCGCATTTGTTAACTTCTCTTTTCCTACGCTTTGGACTGTACATGTTGATAAGTATCACCAATTTTGTTTTCTAAGGGATTAATATAATAGATTGACCACAATGAAGCCAGTCAAAAATCTTGTTAGTCTTCAGAAGTTTTAAAGGATTTAGGCTCTCCCTTCCCACTAAATAATCTTGTTTCAAAGCCTTCATTACTACATTTTTAAGAATGAGTTATTCCTGGTTTATTTTATAAACCTTTATCTCATTAGCTTTTAAAATTGTTAGCAGGGAGATAAGTACACGGAGGTATGCTCTGGCAAGAAAAGAATCTGCGAATATCTAAAGTGTACATGTAGTGGTCTGTAATAACTTACACAGTAACATATAGCTCTGACAGCTCAAGCATGCAGGGCAGGTACAGTAACGTCAGGTACGTTTGTTTAAATTTGTCAGTTATGACTGCAATATTTTTATGATATTACTGTGATAATGAGCTGTAAATAACTATAATAAACTTAACAGTATTTAATCATTATCAATGTTAGCAGCATAATGTTATAATTATACTCAGAGTCCTGAGCTCTCCAAGCCCCCCAGGGTCTGCAAGGTTCCACGGAGCCCACGCTTAGTGCATGGAGGTGCCCGAGTCATCCTGTGTGTTGAGGTGGGCTGGAGAGGATCGAGATCTCTGCAGCAGTTGATTCTCAGACACTGTGTTCTACAGCATTGATCCTGTCTGACTGGCCGCACCCTGCATCCTCTAAGTTGTCTTTTTCTCCTTGCAAAAATGCCACAAGCAATTCCTTTCTGTACTTCCTCAGCTTATCCAGGCAGGTTGTTCATTGTCCATGATAAGGCAATTTTGATCTGACTGAATGTAACCAATCATTTGGGCCCTGTTCTGCAGCTGTTTTATCCACCTTCTTGCATTATTCATCCAATTGCCCACTAATTTGCTAGCGATGTTTGTGTGGCAATTAAGCAATTAATTACTTTTTGTCTTACGATAAGCACTATTAAACACTTTTCAAAGTAGAGCCATGTGCTTTTTTTTTTTTTTTTTAATTTTCTGGATGCTGTTGGTGAAATGAATCTTAAGTGCTTTAAATTTTAGGGAGAGCATGTTAAACACAGATGTACATACAAGTTCAGCACTGTCACAATTCCATGCAGTTACTGCACTTGCACTAGTTGCTGAATGTGCGTGTGCTGTAGCCACGTGAAGGCTGAGTTGTACAATGCACTGATTTTCAGTTGTAATAGAGCATGTTTATTCCCTTCGTTGTTATGTAGAGTTCAGCAGATTCAGTTACTGGGCCGAGATATGAAGGGACCTGCGCATGACAAACTCTGGAATCAGCTCGAAGCAGAAATACACCTTCACCGTCACAAAACTGTTATTAGAGCTTGTCGAGGTCGGAATGATCTGAAACGACCAATGCAAGCACCACCAGGACATGTAAGTTGAAAGGCGAGTCTGTAATTTCTGGTGTCCGTGGAAAAAAGATACAAGTTTCTTCATTTTTGTGTTTTTTCACTTCAAATACTGAATTATTTTAACTGTCTCTTTAATATACGTATTTCTTTTATATCAGAAAATGGTTTGAGTTGAAAGGAACCTTCAAAATTCATCTAATCCAAGACTTCTGCCTTCTCTTCTCCAGGCTAAACAACCCCAACTTTCCTCACAGGAGAGGTGTTTCAGCCCTCTGAGCATTTTTCTGGCCCTCCTTTAGACCTGCTCTAATAGACCCATGTCTTTCTTGTGCTGGGAAGCTCAGAGCTGGATATGTTAAAGGACAGTTCCATCCTGAATAGCATGTTTCCATAAATGACCATGAAAGATAGTAAAATTCTGTTGACTTATGTAGGAGTATGCAGCCCTTTTGAAAATAATGCTGTGTGTATAGATGTGAATTCAACAGCATAATTTTTGTTAGGTAAGTTTCAAAATAAGGGGCTAAATTATTTGGGGAAACCATGAAGAAGAATATTTTTAGGATTAAATTGAACTGAAATTCATCTTTTATTTTATTTCTTTTAAGGCCAGATAAATTGACACTCTATAATTTTTATTTATTTTTTCTCCAAAAGATACCTTTTAAAATAAAGCTTTTAAAAGTCATTTCACCGCGTGTGACTTTGGTGTAGACCTTGCCTTACCGAGCCTGGCACATGAACTATTATCCCCAGTATTCAGTATATAAAATGGAACACTTTGAGGAAAGGACATTACTTTGGTCTGTTCTAAATACCTGAGTTGGATCTTACTGCTTATGTTCTTAATAGCATATAAAATATTGGTGGACAAACATGCATGTGTATGATTATGTGTGTGATGGGCATGGGTATGAGTAATAGCAACAGCAGCTTAACAAAAGCAAAATAAATACCATGATTTATTTAGCCTCTTTTTGAGTTTTGAGTTGAATTACTTGTGGAATGGTGTGTTTTTAATATAACAAAAATAAAGTTGAGTGAGCAACCTTTTGTTTGGGACTGTATTACATCTGCCCTTTGATTAGCTTTAAATTATTGTTTGTCATACAACTTTTCAGCAATGATCAGCATTCCTCTATGTAGTCCATTTATATTTTTAATTTGGCAGATTTCTTTCTTTTGAAGTTAAACTCTGTGTTGTGCATCACTCAGCACTGAAATAATTGAAATAATTGTTCCTGTCAGGAATGCATAGTGAGAAACCTTTTCTGATTTCATAGTCTGTCTGTAAAGGGGCACTCTAAGTTTGTCCTGCCTGCATGGAGCTAATCTAAAACTCCGCTGCTGATACACTGTCTTTCTACAATTAAAAAAAAAAAAAATGCATCACATTTGTATTTACACTGTGTATGTATTTTTTATCAAACTAGGATCCAGATGCCTTAAAGAAGAGTCAAGGTGTTGGTCCGATCCGAAAAGTTCTGCTAGTTAAAGAAGACCATGAAGGACTAGGAATTTCAATCACAGTAAATGCTTGCATTTATTTTCTATGACACAAAAGAAGCAATTTAAATTTGTATTTGTACTTTGTAAAATATTTGGACCAGTAAGTGTATTGTTAGAATGTAACAAAAAAAAAAAAAACCATAGGGCTGCATTATGTAAATTCATAGTTACAGTTATATGACTTGAAGAGTACAACTCATTTTGATAGATTTTGAGATTGTCAACTGCTAGTTTATGTCAAACTTAAGGTTTCAACTCATGTTTACCGTTTGGGCCCTCTGTAGATTAGCCAGTAATGAATTTCTAGTTTCATAAGTCTGTAGAAGAGCAGAAAGAGTTTGAGAACTAAAAAAGCTTAGCTGTTGTAATTATAGGATGGTTTGTGTTGTTTTCTCTTGTTTTGTTACTGGCATTTCACACCTAACAAAAGGTGTGTTAACTTTTTACACCAAACTTTGAAAACTCAGACTATTACACTTTTATTCTAAATACTGATTTTTTTCTTGCAAGTTGATATGGTGTCTGCTTTTTAATGAGGTTTTGATGTTGTCTTGAACTTGTCTGTGATCTAAAATACTTTTATTATTATTCAGAACAATCTCCTTTTACTCTGAGTATATATTTGAAATTAGGCCATTCTTTTTGGTGGAGAAGAATTAAGAGAAGCATCTCATACCATCTTCTTAAGCATTCTTTTTGTCCAGAGCATGCTTTTTAATGTTCTATAATAAAAGATGAAATAAGCACTGCAAAAGCAACTGTTGGAATGCTGATTTTATGCTTACGTACATTTCAGGTAATTAAAATCCACTTTTCCCATAGGGTGGGAAGGAGCATGGTGTTCCGATACTGATCTCTGAAATCCATCCTGGACAACCTGCTGATCGATGTGGAGGACTGCATGTTGGTGATGCCATTCTGGCAGTGAATGGAGTTAACCTAAGAGATGCCAAACATAAAGAAGCTGTAACTATCCTTTCCCAACAGGTCAGTTGAGACCTGTTATCTATAGGCACACTTCTGTGCTTCCTTTGTTCTGCCTACTGATTTACTTTGGGTTTTAATATTTTCAGTTAAGCAAAGTATTATGCAAAGCTGCAGTGATTCCTGAAGCTCTGTCACCTTATACTAAATCCTCTTGTGTCTTGCAAAAGGCTGGGTCAGAACTGATTCGGTTAAACCACTAATGACTAATGATCCTTCAGTAATGCTAACAGTTAAACGATGTTCCTTATGTGCTGTGTGGTCTAGAATCATCTTGCTGCATTGCTTCCCATTTTCAGACAATACTAGATTTAAATTTGTCAGAAAGCTTGCTCTTCGTTCCTCTTTAAAGAAGTTACTGCTTAAATGCACTGGTACATAATGAAAAATTCAGGTGACTTTGGTAAATCTTAGCTGTAGAGCTGCACTTCTTTAATAATTAAGGCTTAATTCAGGTACATGCCCAAAATATTCAGCACAACTGTTCACTAAAATCTACTTGTTTAAGTAACCCAGCTCATTTTTGTAAACCCGTTATGTAGTGGTGTATTAATAAGTAAATTTGTAATTTTGATTACATTCTAGAGAGGAGAGATAGAATTTGAAGTAGTGTATGTTGCTCCAGAAGTTGATTCAGATGATGAAAATGTAGAATATGAGGATGAGAGTGGACACCGCTATCGTTTGTATCTTGAGGAATTGGAAGAAGGTGCAAATTCAAGTTCTAATAGGAAAGAAGCAATTGTGGATGTCAAACCCTCACAAGGTAAACCTTCTAAAAATGTTATGCAATTTAACTCTGAAGTCTCACTATGCAAATCAGTTTCTGGAAAACGCTGTTTTTACATTGTAAAATTAATCTTCTTTTAATTGAGTTGTAAAATACTGTAAAATTAATCTTCTAATTCAGTTGACCTCCTAGTAGGTTGTCAGCTCTATTGGTTGGTCCCTTACTCATTGGTCTGTTTTACTTAGATAGAACTTCTGCTGTTTTTTTCTTCGTGATCATCTTTTCCCAATTATTCTTATATTTTCCTTCAAGCATGTTTTTTTAGATCAGAGGCATGTAGAAACAGTTCCTGTTTTCCTACATTACTGGGTTTTACCAAAAGTTTATTAGTTCGTATTTTTAGTAGTTAGTTCAGTAAACTTTCCAGTTTCTGAAACATATCTTACTAATCTGTGATTCCTAAGACTTGTTCTCTTCATTAAATGTATTTTTTTTAACTTGCAGTGTTTGATAAGAAACCAGGTATTGATGGACATGAAAATGGAGACCTGAGGAATTCAGTTGAAGCTCCGTTAGAAGATGCTGCACCCAAATTAAGCCGTTCTGCTGAGTCTTTATCCTAAAAAATAAAAACAAACAAAACAAAAAAACACAACTGGACGTATCCCATCTTTGGGAACAATTGATAATCAGTAGTGACTTTTCCAAGTTGCATATACAAGTGTAGGTTGTAAAAGGAAGATTAAAAGTCAAAGGGACCTGTATTACTGTTGCCTGGATAAAAGGCAGTTACCTCAGGGCTTCATTGTGAGCAATTCTAAATGTGGAAAACTGTCTTTTGCGTGACACACAATAGTTACTTAACACATGGCATGTTAAATGAATTTCCTTTTAATAAGTACCAAAGCATGGGATTTCTAAAAATGATAACCTCAATACCTTCAACTTTTAATCTCATTGATGTCCCCGAGGAAGGAGAGTAAGATATGGCCAGCTTCATTTGAAACTGTTCTAAAGGGAGAACAACGTTCAGCCTGTTGCAAAACAAGCTTTGGCTCTAGAAGGTGAGGGGGGGAATTGTACTGTTGTATACCTGAGTTTTCCACTTGGGATTTTTGAGCTGTAACTTTAAAAACAAACAAACAAAATTGTTTTCTGAGAATAGCAAAAAAGATTTTACTTGAGCAAAGACCATCAAAACCATAATTGGAAAGTGGAGTACTTGTTAATCGTGAGCCCGTGATAATTTTATAGGTGAAATTTTTGGCATTATTGTTTTAATTAATTTACTGCCAAATGAAACTTGCTCTGAAAGTATTTAGACAAAGTATTACAGGGTTTTACAAGTAAAATCTGCTTAAAGCACTCACAGTTGTGTACCCTTTGGCATTTTTTCCCAAGCATCATCAATTTAGCATACATTCTTGAATGGATGTGGTTACTGCCCATGTGGAGTTGTCTGAGTTGGCCAATATTAGCTTGAATTTAGGAAATGCTCCGTGTTTTTAATAAGTACTGGACATACACATTTCACATTAAAATAATCTTTAAAGAAGTGAAAGTAAAATGCACAGTGCTTTATAGGAGGTACTCACAATCATACAGTGTCTGGCCCTATCTGTTAGTTTTGGCAGTTGTATTAACCTGTAATTGTCTTATTGTTGAAACAAAACATTATTCTTTTTGTCAGAGCAGTGTATCTCAAAATAGCTTTTAATTGGTGTACATCTAAAGGTTTGTGGCATGGTTGCAGATAGGAATGTCGAGCATGGCTTCTTGACCAGTTTCTTATACTTGTGTATATCTGTAGATACACAAGAACTGAATTTGGAGATCTTTAATTGCAACACACTCCATATGCAAACTTTTGCATTGTGATCACATTTATTGTTTCAGCCTGCAAAGGCAGCGTTCCTGTTAACTGCTCTTCAGGCTGTTGAACTGTAATGTGAAAAGAGTTTGTACTTTGAGAGTGGAGCTTATGTGAAAAGGCATCTTTGTAAGTGTTAGTGTGTAGGATATACATATATAGGAAAAAAAACTCAAAGGCCTTTAGAGTAATATCAATTAATTTTACATTCAAAATTGTGATGTAGAACACAGTTACTTGTTTCTCCTAGGAGCACTATATATATGTTTATAGAAAAAACATAAAAATGTATATACTTTATTCAAAGATTTTGCTATTTATAAATCCCCTAACTTTGTTATTTACAGGATCGTTTTGTGTGCGTGTATGCATGAGTTCCATTCGCTCAGTGGAATTACATTATTTGGTTCAATTTTTGTAACAGTCCTTGTCATAACACATATTGTTGAAGGCTTTTAGAATAGTCAAACTTGTACAGTTTTCAGCACACAGAAACTAGTATTTAAAAATAAATCCCTGTAAAGAAGAAGCAGGTCCGCAGACATGTTTCTTTCTTTGAAGCTTCAGAAATTTTAGGACACATTGGCTACATATTAGCAGATAAATCCCCTGCCATAACTTTTCATCCAGACTTCTGTGTTGTTTTTTTTTTTGTTTCCCCCCCCACAGTTAGTAGGTGCACTCAGTAAGTGCATCCCACGGTAAGTAGAGTGAACTCTGTAACTGTCTGTGGCCTGGGACATGCTGTATCCTCTGTGGTAGAGAGGATAGTTCAAAGCCAAGCAGTGATCTTTTGAAGATCATAGCTGTATGAAATTTTGATGCAGTTGTAGGAAATGAGGCTGGTCCAACTAGTCTGATAACTTAAAACATAACTTGCCTGTACAGTTTCCATGTATCAGAGGGAAAGATTAAATTTTTAATTTATTTGCTCTCACTTCCTGGCACGCCTCATTTTCCATTTAGTTTTTGATCTGTTTCAGCTTGAAGTAGAAGAATGTTTCTGGAGTTACTTTCCTGACATTCCTTGTCCACCTGTTTCTTCTGATGCTATGCATTTTTCTTTATTGTCTAGAAGTTGCTGGATCTTTTCTCTGTTACCTTGTCTATTTTTGACCTGTATATGAGATCAACAGAAGGAACAATTGCTGAGGAAAATGACTAGGAGTAGACAAATCAGGTAGCAGTAAATTATCACTATTTCCTTCCCTCCAGTTTTTATAATCTTTGTTCTATGAAGCCCTGAATGGGAAGACTTTGCTCAGACACTACAACATGGCTGTACTCCACACTTCCTACCAGCAGATTTAACATACTGATTTACTGTAGTCATACTGAGATGCTTTGAGATTAATATTTAAACTGAGAAAAGTTTTGCAAGTTGAGATTTCCAGATTCAATAGACAAATGTGTATTTCCCCCTTTGTCAGAAACTGGAAGACTGCTGATTCCCAGGGGCTGAATGAATTAGACTCGGAGGAATTTCCGAGGCAAGTCAGTATTCAGACTTCATTTTTATTTTTTAAAGTGTAAAACAGTTTACTGGTGTGTGTGTATATATATTTTTACTTCAAAAATAAAATAATATTCTAAAGAGAACGGTGCAATTTTTTAGTAGATAATTCCTTGCCTATTAAAAAAAAAATTCATTGAGACAACTGTATTTTAAGCTAAAGGTAGACAGTGCTTGTTGGCATCTGGGACCAATGTTAATTAAGAGCATGCAAGTTAAGGAAAGTGCTTAATGGCAATAAATTTAATTCTGATCAAAGACCATATGTAGTATTTCCTTTGTAAAAGCGTATTCATGGCAATGAAGGTGGTTTGTATCCATCTCAATATATGTTAATCGACAGTTATATTAAATGAAATACAAGTATTGTATGTGTCCAAACGTCCATACATGATTACTCTAATTCCTTTAGGAGGTATAATGTTTTGCAACAAATGTATTATATCTGGCTAAGCTGAATATTTTTTTTTATTAGCCTGTAAATACTCTTCTGCATTTCAGTGACTTCTGTACCTAATTCAGAATATTTCATTTTCTTCTGTTTTTATATATAAAATATAGATACCTAACCCTGTGTGTGATCTTTTTATTAAGCACATAATCCACACGCAGGCAAAAAGTTGACAAATGAGGAAAATAAAACTGCATAATGTGAAGTTTGACATTAACCTAGTCTTGGCCAGCAATGATTAATAACAAATTACATTTTAAAAGAGTGAGAGTTATAGGACGTCTCAAGTACCTTTTACTTGAGAAGCATTTCCTACTGAATGTTTTTCAGTAAAAGAAAAAAAATGCAAAGTTTGCAGTGTTACTCTGTCTGTATAATAATACCATAAATATTCTGTAGCCTCTGGCTAAAAGCTACAAAGTCCCAAACCTGTTGAAGGATTAAGTCATTTGGGTAAAATTGTGGAAACTGCATTTTTTCTCTTTTTAATAGTCTCTCACCTTAGTGGTCTTCCTGCCTTAAAGAAGCAAGTTCATCCGGAGCTGGAGACCAAACAGAAAGCTCAAATAAAAGATAATGCTATGGTAGATGTGTTAAGAGTGTAATTATGGCAGTACATGCAGATGTATTGAGAACATCTAAGTAGAGAGACCATAAGGGTAGGGACTGTCTCAGTAGACAAGTCTGAGTCATCTTGGATGAAAAGATTGGTAATGCACAACTGGTGAGAGCTAGAACTGTAATTTTTTTTTTAACCTCTAATTTTTAAAGGGTTTAGGTATGGGTGACAAGTAGACAGAAGGAACAGGGAAAGGAGAGAAAACTTAATCTGGCTGAGGTGTAATAAAACAAGAAGAGGATTAGAGGTCACTGTGAATGAAGATGGAAACAGATGGAAAGATGAGTGAAAATATTTTTATGTCAGCTGAGGTGAAGGAAGACTGTCCAAAATGTTTTGGTGACCCAGTGCCCTGCTGAATGACCTGGCTTCTGTCTGGGACTGCAGTGAACAGGTCCTCTGCATTCTCTGTTCCAGAGATCCATACGTGACAGAAGAGAAACACATCCTGACTGAAGATAGGAGTGTAAATTCACTTTTTGCTGGGTAGTCAAGTCATTGCTCAGCCCAGTGACTTGAAAATAAAACTACCTAAATTATTTCAAACTTGCCTTTTGCTCAGGTGGTGTCTTTTCCAGTACGATATGTTTTCCAGTTCTTTTGAAACTGGGTGTTCTGTGGTTCAAGTGGAATCCAGGCATTTAAGAAGGGGCAAACTTTTTACTGTCTTTGAAGGAAAAATGCTCAACTTTTTTTTTCTTTGTTCTGATCAAAGCAGTTGTTCCTTCATATGCTTAAGAGTAGCCTTGCCTTATTTGCTTGTGTACCCCTGGTGATGTTAGAGATGTCTGCGCCTGATGCCCACCACACCTATGCTGTGCTGGTTATAAACAGGGCTTTGAGGCCAAATGGATGAGTAAGGGTAAGCAATATTTTTCAAGAGTTTTCCCTTTTTAATGGAAAACTTAAGTCACCTGGGTAAAATTTTCACACACTACTTTTGTTACGATCATGTAACTCAATCAGCTGTTGAAACTATTTGGTGTCTATTTGTCAGCCTTCTGCTGAGGCTTGTTTTTGCACAGCTGTGCCCAAGAAGCTCGATCTCTCTGCAGCAGGTTTTTGTTTTTAACTTTCCACTGAAGATTGTGATCATGTCTCCCTCAGTTTTTGGCATTTTGTGTACTTTGTGTTTCTTTGTTTCCTTTCTGAAATGCAAAAGCACTGCTCTTAATCTTTGCTGGCAACAACACCTAACTACAGCCACTTCCCTAGCATTTCCCTTCACCAGTTGTGTAGCCATCAGCTCTGCTGACTGGTTTTCCATGGCTCAACTCGAACAGGAGGGTGTGAAAACAAGCAAAGCTGAACTATAGACATTCATAGACACGTTGTGATTACCCATAAGAAAATGCCAGAAATCAGGGAGGCTTGAGAAACACCTGGTAATTTTTCAGTTAAGTTTTAGGTCTTCACATTGTTAACAAAACTCCTCTTGATTAAGTCTCAAATTTCCCGTCAAGTATCTCAATACTTGAAAGAGTAACACTTCTGTAAAATGGAATAAAGCCGAATGAGATAATTTTATCTAATGATATTTGGTATTGTCCAAGTGTTTATTATCATTTTATTCTAGGAATGAAGGGATTAATGTTCAGGTTGCTGAACCAGAGTAGATAATTACCCTGTTCTCTGGGCTTACACTTCTGGAAATGTTTGCTCTGAATGCTTTTCCTTCCACCAAGAAATGGGATGTTCCAGCTCAACTCCTCTTGGAACAACCTGCGGGGAGTGTTCTGCTGTTGACCTTTCTTTTGCTAAGGGCAGGTGATGATTTACTTTCTGTGTTTTAGATTTCATGCCAGGTTTTTCCTGGTTTAGCCTTGTGGTCAAAGGAGGTGCCAGTCTCCTGAAGTTTTTGACTTTGTGTGGGTCTGTTTCCAGGCTGGGTGAAAAAGGTGACATCTCTGGAGTGAATAAGCATGGACAGAGATGAGTTGCATCTTACACTGCAGTATGTCTGCTGTGACTGGCTCATTGGCACAGGTTGCCCAGAGAGGCTGTGGAGTCTTCCTCCTCAGAGACCTTCAACAGCATTCGGCCTTGGCATTTGGCTCTAGGTGGCCCTACTTGTGCTGGGGCTTGGGCCAGATGGGCTCCAGAGGTCCTTTCCAACCTAAACCACTCTGTGATCTGGGGAATATTGCTGAGGGCCCATTAGGCTGTGAAGCTGCATGTGATTAATTTGTTTAGTTTTTAAGTGTTGTCTTTCATCAGAACAGGATGTGCTCATTTTATTCTATTGACACAAGTACTAAGATGGCTTGTGAGAAGTTACACATCAGGCTCCTCATTAGATTTTTGTATGCTCATTATATTGGTTGTCTCTTTTTCATTTTGGTGATCTTAGTAGCTTCAACTCCCAGTTAAGCATTAGATGCTGGTTGCAAATGCACAAGGTGTTGCATTCACTGTTTTGGCACTTGTTTTGCAGTAGAGGGCCTGCAGCGCTGCGGTGGGTTGCCCATAACTGATCCTGTTATGAGAGTAGAGCCTTTGGGCTACCTCTGGAAAGGCATCACCAATTCCCCCCGCCCAGTTTCATTTATATTCTTCATAGTTGTTTATATTCCTTTATGAAGGGTTTCCTGATGGGAGTTACAGCTTAAACACTTCAATGCACCTCAGCTGCTGGCCATTGGCAACTTTGGATTTGAAGCTGGTGACTGGACTTTTTATAGAAGGATGCTGCTCTGTTAGATGGGGATTTTTGTGTAGTTGCCAAATGAGTGTGACTGGGGAATGTCCTATTGATTTGATCTTTTTGCCTGTTTTGTTTGACCAGTCAGGTGCTAACTCACAACCGAAGTGAGGTGTCCAGAAAACTCAGGGAGCTAGCAGAACTTTTTCAAATTCATTGTCCTACGGTGATCAGTCTGGATCCAGGTAACCCATTGCTAACTTTGAAACTGATTTTATTTTAAAATGAAAGGCACAAATGAATGGAATGGAATGGAATGGAATGGAATAATTCAGCTGGAGGTTACCTACAAAGATTAAGTCCCAACAGCCTGACCAGTTCAGGGCCAGCCAAAAGTTACAGCATGCTGTTGAGGGCATTGTCCAAATGCCTCTCAAATGCCTCTTGAACACTGACAGGCACGGGGCATCAAACACCTCTCCAGGAAGCCTGTTCCAGTGTTTGACCACCCTCACAGTAAAGAAATTTTCCTTAATGTCCTGTCTGAACCTCTCTTGGCAAAGCTTTGTGCCACTTGTATATTGGCAAGACTGTTAAGTCTTACAGTAACTTACAATAGTTGTCTTGAGTGCTCTAATTACATATGAAAGCGTAGTTTGGGCTATCTCAGTGTTATGTTATTGTCAAAATCAAAACTTGTCTTATTGGTAATTCTAATTTGTGACCAGAATCGACACATTTTTAGTGCTAAGTATTTGCACTTTTATTTAGAACCAGAAGGGGGCAGCAGCTTCCTTCAAATCTTCAGCATTCACGAGACTGGGAGAAATAGATTTTTTTTTATATTTTTTTTTTTTATTTTAAACTTAAATATATATATATTTTTATTTTATTTGTAATTGTTGTTCTTTATACTATTTCTAGTAACTTTTAAAAGAGCAAACATTCAGTCTAGCTAGCATCCTGTTGCAAACCCTGTTCAGTTTACAGTAAACATTGTACTCTACATCCATGCAGTATATGTACAAGCAAACTTGAACACACGCACACACAAAATTATAATTTCATATAGCTCTGGATCCATGATTTGTTAAAGACTGCTTAAATATCTCCATTTATTGCTTTAAAAATGAGTGCTTTCTTACAAGCACACGTACAAGCAGTGAAAGTTTTGTTCCATGTTTGTGGGAGGATTAAATATTTCCATAAGAAGAGGCCAAGAGCATTGATAAAACACAAAATGAGTTATCAGACTGGTCTGTAGACTCTTCTGCCCGTGCTTTACCAGTGCCTTTCAATCATGGTGTGCAAATGGCCTTGTCACATTCCTGGCACCTTTGCTGGGACAGAGGTTGCCCATCACGTCCAACCGTGTTCAGATTTGGAAGAGAGGAGAAGCAAAAAAAGGGAGAAGAACATTGCATTTTGCTCTGTCTAGTTTCAGACTGACTTTTTTTTTGTTTGTTTGTTTGTTTGTTTTTGTTTTGTTTTTTGTCAGGGAAAGAGGAAGATCTGTTCACACTGACCCACCCGTCATGTTTTCTCTACCACTGCTGGTTTCTAATGACCACCAAATGGTAGGGCAGTTTCCAAACGTGTCTGTCATTAACCAGGTGATCAGTGAACTTATCAGCCAAATGTTCTTTTACATAAAATATTTGTCCTTGATGCTGGTCCTTATATAGTGAAGTGACTGTACTATAATCGGGGGAATAAAGTGTGACTTAATCTGTTGGAAAGTTAACTCTACGCACTTAGGTACGTATGGAAGAGCTGTCCACAACCTTTTTACATCCATGTATGACTCTCATGTTTCCATGTTACAGGCGTACTTTATTCAGGTCACCAGATTCAAATTTTATAAAACTGTCTGTCAGAGCAGATGGTGTCACTTAAGGATAAAAAGCTTAGCCATAGATGTGAAGAAAAGCCACCTCTTCAAGTAAGGTCTGCTAGCGTGTCTCAGGCTTTATCACCTATGTCTTCTCTCCTTGCATGACAGAGGGCTTTTAACAGGTTTGTGATCTGTGTTCTCAAAGACCTTTACGTTTTTAGGTGGGTTTGATTAATTGATCCAGCTCTGTACAAGCAGCAGCATATCTATCTGTCACAGTTTGTCCATCTGTGGAATGGCTTGCCTGGGCCACAGAAGTTTAGACATGCAGAATACATTTGGGAAGGCTGAAGTTTCTCATATGTGCCCAAGGCATCAGATAATTCAGACCAATGGCTTGGTAGTGGCTAATGTAACTTGCTGTCTTTCTACAGCCTGTTGTCCCCTTCTTTTATGGCCAGTGTCACCATCTTCTCTGCTTTCTGTCACTCTTCATGTAGCTCTTTGGGAGACTTCTGATAAGGTCCCAGTAGTGTGTCAGGCTTCAGTCATTGCTGGATGTTTCTGTATTGTTTGTGTTAAATTGTTGCTAGTATTTCTTTGATGGCTAGAACTTTGGCATTATTTCTTGTCTACCTACGAGAGAAAAAGTGTATATTTTGCGGTCTATTATTGTCTGTTAACAGCTGATCCAACTGAGAGAAATTTGCAGTTCTGAGTAACTTGTCAGTTTGCAGATTTTCTCACTCCTTTTACTAGCTTAGACTCGCAACAGGAAATGCTAGATATTCAGTTATTGTTCATCTTCAGGTGGGCAGATAATGCAGATCTTTAAGGGAGGTCTTGCAATCAGGTCTGTTAAAAAGTTTGTGTCTGCCCAAAATTATGAATTCCTGAGGCCAGTTCTGGATAGTGGTCAGGACTTGGAATCCTTATTCACAGTAGCATGTCACCTACGTGGGCTTATATTTGTGGTTATGCTGAAAAATGATGTGCTGTAACTTAATCAAGTTGTCTCCTTCCTGAATTTCTCTTTCAGATACTTCTGTCTGTATAAAAGTAAGTGGGTTGATAATCTCTTGGATGTTGCATGGGCTCTGGTAGCAGTGTTGCTAGTGACTAAATAAATAATGAATTAGCTCAGCCGAAGACAACAGCTTACTGAATAACCTCTGCATACAGTAAATGGAGGATGTTTTTCAGGACTTCCAGATCCATAATGTGATGCCAAGCCTAAACAAACATGGTGAAATTTGAATGAAAAATCCTCCAAATTCTCATGTCCAGACTATACAGTGAGATAACACAGAAAGACAGATGTTAGGCGTCCTCCTTATCATTTACAACACGAGTTTTCCCCAACTAAGGATGTCTCCCCTCTTGTCTTTATCTAGTTTAGAAACACTTTGACCCCTTCTTGTATGCCCTTTGTAGCTGGTAGGACTGTGCCAAGGGGCTTCAAAAAAAAAAAAAAAAAAAAAAAAAAAAAGCTATCAGGAGTGGTTTCTATTTTGAGTTTCAAAGTTATCGTGCGGTAATGGCACCTTCCCTTTAAATAAGCACGCTTCTTGAAACTTATTCAGTTTTCAATAATTCATAGGCATTGCCACTGCTCCTTTATAGTGTTGTTTGTTTTATTAACCCCATGCAGCTATGGCAGGGTATTTTTTGGTATAGGTGTTAGGTTCAACAGTACTGACGAGGTTCAAATGAAAAGATAAATTCTGCTAATTTACCCCATGCTGTACTATTGCAGAGGGGTTGGAGGTCAGTACAGGCTTACATCATCACTGACACTGGAAAGAAGAAAGCAGAATGGACTTACTATTATGGAAAAAAAAATAAATAAAATAAAGAAAAAAAGGAATGCAGCAACATGATCTTGTCATTCCTACAGTCCAGACTGGTTGCAGGCTGAAGGGAACTGCTTGGACACAGTGACTGACCAAACCTAACCTGGTTTGGAGAGAGGATTAATGAAAGAACAGTGATGGATTTTTACATGGTTTTCAGTAGATGCCTGAACCTGCAGGACTTTTGAGAGACCTCTGGCTCATTTCTTAGAGGTCACAAACTTCTTGTTCAAAGGTAATTGCTTTTTGTTAATCACCCCTACTGAAATTAATTTGAACTGCATGGAGAGAAACTACTGGCTTTGGCAAAAACAAACTAACACAAACCAAAACCAACCAACCAACCAACCAAACAAAAAAACCTGCCTGACTCTGGCAAAAGCCAGGACACAAATAATTACACTTTGTTTAATGTTTATTAACTACCTCAGTGGTGACTTTATATGCACAGTTTTGAAGGTGTTGCCACAATGCTACTGTTTTAAGGTCAAATTAGTATAACTAGTGCAAATAGTATATTTTGTTATGGCAATTGCACTTCTTTGCTGTGGTTTTTAGGTTCTTCAGCGGTACTGGGTGAGTGAGGCCTCATGCTGGATGGTGGCAGGAGTCTGTGTAACACAGACACAAAATTGAGGCTGCCTGTGGGCAGGTCACAACAGAGATGGCTTGGGGGCTCTTTTAGCACTTCTCCAGAGGTGTGGGCTCTGCTACTTACTGACGCTGGGCACCTGGCTTGCTCTGCACTGCAGCTGCAGGTTAGATAGATTATCTGAGCACTGTAAGGCCTCTGCTGCTGTCTCCCATCTTCTGTGTGGCCACAAGTCCATTTTCCTCCCAAGCAGTAGAGAAGCGTCCCACAGTAGCTCAGCTGGCAGTATCCCAAAAGCCTGGCAATGACAGGGTGGCACTGGGGAGCGCACAGTCATCCGTGTCATACATCTGCACGGGAGAGAAGATTCCAGCACCACATAAAAAACAAATCATACCTGTCAATGACAGTGACTCACCAAGCACTTAATCAGTTAGATGTCTGCTCCTGTCATGGGGCCTGTGGCCTGACATTCCCATCCTGTGCAGGGAAAGTTTGTGCCTTGGACTGGGCTCCACTGATATCTGCACACAGAATGGGGAGCTGCTGAATGATGGTCAATAATGGGGATAATCTGAAGAAAGTCTGTATTAAAACTCAGTCTTCCTGGGGCTTAGGCCAGCCAGTACTGCAGACAAGCTGTGGGATTCACAACCTGGTTGTAATGGTCGGGATCCAACCTTGTGGTTTTTGTTTTTCAAGAATGAAGCAGGGATCCCTCCCTTATGAACACACCGCTGCGAGGGCTGGTGCTGGGGTCACTGCAGTTACCTCAGCAGTCCCAATGCTCCTGAGATGTGGGCATACACATTTGTGTATTTGTTGTGGTGTTTGGAGAATCTTATTTTATTTATTTATTTACTGGGGCAGTGGTGGTGGTTCTTTTTTTAATTTAAGTCACCATGTTTTGCACTTTCTTACCTCAAGAATCTCTCTTCGGTTCCCTCAGTTAGAGATGAGCAGTGACAAAGTGTGACCATGTTCATAGCACAGTCAGAGGCTTGCCATCAACGGCAGCTGGAACAGGTAGACCCTTAGGGCCGTGACCAGTTAATATTTAACCTTCCTGTGAACTCTGGCATGGTTTTACTGTTCCAGCCTACTGGGAGCACCTGCTCAGGAAAGAAGTTTGGTACTGAATCACTGCTGAAAGTCTCCATTAACCAGATGGTCAGTCTCATAAAGAGGTTAGACTCTGCTCTGCCACAATCTCTAGCGACATTGGAGGGAGACCCAGTGCAAATGCAGCCCTTCCTCCTGTGTCACTGTTTTGAAACAGGGCCTGTTCTAACCTTCATTGTGGAAGGAAGATTTTTTATTATGTGGGGTTTGTTAAGTCTGACTGTGTTATACCTGCAGCTGGTTTTGGCTGTGAAAACACGCTGAGGCAGAGAAGCCTGAGGAGCCATTATGAGGCGGAGCATGAGGACGAGCCACCACTGCTGGAAGATTCGGGCAGTGCTTTTCCTTCCTTCGTCAGGGTTTAGTATCTCCACTGCCATCAGAATGGAGACTACCCAGGTAGGAAATTACATGTGTAATTTGGTGACGTGCGGGTCACCAAAAACTGTTCCCCAGGCTGAATGACACTATGACACTTGTAGCATGCCGCAGATGCAGAACGCATGTGGCTGAGGCATGCCAAAAGGTTATTATAATACAAGCCATGGCATCGATTGCCTGACGCTGTTGCACTGCTGCATTATCTTGGTGCCTCATTAGGTGGAGAATAGCTCCGATTACTGAGCTCTGCTTGTTTGTGAAGTGACAAGTCAGGCTAATTAGCTGTGTGGGTGGAGTATCGGTTACAGGCTCACTGGGGGAGCATCCTCATCCTCTCCTCAATTATGTGCTTCCAGCAGCAGCGTTGGACACAGAAGTTTGTTCGTGGGCGCTTCTTCTCTAGATATTATGGACAGAGAAGCCAGGCTAAATGGGGCACTGAGATAATCTTTTTTTAGCCTGTCATACTGAGAACGTAAATTGCAGCTTCGCAACTGGCACTTTTGCAGAGAGTAAGGAACACTTATTTCTCACCCTGCAGGATATGTGACAAGAGTGGGTGTGCAGTGATGATAAAGTCACCAAGTTAAGTACGAGGCCTGTGTGACTGATTTACAAATACCAGTGTGCTTTATTTACAAAGACATGTAAACAACAGAAGGTAAACAACACCGCCCAGCTCGGTCTAACAAACAGGCTGCTGCTGCTTCGCTTCAGAACCTGAGGTGTTTTATACATTTCACAGAAACTGTATTGACAGCAAACACAGGAGGACTACAAGGTTAGCTCGACTCTTTCTTCTTTGCACGGGAATTGCATGCACTGTGCATTGGCGTGATAGAACTGCACCACTGAGGCCACAAAACAAGCATACGTGAAGAACCCACTAAGAGCTTTTCTTAAGGTCAGATATGGCTTGAGTTAGCAAGATTTGTATGTAGCGTCACTACAGCTGTTCTATATTCTTACAGCACTTTCTGTCCCAGGATCTGAAAGCACTTTACGAACAAACAGCAAATCTTTGCTTCATCCTTTGCAAATGATCCTGTTTACAAGCAAGAAAACAGAGGGCCTTGAAACAGTGACTTTCCCAGAGCTCATGTTTAAGTGGTCTAATTTCCCAGCTCTGTGCCTTAAATATAGCACTGTTCTTCCTTCCCAGAAGTATATGACTTCTTGATATTTTAGGACACACTTTCCAAGTTAAGGTAAGGCTCCATGTGCTACAAGCAGAAGGGCAGCGGGTGGTCCTAGTCACCACTGAAACTGTTTAGTTTCAATGACGCCTCTGCTGAAAGAGGAGCCAACTACTGTGCAATACATTGCACCCATCCCCAAGCTTCTTCACGTTTGTCCAAAAACAAATTCATTATTACATCTGCTGCAAAAGAAAAACTATTTGAAAACAACTGTGCCGATCTGCTGTCTTGCAAACTTAAATGCAACAGTAAGCCACACACACGCTGTGTTTTACTTTGACTAAATATTTTAAATGGAAATGTTACACTAAATTTGCAAGACAGAAAAATACCCAGTGGAGTAATTAAGAGTTCAGAAGCTATGCTTCTTTGTGTCAAGGAATGAGTTTCCTTATAGTTTAGCAGCAACAGCATCAGCTAGGGCTTGAATAGGATTTAATTCTTAGCTGTAAATTCACATTTTGCTTCCACACACATTTCTTGAAAAAACATATTGGCAGGTGTTGTTATTTTTTTTTTTTTATTGCAGATGTGTCTGCAAAGTGATCACCATGGCTTGAATCCAATGCTGGTTCCACTTTTCTACCTATTTTTGACATGAATAGCAGGTTAGGCTCAGCTCATATACTAGATCAAATTCAAGCATCTAAGAACTGCTGCTAAAAAGCAGCTGGGCAGGTGAGGTTGAACATGATATTTAAATGCTCAGCTGCCTTCTCTTGTGCACTTCATGCTTCAAGTAGTTTTACTTCTACCCTCCCAAGAAGAACTATAGTGATGCCATATCTTCAGTTTTCATAGGAAAGGAACTGAAGCACCACAACCTTAAGATACAACCTTAAGATATACAACCTTAAGATACACCATATACAGCTGTCAGTACAACCGCATAGAAAATAGAGGGAGAAAGAGTTTTTTTTTTTCTCAAACAGGCATTTCTGCAGTAATGTGTTTTTTTCTTCTTTCAGTTCCACAGGTGAAAAGGAAACTTAAGAAATTCTCCTTAAATAAAAGCTATGTACAAATTGCACACATTGCAAACGGAGCACTGAGATCAGTTACAGAAAATAAGATATACAGTCTTCACTGATAACATCTCTCTTGCTATAAACAGTGATAAACAGCATATGCTTTCTTCAGATGTCAGAACCCAGCAAGACTGCAATATTATGTACACAGGGTTTGTTTGCCTTCTGCCTTCCACAGCAGAATCCTTTAAAACTCTGTTTTCACTTCGGAAGCTGTACAGCAACATTCCTGTGCACCATGTCTCTCTTGCTCAGCACATCACAAGAGAGCTGTCATTGCTGTCTGGCTTATTGGTTTTAGGCAGTCTCGGGGGGTTGAGTAACCCTCACTCCCTAGTGAATTCATCTGAGGTTTCTGGTAGTCCGTACTGTAGCTCATGGAGGTCAGAATACTGTTAACTTTAGGTTTATCATAGTTTATTACACTCTGGGGTGTCTGATAGTCTCCGTTCCTTGTATCGGTTTTGCATGAGCTAGAGAAACTGCCAGCAGAGAGGGAATGCTTCTGTGACGAGATTACAGGTACGTTGTAGCCATTTTCAGAGGGGAAATTATTTTCTCTGGTGACGTGCCGCTCTATGATTGGGGTGGCGTATTCAGGTTCTTGGCTGGTCAGGGGCAGCGCGTATTCATGCCGGTTAGCTCTGAGCGGACAGTGGTAGTGGTTTTCAAACTCTGCGCTCCCCCTTCTTCCCTCCTCTTCGGTGTCCATTGGTCTGAAAGTAGATCCTTTCCGTGTTACTGTTCCAGTTCCAATCATGAGAGGCTGCTGATAATCTAAAAAGAAGTATGAGCTGCTCAGTAATACATAGGTGGATTATTTTGGTATTAGATGGCAGAAAATGACTTGGTTATTATATTGAATCTGTGATTATCAGGGATGTGAGGAAACATTGTCCCAGGTCTGGCTCTGTACCCTCCTTCAGAGCACAAGAACTGCAAAGCTTGGCAGAAGCTGCTCTGCAGAGGAGCTTCAATCTTGCCTCACTCCCTGCCTGCCTTTCCCCACCTACCCCTCAAATACATTACCATCATTTCTGGAGCATACTCCAAAACCCTAAAACAAGATAGAAGTTAACAAAATATCACCAGCAAGCCAGAGAGAGAGGACTTTGCACGAAGTTCCATGAAGGAGAAGTTCTCAAAGCACGTGTTCATTCCACTTTGGGAATAATTAAGATGCCTGGAGGATTCTTAACGAGCGCAAGTGCCGGCTCTATTTAAAAGGAATCTCACAGTGGCTGACTGACAGGGAAGATAAAGTTAGGCGGAATGGCAGCCAAGAGAGTCAAGGGAAGTGTGAAATGTGTGAAGTCAGCTCAGAGCTGGAGCGTGTGCACGAGGGGGGCAAGCCATAAGGCGAGCAGCAGGAGCGGTGCAGCTGGGGGAATGGGATGGTTAACCCCACCGAGGGGGCAGAACTGCACTGGCCATGGGGAAAGGACCTGAGCAGGAGCACAAGGTGAGACCCAGGGAATGCAGCCTCCTCGTGAAGTGCACATTCACACCTCCAGTCAAAGAGGATACCAGGTTGCTGTGTAGGAGAGATATCTGAGCTAACTGGGTTTTCAAAACATCACGGAAAATTATCATGAGGAAATTCAACCTTCTAACTTTTTCACTTTGGTGTTAGTGAAAATTGCTTCCTGATAGATGCGGTGGCCCGAACAGCTCCAGTAAGTGACACTGATGAAGTATTGTATTTTGGCGCAGGCGTGAAGAAAGTTAGTTCAGTTTCTGTTTTGGCATCATAGTTCATCTGACATGAGCGTCAAATTCAATCCCATATGTCCTGTGAAAGATTTTTCTGGCAGTTCCTGGCCACTTCCCAAACTTCAGCATGTAGGGTGAAGGTGTTAGGATATGTCACTAAGTGATGCAGCTCTCGCCAGCATTGCTGCTGCTACTCTGAGTAATCTCACTCACTCAGCAAGAAGCGTCCCCGCTTGCTGCCATGAGAAGCAGCAAACAGCAGGGAATTTCGAGGGGAACAGTTTCATGTGGGATGGTGCCCTACATGCAAGGTGCATGCCCTCTGCAATTTAATTATGAGATAACGTTTGCTGCACATTTCTGGGCTGTGCTCACAGTTTTTATTTCATGCTTCTTATTTTTAAGGAGGCTGTAGGTGAAATGCAAAGCCTTGGGAGCTGTCAGGACAGAAGGAGAGGTATGAATTTTCACACTGCAGGAGGAAAGGCTGGTGAAAGCAGAGGCTCCCTGCACACAGCCAGGGAAGCTGGATAACCATGAGTTATAAGGAACCTTTGCTCACACCCTTTCCTTCATGAAATAAAACTGCTTTATAGGTCTCTGCATATTTGTATTGAAAGTTTCTGCAAAGTACTCAAACTGCCTTTGACAAATATCCAGGGGTAGCACCATATGGAATTACAATGAACATTTTTTTTTTCCCTTTTTTCTTTTAATGCATTTCTCTCTGAGAAACACATTGGAGAAATCCTAAGAAATTCCTTATGTCTGAAGGCTGGAAACAGAAAATTAATTTTTCAGGAAGATTGCTGATGACTGGTATCATAAAATGGCTGGTTGGTATAGCCTTTCCAGACAGAGAAAAACAGTCAGGGATAAGATGTGCTAGGAGGATGAATTAAAAACCCACCCGTTTGGGATACAAATAGTACTGATGCAGGGATCTGCTCTATCCAGACAGTGACCTGAGTGACCTGGAGCCAAGGCAGAACAGGAGAGGAGCACTGTGGTGTTCTTTTCTGCCCTCTCATCTAACCCACTGCTACTTCAGGAGGTCTCATCTCCAAAATAGTTCAGGCACCAGAGCTCAGCACGACATCCAGCTGTGCACGAAATCCCACCACAAGCCAACTAAGCAATTTTTCTATTTGATCAGCAGCAAGAAGCATTATATTTTGTACTGCTGCCAGAGATATTTGAGTTTAAGCAGAAACATAGAAATTAGTCAGCAAAGTCAAACTACTCTATCCTAGGTACACCCTTGCACTGCATCTCTGCCTGAGTGCCTTCCACGCTTACCTTGAATTGTAAGTATTTCAGAGTGAGGGATTCACTCTGTCAAGGATAAAAAGATATGTTTCTTGGCCTCAGTTTTCACAGAAATTGGAGTTTCTAATATTGCTGGTCTGTCTCTCCTTGTTAGCTACTCTGTTCACAAAATAAAGTGAGTGTATCAGAGGGAGAGCAACTGTTACCTGCCATGTCACTTGTGACCAGATCTAGTTTTTGGGGTGTCTCCTTCTCATTACTATAGCTAATGGTAAATTCTGTCGACTGATGTCGGGTGAAGGGCTGCTTGATTTGTTTCCAACAACCTGTGAGATAGAAATAAAAATAGAAGACATCAGAAAGTTAAATGCTTAAAATCAGAAGGCTGATCAGAAAGTTAATTTTTTGTTGTACTCATTGCTGCCAAAAAAAAAAAAAGCCCCCCAAATTTGGAGGGTAAGAAAGTGAATTATCAGCTGAGATTTTCAAGCAAAAATTAAGCTATATAGAGGATTTTTCTCATTTGTGTTTCTTGTCAAGAAGGGCTTAAACTCTAGGTGCCTATATTTATACCTTAACAAGGTGTATCAGTAAAATACCAACTTTAAACAGCTGCATCATTTATGTAGAAAAAATAATGCTTGACATTTTTATTTTTTTTTTCCCCTCAGTAGCACACTATAGCTTCTGTTTACTTGATATCTCATCACCTGCACCTATCAATTAATTTGTTCTCACAACATCCTTGTGGGGCAGAAGAGAGAACATCCGCAGTGTCAGTTTCCTGCCTGGTGCCTGTAACGTGAGGTTTATGGTGATGACGTGAGGTTTATGGAGAGGTGGGGTCAGCTCCCAGCACGCTGAGTCCCAGGCCTGGTTCACGGTGTTTAGGAGTTTGATTTATGGAGCACATACTCTACAAATGAACTGAGTGGGTAAGAGGTTATCTCCAATTTCATGGGATTTGTCCTCATTAGCAAGTGAGAAAGGATTATGATGTGACCTTGAAAAATCATATTAGCAAATGTTAAGTACAAATTAATTTTCTAATGAGGGTGAGCTGAAATGGGTAACAGACTCCCTTTCCCTGTTGTCAGAACCTGCCAAGGGATGGAATTTTGGAGCTGAGCAGTTGCAAGACATGTGTCAAGAGACACGCGAATGGCTTAGTGGTTTCTTTTTTTATGGAAAGCTAAGATTCAGAAGGATATTCCTCTGCAGAGTTGGCCCACCAGGAAAAACAGCTAAATCCCAACTTCCAGGCTGGGAAGAGACCCTGTCCTAGAAAGCATAATTGAGCAAGACAAAGTATGTTACTTCACCAGGGTTTTGCAGGCATTTCCTAAAGCAGAGTCCTCAAGCCAATCTTCTGCTCTGATTTTACATGTGAAGTACAAATCCGTTTTGGTAGGCTTCATAAATACAGTCCCAATCAGGGAGGACAGCAAGATGGAAACACTAAAGCCATAAAAAATTTATTAGCCCTTGCTCTCTTGGAGAACAGCAATTCCCTCTGCTGTGGGGAAAGAGGAAAGTAGCAATTTTCTGCAAAATAGGTGTTTTGGAGGAGGGAAGGAAAGGGAGGGGCACCTGGGAGCACTCTCATATGCTAATTTATGCGCTTTGTATAATAGATCTTTTGCTAATTGCCTTTCTGTCATAGAAACCAAATTACATTGTTTCTCTGGGCACTGAGCTAGGATGACACAAGTGGGACTATCGCTTGCCATTTCCCTCGTATGAAATAGTGAATTTGAATGAGGAAACGTGGCTATTCTTTGAGAAGCATTTCATGTGTAGTGGCATAAAACCCTTTCCATTGGCCCTGCAGATACGACAGGGCAGGGCAAAGCTCACCATTCTCCACTAACCTGATTTCTGAGGATTGGAAAATCCATAAGAAAGTCCTTTGGCTTCTTGCCTGTGAGAAGAGGAAAGCATTTATAAACTTCTGCACTCACAGCATTTCGTCTTCACTCCTTTGCTTCAGCAGAGAATCTGTGTTTAGCAGCTGAGAACAACTGTTCGCTTTTAGTTTCTGGAGGATGGCGTTTATTAGACTGCAAGGCATGCAAACCAGGATTTTGATGCTCGGTTATTTCCCCATCTGTATGTACGTCCTGAGTGCTGCTGTTCAAGTTCCTTCTGTCTGGCACTCATTGAGCTGATGTGTGCATGTCCTTATCTGTCCCTCTAGGTTATATTTGGGGTCTGCTCTTCTGAATTCTTTGACTAATGTGTAGATTTTACTGGAAATTCAGTAAAGCATCGCTAGAAGCAGCATTGCTAGAGCTTTGCTTATACTTCCAAATCCCTACCTGCTGACAGATGCATTTCCCTGTTCTGCATTCGAAGGCAGGTTTATAGGAAAGGACAACTAGTGGGACCCAAAGCTAGCAATGCTTCTTCCAATCCTCTGACTTGTGAAATGAAGTGGCTTAGTTTTATCTGCTTATCTCAGTGTATGTGTGCAACTCCTTATAGATTGGCTGCAATTTCAGCCTGCACGGTTAAGTGCCCTCAGTGACCAGGAAGCAGAAACACAACAGGAGAGAAATGAGGGAAAATGCTTCAGATAGCTCTAACGTTCCCCTTACTGAATTTTTGCTCTGGTTTGGTGTGAAAACTGTTCCATCTTTGACTTCATTACATCTAAGCACTTGCTGGTATACATAGGCTGAAGGGAACAGCCAGTTGCATTGACTGTGAATTGGGGGTGCAGTTGTGATTTAGTTCAACTTGGGTTTCAACTGACTGGGGGCTGACTGAGAAGTACAATTTACAGAGACACAGTGTGATTTCTCTTTGGAAGGACGACTTCCAAAAGATATCAATTTCCAGTTTCCTGGTAAAGAGGCTCTGGAAAGAGGGCATGTAGTTGGAAGCACCAGCTAGGTAGCCACAAATACCTCCAATGACAAAAGACAGTATCTTACTTTCGTAGGGCTGCACAGATACAAATTCCAGAGAACAGGAACAGACACAGCACTATGAGGATTGGGACAATTATAGCTGTAAGCTTTAAGCCTGCATGAAGAAATAAATGGATAAAAGTTAAAAAGGCAAATTACTTTGACGCTAGCTATTTCTTACTGCACAGAATACAGCAAAAGGCAGATAATCTTGCAGGAATGCTCCTTGTGAGAGGGCATGAAGATGTAAAATCATAAAACTGCAAAAGTGCTCCTCAGCCATACTTAGTTGCTATGTACATAAGTGGAACAGTGCTGAGTCAGAAGAGTTAAATGCATTTCTCAAGGCTGACACTGGGTTTACTATCTATACACATCCTTACAAAGAGCAGCTCTTTCTTATTACATGCTAGGTAACTTTTTAAAAGGCCCCTTACAGCAACACTGTTTTCAGTTGCTTATAAAGCTGCTAAATAAAGCTGCAATTTTCTGTGCTGAGTATCTGGCTCCCGCTGAACTGGTTGAAACATTTCAATCAAAATAGTTCAAAGATTTCCAAGACTGGAGATAGGGAAAATGTTTTGCTTGTGTTAAACAAAAATGGTTTAGAGCAGGGATTTGGGAATTATCTGTGGGGTGGCTTTTGTGTTAGGAGTGTGCATTTCGCTATTCCTGCAGACACTTACAAGGCTTTGAGAATAAGGCAGTGCACATGTCCACAGGGTATTTACAATTTAGCAGATAAAATCTCTAAAGATCTCTTTTCCAGTGAAGATAGATAGAGTTTACCCATATCACTGCACAGATGAACTGAGCTTTCTCTTGGCAAGAGAAATGAAGTTTCAAGTATTTTTTCTTGCAGTGACCACTTCTTGCAACTGTTTTTTTTCCAGAGACAGCGCTGCAACCATCAGCTACCTAACAGGTAGCAGCATTTGGTGTGGTGGGTCTCAATTCCTGCCTAGCTACGGATCCACCAGATAGTATAAGCAACAAATTGTATTTGTATGCTTTATTAAGATCTAAGAAACTACCTCCACAACGTTAAAGGATAAAGATTGCAAACTAAGGCACTGAGGGAGAAGAATGGGAATGTAGCTTGTCTGAGACCCATGAACATAAGCATTATGAAAAAATGTTTAATTACACAATTTTGTACTACTGTACAATGCTTGTTGCTGGGGACCTGCTCTGGGAGGAGTTATGGTTGATCTGGGAGGAGTTAAGGTAACACTTTCGTGAGACCACTGTCTCGTATATTACAAAAATTAGAAAATAGAGGGAGAAAGTGAAGAAGAGGAGAGCTCCTCCAAAATGCTAATGAGTGCTCAGCATAGTCCACTGAGCCTACCAAGCATGGCAGATAACCAACATGACAGGGAAAAAAAAGCCTGATACTTCTCACATCAAGGAAATTAAGGCTTTCAATTTCTTTCTGTGCCTCAAGACAAAAACAAGCCATGCTCCTCCCCAGTCTTTCTGTAGTTAATCTTTAAAAAAGTCTGAAGGGAAAATAAAAGTTTTGATTTGTGAGAAAGTTTAAAGTTTACTCAGGCTAGGATGAAGACATGATTTATCATAAAGAAAATGTAGTGGTGGGTAGCATTACCTAAATTGGTTTCTTCTGATGGGATGGGCTCTGTAACGGTTCTGTCTTCTTTTCCAAGGGAGGTTTCTGTGCTCTGACTTGTTTTTTGCCACACTGAATGCGTAAATGAATTGTTCACTGCAACAGAGAGCAAGGGATCAGTTGTGTTGTGGTAGCACAGCACACTTTTGGGGCACTGTGCCTGGGAAGCACTGCTTACCCCATACCTTGCATTATTTGACAGCCTATCAGCTCAAGTTTCAGTGCTATGCGTTGGTTCCAAGTCTGAGGGATGATCCGCACGTAGCGGGCCACTATTGGGGGGATGAAATTATTGCGTACGATGTCACCAGAATTGGAGTTGCCTTGGAAAATCTGCAACAAAATGCAAGCAGGTTATTTGCTGTGTTTTAAACGTCTTTCTCAAAAATGATCCTGACTTCCACCTTCAATCATTTTCATCATCCAAAAACAAATATATCAATCTTCTGGGATGTAGCCACAAGACTTTTGGAAATGGGAGCTCTGAAAAGAAACAGTCTTTTTAGTTCTGACAGATGATCACATTGTCCTGTTAACTTGGAGAAGAAAGATTACCATTCTTTTAAATGCTGTGTAATTTCTAGTTAATGTATGCTGGTATAATGCTATCATTTTTTATTTAATAGCACTGCAGTGCCCTTCCTTGGGCAATGGGGGATACAAATGTAAAAAGAAAAATAACCCAACCAAACTATTTATTTATTTAAAGTGAAATATTTTTAGACATTTTAGTAAATTCGTCAGCTTTCTGTACTGAGATTGAAGACTGACTGTTAACTATGTAGCTGTATCTCTTTCTTTCTTACTTATACAGTGTTTCCCAGGATCTGTTCAGCCTGCATACAGAACAGTAGCCCTTGCAAAATTAGTTCTTGGAGATGTTCCAGCATCTATGAGAATTTAAGAGCCTGATCAGATAGGGAAGCAAGCTCAGCATATCTTAGATAAGACAACAGGCCACACAGGGTTCAGATGGGACAGGTTTTGTCATGCTCCATAGCTGAAACACATCATATATAATAATACTTTCATAATTTTATTTGTAAATAACAACTAACAGTGGAAAACTGCAAAACAGCAGATTTTAAATGGCTAGCCTTCACAAAATTCACCTGTTACTAGGTTGACTTTTCACTTTTTGGGCCAACATCCCGTAAGTTTAACATTTATCACTTAAAAAATCTTAAGCAAATTAACATTGTGCAATGGCATTCCTTTCTGTACAAGGTAAGAAAATCAGAGCTAGTGGGAAATCTCTCCACAGGTCTAACAAGTTTCTAAAAACTATAGTCAAGACTGAGGACCAGGTAAAGCCTTACCCTGGAACTAGCTGAGCTCCCCCAGACAGGATTAGTGAAGATCTGGAGCTGCAGGAGCAGAGGGGCTTTTGAAACATGAGTTTTTCAGAGAAACGTGTTTGCATACTGACTTGTGCAGCACACCTGCTGCTTGCAGGAGCTAGTTGCGCTGCTTTTATCAGTTCATTGTTGAAATCATTCAGAGTCTGTGACAGCTGTTGTGTGTCCAGGTTTTTTGGTTTATGAGCATTTATTTTAAATGCAGTTACATTGGTTCCTACAGACTTTTGTGAGAAGAGTCATGCCTGTGTGGGGCAGGAAGTGGGGCAGCCCCCAACGCAACCTGAAGAGAAGCTCAGTCTGCAGGTGCAGCTCCACCAGCAGAGCTGTGCCTCTCCCCGTGCCGGCTGTTTTGCTTTTGTGCTGTTTTGTTTTGCACTATCCTTGTGCATCTGAAGCTGAATCTCAACTTTGCTGATGCAGTACAACTGCTGAGCTGAGCTAAATATTTGTCCAAATAGCCTCTTATACGGTTTCAATTACACTTTTTTAAAAATAAAAATATAACACACTCACATGCCTCTGTATGTTTATCTCACAAATTCAGCAAGCCCTGGATAGATTCCTGTACTGGGTCTGGCTGGGATGTTAACTTTCCCTGCAGCAGCCCATACAGTGCCATGCTCTGCACTTGTTGCTAGAACAGCAGTGTTATCACACTAGTGTTGTGTCTGCTGCTGAGAAGTGCTGGCACAGTATCAGGACTTTCTCTAACCTTCCTGGGGGGTGGGCAAAAAGTGAGAAAGAAACATCACCAGGGCAGCTGACCTAAACCAACCAGAGATATTCCATACCATATGATGTCACACTCAGCAATAAAAGGTGGAAGAAGGAGGAAGAGGGGAGGGGTGGGCTTTTGTTGCGAAAACGTCTGTCCTCCTCGCGAACGCTGGCTACGTGCGTTGAGGCCCTGCTTCAAGGACGTGGTCAGGCATCGCTCATTTGCGGGAAGTAGAGAATAATTTATTTCCTCTGCACTTCCATATAGCCTTTACTTGTTTTGTTTTTGCTGTTCCCTTTCCCTTTTTCCCTTTAGCTGAATTGTTAATTAATAATATTTCCTTAATATATATATTTTTTTCCCTTTAATTAAATTATCCTTATCTCAACCTGTGAGTTGTTCTTTCCTTTACTTCTTCCCCTCCTCATCTGAGGAGGGGGAGTGAGAGAGTGGTTGTGGTGTTCAGCTGCCTAGCACGGTAAAACCACCACAATTCCTTGTTTCAACAAGCTCACTATCTACTCCATAGCTGTAAATTACTCTGGTGAAAGCTGTCCAAGTCCAGACAAGTTTGAAACTCCTAAGCTTTCTTGACAGTGAAAGCCTGTCCTTCAATGTCAAGGCAGCATATACATTTTTTCTCCGTGCTTTTCCCAGTTTCTCTTACCTTTTCTTCATTGCTTAGAATTCCTTTGTAAGTTCTCCATTTCGAGTTGTTATTTTTGTAGTTCATTATAAATGTCTTTACATAAAAGTTAAAATTCATTGTAGTGGATCCAGAACCAGTGGTTTTAATTCCTAGTAACAGAATGCAGAAGACATTTTCAAGTTAGGTTTCCTTCTCAAAGGAAGATTTTCAAATGCAAACACACAAGAAAAAACAATTCAGAGACCTTTGCCTTCAAAGCCTTAATTTACTTCTCAAACTATGTTTGGAATTCAAGGGTCATCACTGAGTTTAAAAGTTGGGGCAAGAATGGAAATCATCACTGAATTGTGAATTTCAAAACCAGAGCTTTAAAAAGAACCCAAGTTAATGGCTCTAAAAATGGTGATTTTTTTGTTTGTTTGTTTTGATATTATGGTCCATATCAGCAGTCTTTAACCTTTCAGCATCACCTATAATTTACCTTTTTTATCGCTAAACCAGGAGCTGTAAACAGGAATCTTTCACCAGGGCCATTATTTCAAATTCTGTGACTTTGAAACCTTTCTTATTGATTCAAGAAAAGCATTCTCAATAGATCCTAAGCAATCATTTACCATACATCCAGATTCTACTGGTCACCGTGTAAATATTTTGTTCTGACCCTACAGCATCTTTACAGATCATGCATGCATTAAAGTGAGTCCAACCCTATATTATTACAGGGATACCAGTCTTATGAATTGCTGCAGTTTCTTTAATATGAAAACAATATTGCTATTAGTAAACACATAGCATTTAATGACATTTATTGAAAGAAAGATTGCATTAGTGCATTATTAGCTTTTCGACTGTATTGGGTTCTTTCTCCAGCAGAAAACCCAGCTTCTAATAGTCAGTGTGATCTACCTGTTATTCTCTTCTTCTCTCCCAAGTCTATCTCTAGCCATTCATGGTTACTGCTGTGGTTAGAGGCCCAAGCCAGTCCCTGGACTTGAAGCCAAGCCTTGTCAGGAGACCACTGGAACAGTTGTCCAAACTCGTTGGTCTCCTCCCAGTAGGAAGACGCGGTGATATGGCTCTTGGAGAGGAATGCTTCATCCATACTGAGGGATTTATTGCAGCCTAGGAGTCCCAACACAGACAGACCTAAGTGGTTATTTTTGTGTTTTCGCAGCATATTTTTACATTAGGCTAGCAACATATGAAGACCGCCCACAACGGCCAAGTCAGATGTTGCCTAATCTGGTGCTAACCTGACGCTGTCCATTAACTGTGGTGTTTGCCAGTCAATTTATAGTGGATAATGGAGTACTGCGATGGAGTCCTTCTCCTTTACCAACTCAGCTCCTACATACACGACACCTTCTGACTACATCTGTTATTTTTAATTTGCCCTTTTGTTTTTTAATCTCTGAATATTTTTTATTGTTGTTCATGTGAAGACTTCTTATATTTATTTTTTCCTTCTGAAATGTAATTTATGTTTAGAGTTTGGCATTAACTAATTTTGCTGTACAAAACATTTCTAAGATGAAGGCACTGTACTGAAAGGAACACTTTACTGGAAATATTTCATGATTTTCACCTGCAGTGAGGGCTAGGAAAGTTACTCGTTAGAGAAGCTCCTTGATACTGCTGCCAAGAGGTGATATCATTTAGGTAATAGCTGCAGGTAAGTATTATAAAATCCACCAAAGAACCCACAATATTCTACACATCAAGGTACCTCAGAAAGAACAGGCCAATGTGATGTGGTTTCAATGAAGTTAAAAATAATTTCCTGGCAATTTCAAAGGCCTATATATGGTCAACAATTTTCAGTGGAACAGTAAATGATTTTATCTAAGATGACTGAAATATAACTTGAATGAATGAGCACGAACTTTTCCCCCCTCTTTGCTGTGTTTTATGTAAATTAACAGCTTGACAGATTAAAGATGCTTTTGCTTCTTTGAAACTCATAAACAAAGGTAGCTCTGTGTAAGTTCAATGTAAATATATTTTAATTCCTCTGTATGTTTTAGTTCTGGTATAGTGAAGATGGAACTTATAAATATCTGAAGAAAAACTGCTTTCATTTTCTGCCACCTAAAGTACATAAAAATAGAATTATCTGATTGCCATTTTTCATATGCTAGCACCAGAAATGTAGCATCAGAATGCTATTTCTGTTTCTCATCTATGTGCATATGACCTATTCCTATCCTGTTTTCTTTCTAGCTCATTTTATATCCCCTCAATTTTTTATCCAACTTGCCAATTTAAAAAATTGTCCTAAAATATCCTTACTGGACACAATCTAACATTCTTTACAATCTGATTGCTTTTCAAAATTTGTAGGAAAAAAAACTTAAATAAAAAGGCAAAATGTGAATATCTAAAAAGAAAGGTGTTATTCTTACCATTTGAAGTAAATATAAACCGCTTATCTGACAATGAACCACTGTAAGAAAAGAAAAAGTAATTCAGCCTTTCAGGAACCAGCCATAGAAGTGCCAGAACATGGGTGGCTTCACTGTGGCACAAAATCTCTAAACAGATTGTGTTCTGATTACGTTTGCTTCTATTATAGTAGCTTTTATTTTGTTTTGACTCTGTTAACAGCAGCACATCTATGGCTTCCCTTTTGTCCCCTCCTTGTAACCAACTACTTTACTTCCAGAGCAAAGCCATTTCTCAGGCCACTCCACACAGCCCTGCACAATGCAGACCACCACAAAATAACCATAGTAAGGAAAAGCTGTGCACTCCTTGTCCATCCACGGAGCCACTTTCCTTTCTGATTCCCACTGAGATGCCCCTGAGATCTTTTTCCAAAAGTGATCCCTTTGACTGGCTGCATATTAAAAATAAAAGAATGGGTTTTACCCTGAAATTCATTCTGATTTCCAGAAAATCTGACCCCTTCAACGTTGCTCCAAGTGGCTGCATGCATCAGGTGCTCCTTTTTAAAAATTGTGGCCAGTGCAACTGAGCAGAGCAATAAAACAACTGCACTTCAGCATCAAGACAGCTCCCCTTCAGGCTGCCCTTTGTTGTCAGCCAGGAAAATTTCCCCAAAGACTACCTATAAGAGTCCAACAGCCTATAGCCTAGCAGTGATGCACACGGCCATATGTTCAGAGTCCTGCAAATGGGGAAGTTGAAAGTGGTCCCGTGTCAAGGTCAATAACAAGACTGCTTCTTTTTGTCATGAGGCAAAGTTAACGCCTACAGGCAAACAAAGTCCTTCAGGGATGATGGAGGGTGCAGGGAGGGAGCTGATTTATTTGGGTATGTAGGCGGTGGAGTAGCTACAATGAGAAATTCAACCCCTCCCTCCCACATCTTTACCCCAGGCGATCCTCATGGGCCATCAGATGTGCTCTGCTTGCTCCAAGCCAGTTTGGAACTGCAGCCAAAACTATTTTTGCTTTCTTAGTGAATACAAAGCAATCCAATTCAAGAGAAGAAAGGAAAAGGAAAACATGTGGTGATCAGTAAAACCTCCCCAAAATAGAAATCACGGCACTCTTCAAATACTTATTTATATTTATACACTATCCTTTCATAATGAAAAAGTCACCGAGCTCCCTTTCAAACTACAGGTCTGCAATTTTAGCAATGAAAGGGAGGAGGTTAGCATTCCTCAGATCTATAAAGCTATAAAATCAAGCTGAAATATTTCTGCTATAATTCCACAAGTCACCAAAGAGGACAAACTAATTCAGTAAGTGGTAATTCATCAATTTCATAATGTGGCAGGTGGCATTTGTCACACAAATTTCACTTTGTCCTTTAAAGAATGGCATCACCCTGTGCTCCTCATTTTCCTGGCAATCTTCAGGATCCTGCCTAGCCAACAGCACCAGTGACAGCAAGGCAGACCTGTGCTGGTGCCTCTGAAAATGAAAAAAAAAAAAAAAAAAAAAAAAAAAAAAAAAAAAAAAAAAAAAAAGATGCTGCTGCTTCACATGATAAATGTGTGTAAATCTCAGATCCATTTTTTTCCAGAGTCAGTCCCAAGGAAGCTTCTTACAAGCAGTGCGGGTTAACACCACATCACATATTTCACAATTCATGAGCATGTGGGCTCTTCCATTTTCAAAGACAAATGATTTCACATGTGCAGATGTACAGTTATGGGCCTCCACAGGCAGCTCACATTACAAAGTTAAAACCCCATATATTTGTACTTGGGTAGCAGAACTGTCCAATAAATCCAGCCACTTGATCTTCATTATATCATTTGCGGGTTCAGGTCTGCGCATGGGGCATGAGAGCTGAAAATCTCATAGATAACAGGGCATAACAAGCGCACTGAAAAATGAAGTCAGGGAGGCCAAGGTCAGGATTTAAGGGCTGGCAAGTGAGCAATTCATAATTCTGCTATTACATTATAATACAGATATGTAACAGCCCAATGCACACAAGCAGCGGCTCTGGAAGAGGTCAGTTTCAGCTCAAGTCACTAAATAATTTAAATCTTTAATAGTGAAATCCCCTATAAACCAGATTTTAAAAGCTTGAGTAAGCTTTCGTTTAAGGGAGTACAAAGAGCTGTGATGACACTGCTATCTAAGCACCGTTCTTTCCTTGCTGACGCTGGCTATTCGAAGGAATGTGTTGCAGCACAGAGGTATCCGAGGATGGTGAAAGTAGGCAGCTTGGAAATACGTATCATAAAAGCCTTTTTAGAGCATGAAATGCACTGGTTCATTTTCTTAGCAAACATGCCCACTGTTTCTAGGAACACATTTCCATTTGAAATACAATGATTTCTCTGCATCCTCCAATGCACCTCCCAGAATAATGGGATCGCACCAGCAGTTCATTGGCTCCTGAGATTGCCCCAGCTGCCAGGAGCAGCAGAAGCATGCTGGGAATGGCTGTGCTCACCCTCCTACTTTTCTAAAAATCATGCCATATCACTTGTAGGGTGATTTCCCATTATGAGCCTTTGGCTGCCTGAATAATCCGCAGAGATCTGTCTGGATCCTTGGGGCAAACCAGTCTCTTTGAGAAATGCATCGTCCTCAAGGAGTGCTTCTTCTGCCCCAGTACATATTAGGTAGAGTTAGGGTGACAACACTCCTCATTAGGGTGCTCAGTATAAGCGTGATGAATCTGAGCCTGGGTGGCTCGTTTCAGCCTGGGAGCACATGTCTCAGCTCTCGCTGGAGCCGGTGGGAGTTGTACCACTCAGTGTAACAGAGACGAGTCTTCATCTCTGTGGGCACTTTCATTACTGATGTGAAATGTATAAGACATTATGTGAGTAGCAGCGTTAAAAGGACACTTGGTGGTTAAGTTCACAGGTTAATTATGCAAACAGTGTTTTCCCCTAGCACATGTACATTTGCTGTCTTCTACGCTTCATTCGTTGCTCACTAACTCTTGTACTGTGAAAAAATACAAGTGGGAATCCCAGCTGTCTTTCATTATAACATTTTGTGCTACTGTCTGAGTTACTCCTGGGATTCTCAAGGATCACACGCACACACACAAATGTGTATAAATGGTTCTATGACATCTTTAGCTACAGCACCAAATATTTAATTTCTAAGGGTTTCACAAAGCTGGCATGTGTGACAGTAAGAATGTACATTGTTCGCTTTATGGAAAGGCTCAGTGTCTGAGCTGAGCTCCCAGTCCTGTTTTTCTTCAAACAAAATTATAATATTTTTCTATATATTTTAGCTATCAAGCAAAAAGTTTAAGAAAATAGAAAATATTTAGGCTTTAGGGACCTTCTGCTAGAGGTCAACGTGCTACCCAGTGACGTCCATGCTACCCATATTGTGTATTCCAGTGCCAATATACAAAGCCTTTCAACCTATACTTAAGGTTAATAACAGCAACAGACCAGATGAATGCTTATGTTTTCCATAGGTTCACATGTGAATGTGGCCAGGTCACTGGGATCAATACATAAAAATTAAACATTTGATTACATAAATTTGCTCATCAACTGGCAGAAGTGAGATGCATACATGGAGAGCTTTAACTTAGTTTCAGTTTTGACACCACTATGTTTCACGGTGATCCTCTAGTTAGTCTATTCCTGTTTTACTGAGAGAAGGGAAACAGAATGCATACAAAATGGCTGAAATGGTACTGTAGATTTTTGTTGTTGTAGTTCTTGTTTCAAAATAAAAAAGTCGTATTGTCTTAGCTCTTTTAGTCTATGGACTGAAGACATTTCCCTTTCCACAAGAAAAAATGGATCTTGCAAAATCCAGATAACATTTCAAAATTAAAAAGTATGAACCAACAGGAATGGCAGAGGCAGTAGCTAGAAGGGCTTACTGTACTGAATAGAGATTAGAGGATTTATTTCTACTTCAACAACAGCACAATTAAAAGTCAGAAGATAAGTGGTAAATATAACACCCTTGCTATAAATATTCTAAAAGAGAAGAATTCTGAACATGTCAAAAGCACAACGTTTAAGAAGGTATTCACTGAATCCCCTATGGCTCAATGGCACTTTTTATTTATTCATTCTTCCTAGGGTTTTTTTAAACTCTAACATGAATTTAGCATGATTTATTAGCACATCGATTAAAGGTGTTTGTTGCGGAACATCATACTTTCATGTATCTGCTAACAAGGTAATTTGTGAATGTGTTTTGGAAGGAAAAGCAAAAAGAAAAGGAAAATACAGCCCTGCACTGTATAAAGCCACATAAACTTGGAACGTTCTCCTACAATCTGTGCCAACACCATTTTAGTACAGCCATAGAAACAAACCTCAAAAGCCCCAAGACCCCCACCTGACATCATCTCCTTCCCCAAAAAAACATCGGTGTGGTGTCCCACATGCTTTTCATGACCTGGTCAGTGCATTATGCTCTGGGGATCACCCCCAGAGCAGGTGGCGGGTGCCAGTGGTACTCACTCGTGTGAGGGGACACCGTTGGCGACGACGCCTTCGTAGCGGCTGATGCCCTTTTGCTGGGTGACACTGATCTGCCCGCCCAGCTCGTCTGCAATGATGCCTGCGTGTATGGCCGATTTGCACAACAGCGACGTCTGAAAGGCAGAAGGCAGCACACCAAAATACTCAGGGAATGGGGCTGACAAGCCAGTAATGCTCCCACTCCCAAGCCCCTGTTAGAGAAGCGCTGGAGCACAAAACAGACTGCAAAGGCATAACAGCAATAAGAAGTGTGTGTATGGGGGGGGGCACCCACAACAGGAATCTTTTAAATAAAACACATCTGTTTCCAACATAGGATTTATTTTTTTTTCAAATTAGAAAGCTAATAATCTGGTTCTGGGAAGGTGCTGTAAGTTTTTAACCTAATAAATAGCTGGCCTGCCTCAGGAAAACAAAGTCAAAGGCAACACGAACAGCCTTCTTTGCAAAGGGAAAATCATGATTACTTCCTGAACTTAACTGAAGGCAGACCTGTCTATTACTGTGTACTGCCTGAGGATTTGAGGCATGGTATGCATTGGGAAATTCAGCTGTGTGTCATTCACATGGAGCCAGGCTGGGCACCTCCAGCACTTTCCAAGCTAGGGTGCGTGACTGTCCCCTCCAGGGAAGGCTGGGTGCTCTGGGGACACAGTGGCAGCAGGGCACGTGGAACCCTGCAGGTCCTTCCCATCAGAAAGCTGAACCCTGTGTTCATGGTGGAGGGAAATTTTCCTTCAAAAATTCCTCCACCTAGATAAGATCTGCATGAGGTCATGCCATGTGCTGCTGTTCTTTTCTAATCACCCTGTACAGCAGGAATTACTCCAGCTAATTAGAAGGCGATGTGGCATTTCTTTTTTTTTTTTTTGTTTTTTTGTTTTTTTGTTTTTTTGTTTTTTTGTTTTTTGTTGTTTTTTTTTAGCTCTGCTTCATCTCCAGGATGGGGCGGTTTGCTTGGGATACTGGACAAACAGGTTGGACGTGAACACCGGCATTTTGGAAACTCAGCAACTGCTTTACTTGTGATACGGTGGGATTTTGCTTCAGTGGTAGGATTAAGCTTACACGGCTGTGAAAGATGTAAAGATTTCAGAGGCATGAAGGGAGGGAGGTGAGGGGCACAGAGAAGGCAGAGCAATGTGTGATACAAACTGCGGGTAAAACCACTCCGGCAAATTCATCTTAAAGTTCTAACAGTTAAAAAATGATCCAAGAGGTTTTTAGTTGTCAGGGGGATGTGATTAAGCAGTGTAAAAAATTATTTCATCTCAGAGCAGATTCCTGGGATACTGCAAACAGAATCTTAAAGAAAACCCACAAGTTACTGAAATGCTTTTTATTCCTGCAAGAGATAACTTTAGAAAATAAATGTACATGGACTCCAAACAAGTAAAAGATGAAGTCATAGGAATATTTAGTACATTGAAGAGCACTGCCTCAAGAGGGAAAAATCTCGTACAGACAAAAAGCCAGAAAACTATAGCAAGTTTAGTCGACAGTCAGTGGACTTTGTTCTCACACGATTGATTAGTCTGTTTGAAAAGTGTCTTGGTGTACTTATACACTGACAACATATCAATATACTGATAGTAAAAGGTATATCTAACACAGATGGGAAAAATTATTGACAAGAGCCAAGCAGCAAAAATTGAAACCAAGTTGTTCTATGCAACTGAGCAATAGATTCTCTTTTCTTTATTTATAATTTTTCCCTCATTATCCTGAGTACTTACATCTCTGTATCCTTCTCCTATATTCCCAGAAATGTCACCTGCAACGTCTCTGCAGCCAGCAGGACAGTATCTGCTGTAGTAAAAGAACAGAAGCTTGCTTAAAAACTGGACTGCAATGATGACACACAGAAACAAACCCATGCAAAAGAAATGCTCTCAAATCCACCGATATTTTAGCACTAAGTTCTGGCTCATCACGTATCATTGACTATAGAGGGTAAATAAAAGTGGCCCTCAATAGACTGCACATAGCAGCACACAAAGAATCAAAACAGCAGTTTTCCAAGTGCATTTTTGTTCAATTCTGTTGTTGTAGAAATGCTATTATGCATGCTTGCAGCCCAGCCCAGATAAGAAGCCTGCATGCACATCCAGGCAGTAACCAGCAAAGTACAATTTATTACCATTTCAAATCCTATCAAGAAGCCAAGAAATTATAGCTTGTCCTCAGATAATCTTTTATCAGCTGGGGCGTGATCTGCTCTCAGGAGACGTGATGGAATTCAAGGCTACTTTGAATTTCAAAGCGGAAACTTTTTACATATACCATATGTATGTATGCCCAAATGAGAATTGCTGAGAGCTCTGTAAGTCAACTTGTTTTCCTGGGCTGCAGACTTCCATTTGCACTACTGCCTCTCATAGCCAGGACTGACACGTACAGCATTGTAGCTCAAAAAAATAACTTCTCCAGACAACTAAGACAGTATATGTCTTAGGTGTCATTTTACAGCAATTAGACCAGATGCCTGAAAAGTAAACAACAGCACAGAGAGATGTAAAACTTCTTTACCTGTATTCAGTCTTTGTGTAGTGGTTTGCTCGTTCCAAACATGTGATTAGATCTGTGAAAAGTGTACAAATGTCAATCCCAGCCAGAGGACAAGGAAATATAGAAGAACATTTGGCTAAACCTGAAATTGCATTTGAAGACCTCTCTGTGTAATACTTGCACAACTTTATTAGAAGTAAAACAACAGCTAAGGTTGTTTCCGTCACTCTTTTTATCTCCCTCTTCCACTCATGCCTTACACCTCTTCATCAAAGACACACAGATCCCCAGAATATTAAATATAGGATTTGTATCTTAACCTCTACAATCTCTTCATCCTATCAGTGTGGTAAAAGCACTGAATACAGAAGGTGTTTTCTTTTTCACCAGGCCTGTACTGCAAATTATCTAGGTAAGATTTCAGCAGCTGTTAGGTCTGCTTAATTTTACAATTGCTTCTTGCATACATGCTATTAAAATATGATGGTTCGTGCTAATTAGATACCAAAAATATTTAGGACCAAACATTTGGGACAAAGTTTATGTGTAGTCAAGATAATGAAATAGGAAGGACAATGCTGCTTATCCTTCAGAAACAATACTTTACCTGGATGATCACTACTGGCATAGGACAACAGAAAGCCTCGTCCTGACACATGGGATCCACTCTCAAAGTGAATAGTCGCTTCGTTGCTGTCCAGAATGATTTCTTTGGGGGCAGGCATCATGTTACCACAGTAAGGCCCTACAGACAGAACGAAGATTTCAGAGTTTAGATGAGATAGTTAGGCTGGGGTACTCTTGTGATTAGTAGAGAGTTTCATAACATGCTCATTCTCCTTCAGTATAATCCAAATGTTGACAAAAGGGTTTGAACTTCAGTCCTTTATGGGTATGAGCTCCAATGTTACCCTGAAAAAGAACGGCAAGAATCCAATCGTCTCTTCGTGGCATAAATTCTAGTATTAAGATCTCTCATTGCATAAGCCTCAAGAGAATGATTAATACTCTTCCACCTTTGAAGTACAGTGTTCTTAAAAGCAGCAGTAACTCATTAGAGAGAAGAATAAAGAGAACATTTAAAGGCAATCCAAGGGATCTACACAGGGTGTGCTAGATAAACTCTCCAGATGCATACAGATGAGGCTGCTTCAGCATAGCAGCTATTCAGAAAAGGTAAAGATCACAAACGGTGTACCTGGTCTTAAGGGATGTGTGTGCCATGAGTCAAGTCGTAAAACAAAGTAGTACTGCTTTGCTCAGAAAATTTCTGCATTCATTTGCCTTTTAAAAACACCATCAGTCCATTAAAACATACAGTTCAAGTTTCCAGAGTTTTAGATAAAATAAAGAGGAAGAGGAAGAGGAAGAGGAAGAGAGCAGGAAAAGGAGACACAAGTCTTGCACCTACGTTGAATTATATAGGAGTTTTATAGCTACCAACTGCAATACCTGGGAGCACTCCTCAGGACACTCCTTTGTTGCCCCAGCAGGTATGCCTGGGACTCTTTGTGACTACATTTGCTCCTTCAGAAGTCAGTTCCTGAGGGAACTTGCTTTTGAAATCACCATAGTCTTTGCTCTTCTGTCACCACGCCTGGGTGCAAACACTTGTCCCTGGCTGCCCTCAGATGTAGAAAATCACAAGCAGTTTGGGTCTGCTTCTTTGAAATTATGGGGATGCTTACAATATAAACCACTAAATAAGGGGTCTTGTAAAATGAAAAACATTTTTTTTCCTAAGAGAAAAAACAAACAAGACCCTTTAAAAGCCCTCAGACCAGCTGTTCTCTTGAAGTGTATGACAGCTTTTGTATACTAGAGCAAGTCCTTAGGATGAAAAATGATCCCTTTGCTTTTTCCTGGACAATCTCATTTTCTTGGTGGTGGTGGACACCTTATGGTAACTTGGAACTGACTTCTGATATACAAGAAGCTATGGTAAAAATGCAGCACAAATTTTATGTATAGTACCCTTCCAAACAGGCTTTTTGTACAAAAGCCTCTTCATTTTATTTGATACTCTTTGGGGGTGGGGAGGTGTCTTTCCAAATAGTTCACCAACTTTATAGCAACTACAAAATCAGCCCATAGAGTAGCCCAGTCAGAGGCAATGACAGCCAGCTGTCAGCAAAGAGGGACAAATTAAAGGACGAACTCTGTCTTTTGGCTTATAAAAATTATAAGGCAAAGCCAGGCAGGCAGAGAAACAAGTGACAATTGTGACATTTCCCTTGAGTACTCCTGTGTTGAAAATGACTCATGACTTAGACAGAGAAAACAATGCCTATAAAAAGGGTTAAACAAATTGCTTAGGAAATGAACTTATCAAAAAGACAGCATTTGACACTGTGTCATACCACACAACTGCACGAGTGATTTATTTGAGAAGGTCTTTTGTGTCAGATTGCAGTGGGAGAAGTAAAGTGCTAACTTAAAATTTTACGTTTTTTTTTTTTTTTTTTTTTTTTTTTTTT
>CM021767.1:66964602-67000705 GCA_011076525.1 Nettapus auritus
TTTTTTTTTTTTTTTTTTTTTTTTTTTTTTTTTTTTTTTTTTTTTTTCCAGAGTGGAGAAGGAGAGAGAAAAAGGGGAAGAAGAAAGGGAGGCATTGTGTTTCTTCAAAATAGCAAGACTAAGAAAGCTTTAATCTTTTTCTTCTCTCAGGGACTGACTACATGTTTTCTCACCAATGCTCTTTGGCTTTTTTTCCCTTGCAGCGATTCGCAGTGACCTATCAACTCTGTAGGTATAATTTAGATCGCTGACTCACTCAACCGCACACTGGCTGGAGCAGGACTGTATGTCTATTTCAGCAGCAAGTCTACATGTGTCCCAGGTAATTATACAAACAAATCACACGTAACAAGAAAAAATGATAAAATAAAAAGTCTAGACTTACAGAGTTGTATAATATGAAAGTCAGTAATTCAGATACAATCAGCTTAATAAATCAGCATGCAATGCCTGAAGAGAAATTTCTACTGTTAAGTATTAAATCCAATAAGGGTTACAAAGCTATTGTTATCTCACAGTTATGCCAAGAGCAGGTCTGGTGTACCCAGAGACTCCAATGAGTAGCTCAAAACTAAGGGGACCTAGGACTAATTACTTAAAGGATATAAAAGCAAGAAACAGAATCCACTGCAGGGATTCATATCTTTCCAAAGGTTTATCAGCTATCTATCTGCATAGATTTTTTTTTTTTTTTAAGGCATTTATTAACACCAGAGAACATTCACTTGTTCTTTGTTCCAAACAGATTAAGCCTTGCAAAATATTTCGACACAGCTCTTCTCAAGAATTCAGTTAATATCAGCAATACACAACCAAGTCTTCAGCCTTCTGCGAGATATAGTAAAGCTTAATTCCAGGCTACCAAATACAGAAATTAGCAATCAGAGCTTAGAAAAAAAGTATAAGCATTACCTCAAATTTCTACTGTTGTTTTTGGAGACAGTTTTGCCTTTACTACATGCAAGAACAACAGATGTGCAGTCAGTTTTTAGGAAAAGGTGTTATTCCTTGCTCTTATAATGACCAATGTAAGCATATTTAATTTACTTAATAATATGGTTTTCTGATTACCAGTTCCTCTCCATTTTGCCCTGTTTTTGCAGAGTGGCCTTTTTGACCTCTGATTCTCATTTTCCTCTCAATCAATTCATTACACATTGACAGTCTTTCAAGATATTCCCCAGGTACTAACTGCTAGCACTTAGGAAACAAAACTCTTCAGGGTCAAGGCAGTTCTTTAGGTTCAGTTTTGACAGAGAATTTTATGCTTTGATCCTTTTTCTAATTTCCTTGAGAAAAATATGATTGTTCTTAACCACGTGTACTCTTTCCTGTGCACTTCCATACAGTAGTTCTCCATCTAATTTCATGTTGAAAAAGGTAGAGAAAGGTTACTCTCCCACGCTTCCAATGTTTCAGCTCATAGTGTGCCTGAGTTAGATGCATTTACTCTACACATAGTAGTAACACCCAGCATGGTTGTTCTCCATTGACTTACCTAGTCTCCCTTCAATGTACTTACTGTAAGATTTCATAGACATTAGAAGATTAAAACCACTCAGCACATGCAGTGATTGGACTTAATCTAAAAACCGTCTGTCCTAGGCAGTATTTTCAAATTACAATTGAAGTGACAAGATCACATGTCAAAAATACAGCTTTAGCATCTACCTTTAAGACTCCTACGTGCTCCCTGTCTTCTCTGTCCATTCCGCCTAGGATCTGTTGACTTCTCCAGGCTGTCTACATGAATAACTGAACATGGAGTTTGCACCATGCTGAGGTTAAAACCAGCACAAGAGTGTTTACTTCTGTTAGCTCGACAGCTTATTCAATGTAACTTAATGCTACCATTGGTAAGATTATTATTTCTAAAAACACACTGGAACAGAATGAAGTGGGACAGCAAGAGGATGTTCTGTATCAATACTGTCTTATGTTATTCTTATTCTTTCGAGACAAACAAAATGACAACTTTCACTGTGTAGTGCCATGTTTAAAAATAACACAAATATATTTATAAAAAATAATAACAATAATAATAACTTCTTTACCGAAAGGGTTTTTAGACATTGGAACGGGCTGCCCAGGGAAGTGGTGGAGTCACCATCCCTGGAGGTCTTTAAAAGACATTTAGATGTAGAGCTTAGGGATATGGTTTAGTGGGGACTGTTAGTGTTAGGTCAGAGGTTGGACTCGATGATCTTGAGGTCTCTTCCAACCTAGAAATTCTGTGTGAACCTATGTATGGAGGAGGGATGAAGGAGCAAGCCTTGGTTTTTTGCCTAATTGGGAGGAGCTTGTTTAAAGAGCCCTGTCAACTTTTACTGCAGCGTTTTGACTTGACTCTGGCCAAAATTTTAATTTCTAAACTTGGGACTAAGCCATAAATTTTTAAAATCCCTATTAAAAACTGCCAGATCCCCGTTATCAGTTTTTAATCTTCTGATGTTAGTTGCGAGGTGGGTTGCTTTGCATATTCGGCTCGACAAACGAGTCACCAACGCAGATCTCTCCCCGTTTCCTGTTTAAGTGACTCTGGTGGATGTCTGCTAGGGTAAGTAGGCAGGATTATTTGGTTTGTTTACTAATAACAAAGAAAGGATTTTGATTTAATAAACAGATGTGTTACATGTCATGAAACTGAGCAGGTGTTCTCCACATTTCACTGTTACTATATCTACATACCAGGGCCTTTTCTTCTTTCGGTGTCTCACTAATGAGCTGACCCAATTGTAGTTCTGTCTGTTCACTCAAGATTCATTAATATATATGTATGTTTTAAATTCTTCAAGAGAGCTATTAGGGGCTTATGGATTTTGAATGTACCTATTTTAATATTCTCTATAATTAAATTAACATTTAATGCCTTTCTTCCAGAACCCCTGATCTGTTGATATGGTTTAGGTGGCTTAAATGAAATACTCTTATTTTGAACTTATTGTCTCCAAACAGTATTAACATCCTGCGAAATACACAGTAAATTGTCTCATGGATATCCTTTGGCTGGCTTGTCTGGAGACTGAAGAGATTATTTTATGCTTTGTTTATTTTTTAACGTTTAGCAATAGTCTACTGCTTTTGTCTTTTTCATAATAGTGTTGTTTTGCAAATCTGACGATCTTTACAGCATTGTCTGCTTTTATGAAGTCTAGTTTACTTCTACTGTCAGCCAGTCTCTGGCATATTTCCTGAGATTACTTTTTTGAGTTGTGCTCCTTTATTCTTTCTGCTTCCCTCAAGAAGCACTGTGCCTAGAGGACTCACTCCTCTCACACCAACTGGCAGGTTGAAATGTGAGCGTGGTGCATGTTTCTGTAGCATTTGCTACTTTCTGCTTTTTCTGTAAGGCTTTTTTCTTTCATTTAAAAGCAATTCTTTTTGTTTTTACCTATTGTATGTCTGGGTCATTCTGCTTTCAAATTCCTCAACTTCATGAAAAAACTCCACTTTGACATTCGAAGAGATCATTAGGAAACTCAGTTTAGATATAAACTCATAAAGATCTATGGTTCCACAGGCAATCTTCTCCCTTTCTGCTTTCTGTCTTTAACATTAGACTTGCAGAGCAACACATCTTATGAACAATGTGTGCAATGATCCTAGGGTTATGCTTCTCCAGAATTATCATTTCATAAGGAGTTTGTATGGGAAAAATTTTTTGAAATTGTCATCCTTCCTTTTGTCAAACAAAATTACTTGGAAGCACCTCAATAGTTGGGTAAGAACAGGGGATGTGATGAACATGGATAATGCTTGCCTTACTTCAGAGATAAAAACTCAGCCAGTGTGCAAGTCTTTCACAAACAGCTCACAAAAACTGCAAGGACCTGTTGTATGAAAACAGATGCATTCTTGAAATTTGTCTCCATCCCACATTCACAGAAATACTTCACTTTCATAAGAAGTAGCTGAGCATAACCAGTAGCTCTTCCTCTGCTATTACCAAGAAAGAGAGAAGAGAAGCCTCTTCTTTGCTCCAAACCTGTGATACACAAGCACAGTGGTAACCAGCACCACCCTCAAGGATGTGCCAGGAGATGAAAAGCTCGGGTCCATGTCCTTCTCTGCAGGACATAGGAAAGGCTGTGTTAATGCTCAGTAGATATGAGTTAACATGGGTAGTCACACTCGTTAGTCAGGATGAGACAGCCTGGTTATTCAACATTTAACTCTGTGCAACACAGTCTGACCTCAGAATGAGTGTAAGTGGTTCTTGTTTTAAGAAAAAACATATATAACTTTCAGTTAATGTCTAAAAGGTTGCCAAAGATTGTGATAAAGAAGAGAAAATGGCATCCAAGTAGAGTCAGGCTGGAGAAGTAATTACAGTTTAAAAACGGAGGATCTGGACCACCTGCTCCCACAGTTTGTACATCTGCCTGCTTGACCCCAAGTGAGATCTCCCCTTTTACTGTGGTTTTAGCTAAACCCAAATACAGAACCATAGCAACAGCTAGGAACCTGTAGTAAAGAACTATACCTGTTTAACAACAGCAAGAAAATAAAACCCAGAAAAATACACAATACAATTTATGCATCTAAAGGGACTAAAAGGTCATTTGATAAAAGAAAGGCAGGCTTTCTTTGCTTTATAAGTAAATATTTCCAAAGCTAAAACCTTTGGCTTCTGTAACCCCTCAGGTGAAACCCAACTGTTAAGAAGAGCTTTGACTGTTAAGAAACCACTTAACTTGATCTTTATTAAGAACTTGTCTGGGCATTTCACTGGATTTCCTGAAATACCAGAAACAATACTATAATAATAAGTTTCCTCTGAGGGGTGAAAAAGAAACCTGGGCACACCCTTTATTCAAGAAAGACACATATTACAATCTATAATGAGGAAAGACTGGTTCGATGAATCGCCTTCAGCCACGATGACAGGTATGAGGCGTTGGAAGGCACTTGGATCTCCTGCACACCTGCATGTGCACACACACACACACACACACACGTGCACACTCACTCTCAACAGCCATCAGACACTCACACATCAGTAAATGCTCAATTTCCCTAACAACCCTTAGAGATTGGCTGCTGAGAGGAGAAAGCATTTTCACTAATTTCTCTTGCTATTTCACACTAGTTACTGACTGAAAATTATGCAAGAACAAGTTAACTGCACTAACTCTCTAAATTATTACTAGTCACTCAGCAGATCTGACATCCACCCCAAAGGAACACATCAACCTCCTACTGACTGCAAGTGAATGGAGAACTAAGTAGGCACTTATCTGTTCTTTAATCTCTTTCCAGTCAAGGCTGATGATCATCTCACAAAATTAAGGGAAAAGATGCTAAACCATTAGATGGGGAAAGAGTGGAGAAAGCAAGCAAAAAGGGTCAAAAGAAATACAGGAATCTGATAAAGTAATGAAAAGAAGCTGACTAAAAGCAATTCATGTTGAACTTTAAAAACAAGTATGTTAATACATTCATAAGCAGTGCAGCAATGACTTCTGTGTTCTTGAGAACTACAGGGACCACATGGTTAATCTTGTTTTCATATATCCCTTTAACTAATTAAAAAATCAAAAGCTCTTTTCAGAGCTCAGTATTTTTAATATGCTCAGCTAATGCAATTAACTCTAGAAGAAAGGCATTTCAGTAAAGGCTGCACCTTGTCCATGCTGTGAAATCATGCTGTATATTATCATCTATTCTAGATTCCTTCTGTGGGGGAAAAATAAATAAAAAAACAAACACCACCCTATTTTCATCCAGTGCAAAGCCAAACCTTTGAAAAGGGACATTATAATATATTTAGTTCTCCTGGAGACAACATGCGCAAAGATGTGTTAACATTGAAAGATCTGTCAGACAAAGGTGACTCAGTTTCACCAAGACTGGTGTTAGACTACCTTTGCTGACTGATGATTAATGTTTTCACATCTAAGTCTGGATACAAAGCTAGCAGTTTGAAAGAAAAGACTCGTTACAGGGTTGTTCCTCTGGTTAACACAGAGGAAAATAGTGTGCAGAATAATAACCCTGAAATACAGTGTTCAGCCACTTTACGTCTCCAATTTGAGAGCTTCATTAAGATTACTTAATGACTATCTTTTGATGGCAATATCATAGAAATATAAATGCAATGGCTACCTTCACAGGTTCAAAGCTGAGAAGTATCAAAGGTGAGAAGAGCTGTAGTGTAAAGTTTGTGTTCCAGCTGAGCAGGGAGGCTTTAGTAAACCAGTGTACACAACACTACATGCTTTTCTAGGAAGGAATTAAATCTATAGTACTCTTGGGGTCAAACTACAAAATTAGAGGAATGCCCTGAACCTAAATAAAACTCTCAAATTAGTGTTCTGCTGGCTAATCTGTAGTCACAGGCATACTAAAGTGAAGAAATCACCTGGCTAACATAAATCCATAAATCCACTCATTTGTGTATATCCTTTAGGGCATGGAACATAAATACTCTGAATGTGAACCGAGTTACTCCTTGTGTATTCCATGAATCCCAGAAGAAGTTTATAACGATGAATGAATCAGAGTTATAAATAAAGACTTGTGGGAGAAAGCTGAAATGAAAAGAATATTTTGTCATCTGAAGACTTGTTTACGCTGATGTTGTATTTACATGCATATAGTGTGGTGCTTTGCCTCTGACCAATTTTCTAAGCTTCAGATACACTCCTGAACAGGAGACTGTATGCATACAGATGTTGCCTCTCTTGTATTGTGTGGAATTTAAGAGACCAGAATGGTATTTAAACCATATTTCCCTTTGGACCTTATTTTCTGATAATTGCATACCTCAAAGAGCAGAGGCTGTCTGGCTAACTTGAAATATGAGTAATATTCAGAGTGCCAGGCTTCATGCTTAACTTTTTGGATTTTCCTTTTTAAACCCAGGTCAAATACAGACACCCCCAAGCATTCAAACATTAGTTTTTAATTGTTCAGATGTTTTCAATGCCTGCAAAACATTTTTAAATCTCCGTTATCCTATTAAGGAATTTCAGTGGCAAAGCTCAATATCTTCTTGGCTGAAGGGAAGATGCTGACCTGCTTGTAAATTAGTGCGAAGAGGAGAGAGCTGTGGAGCTGAGAGAGCTGAAAACAGCTACCTAAAAGGACACACAATAAGACTAACTGTATTAGTCATGCCTATTCCCAGAGCTTCTTTTGCTTACATAAATGCATATTAAATCCCAGAACTATAGCAAAACTGTTGAAGCAACTCACTTAGAGAAGTCCTAATCTCACTTGTAAATTCCCATGTCTTTTAAAACACAAATGATGTTGATACAGCCCTATTTCCTCACTGCATGGATTCACCTGAATGTGAAGCAAAGTCTCTGTACGTAGGCTAGTGCGAAAGTCTACAGCAAGCTGCAGACCAGAAAAACCATTGCAGATAACATGTCTGCTTAAGCCACAAAACTTGTTTAATCAGATATAAGCGAAATCTGCTAATTGTGCAGTTCATTGCTGAGAATGCAAATTACAGTCCACATGCCTCAGACATTACCAATCAGGTATGAAAATGGGTGTGGGAATACTTGAAAGAAATTCATTACATGGATTTGATTGCATAATACACCAGTATTCTGTTTATAGGCTGAATAACTGCATGACTGAACTATGTGAAGATGCCTTGGGGCTGATGTGTAAGGAGCCAAAATTTCCATCAGCGTTCAAGCTTCATTTTTCACTTCAAAAAATAATATATTGATTTATCCTTGTTTCCTAGCTAAGCCTTTGATTAGAAATGTTAAGATAATATCAGTAAAAATTATTCAAAGTTATGATAATGCAATACTAAACATGTAACACTGCCAAGTACAGACAATGCTCTTCAGGTGAACAGAATTCGTTACTTACAGGTAATGAACATAAACATAAATACAAAAATCCAAGCACAAACAGAAATGTTCCTTATGCCTCGAATCAAGCTGTACGCAAGGCTTAGATATGAGCATGTCAGGGTTCAGTCTCGTTGAAGGCTGTTTCAAAATGTAATACCTCCCTCCTGATGAACAGTAATTACCTTTACCTTTCATTTGTGAGAGAAGCTTTAATACCTCACCTGATCTTATCTTACCAGATGAGTTACAGGCCTATCACGCTCATGAATGAAAGGCAATCATCCTTCTTTACTATTATGAGTCCTGAGCCTGGGAGAACCACACACTTAACTGAGACAAGCAATGAGCTGGGTGACCTTGAAAACCTGCAAAAGCTCTGTGTAGCTTATCTCTTCGTTTGCTTTTTCCAGTGAACCTTTTCTGCCTGTAATGTCCAGTATAACACATTCAACCGCAGCTGACTAAAGGGCTACAGCCTATTCCCAGCTGGCAAAATGTTACAAATTTGTTATTCACGAGTTTATTCTAGTATTACAGAACTCCTCGCAGCTCCATGTCTTTGGATTTAAATCTGACTTCTGAAAAGAGCTCACTGTCCTGGAAATCTGTTTGACTCTTCTAGAGAACAAAAGTCTCAACAACAACTGACCGGGAAAACTGATTTGAAGAAGGCCTCAGGTTCTCTTAGCAGGACTTTGTTGTTATTGTTTTAAGTACACACTTAAAGCGTATTTAATCACCTATCCTCTTGTGCAAATCTCTTACACAAGTGCATCCTGGCTGCACAGGTTTAATATCTGCAAGGATTAAAGCCTGTAGGTTATCAGTGACTAACAGCTCGCAGTAATAAAGGTCATCTCCTTTCCTCTCCAAGGCCTCAACAGACTAGGAAATAGAGAGATGCAAGACAATGGGCTCCAACTTCTCATCTCTATGTAGTTAGTGAGCTAACTCTTTATTGACCTGAGAAGTATGTAGCACTGATATAGATCCATGCATTCACTGCATCACAACCATGATAGCTCCACAGGCCTTAGGGCAGAGCCCTGCAGATGGGTGTGCTAGAGGAGGGCACGAGCCCCCAAGGACATGCAGCCCCCCCGCAGCACTCCCAGCCTTGTCAGCACAACATGAGGTGTGAGAGCAATGGCTCTGCATGCCCGGAACAAAATGCTTGAATATGGAAAGGAGAAAGAAAGAAAAAAGGGTAACATTCCTTGTGCTTTGCTGAGCTGGGATGTACTCACACTTCTCACAGTTCATGTATTTACCATATCTTTTACGCACCATGGACTGTTGAAGAACTCAGGATGCTAAGGTAGCTGGATTCACATTTCTGTGATTCAATGTCCAGGTCTCCAATTTTTAAGATCAAGCGTTTTCCCTGAGGTACTTGGATTTTCTTTTCACAAAGAGTGTAGTTTGGGTATGTCCCAGGATAGTTCTTGGATGCCAGGGTCCCACTGTCTTGATACATCACCATGTGCCCACATCCATCCCCTGTAGAAGGAGAAGAAACAATGAAGAAAACCAAAATGTATTCCTCAATAAAAAATCTGTAATAAAATAAAATCTGTAATAAAATGCTGACCACAAATCTTCGCATATGCACTCTGCCTTCTAAAAAAATATTTTGTAATACTCCACCTCAGTTATGCAGTTGTTGGAAAACAGGTAATTAAAATAAATCGAGTCATATTTATCTTGTAAAGCAGTAGAAAAGAGGGTTGGAAACACTCATGAATTAAGATGTATTTGACAGTCCTATATAAACAGTCTTTCTGGTTTTGTTTTACAGCCAAACCCTACTGAAACCTTAAAGATGCAATTTCACATGTTATAGGTAGGATCCCTCCTTACAGAGTTTTCTCTCAATTATCATTCCATATTTTATTTCCACAGAAAGAGCCATCAGGGAGAGGGTAACTGAATCATGCCTGAAAACACAGACATGACTTAACTGCATACTATCACAGACCTGACTCATCTTACTTTCCTGATGGTTTTCTTGCTCCACTTGCTCAGTGCAAAAGGACTGGGGACAAAGCAAACACAAAAAGGTGGGACGAGTATCATCAGCCCTACACACAGGCTACTTCACAGCAGCATGCCTGAAAATATCAGTGCTGCTGCCTCCTTGCTAACAGGTTGAGGGTCGGTGCTTGCCTGCTCCAGCATGGGAAGAATGCTGCCACTCACAAAGTATTTTTGTGGCCATGTGTAGGAGTGAGCTCAGCTTTGGGGACTTTCCTTGGTGGAGAAGCATCTGAGGAGCAGCTGCAGCAGAACATATGACAACAGGAAAAGGCACATGGAAATACTGGGGGGATGTGGGGGCTGACATGGAAAACAGGATGCATCCACGGAGGGGAAGGAAGCAGGTATCAGATAAGAGACCTTGACTACTAGAGGAAGCAATTTTTAGTGAACTATTTAAAGTATACTAGTAATGTGAAATCTATATATTAAAGCTAAAGTCATTTCATTCTGCTGAATCTTTCAAATAATGAAAACTATTGCAGCAGTGGAATTGGTGCAATATCTGTGTGCATGTAGCAATCCTCAGGTTTAGGTCACTTAGGGCACAGACACTCTTTTCATGGGAGTCTTATATTCTGTTACCCTTTATCACTACAAAATTGATACTAACCCTAAAAGTGTTAAAACAGAGAATCCCAAGTAGCTGGGAATTCATGTTTACTTTACCCAGAATTTTACTTTCGGGCATGTTTTGGTTAAGTTGTTTTGACCTGGCCATTTTAATTACTACCTGAATTTCCTTCCACAATCAGTTGGAGGAACATACTTAAGATTTGGTAAGATTGTTTTAAGGTAAACAACTAGAAATGAAGTGTTGATAAAGAAATGTACCATACTGGAGCCTGGGGGAAAGTGGCATGCTGTGCAAAGATAAGCTCCAAGCTATCAAACTTTGACTCAGTACTATATAATTACACTGCCATTTCATGCAACTCACTCAACTGCTTTTTCACAGGCAAGAGCGTTTATTTTGAAGCTTTATCATTATTTCTAGCTTTGTTGCCTGCTATTTAATTCTGTCAAAGGTTCATGCTTGGAATAGAGGTGAATAGGAGACATAGATCCAAAACTGTATCACCATAAAACATTAAATATGTTTTTTTTTTTTTTTTTTTTTTTTTTTTCAGATCTTTTTGTTCGTATGCTTGAAAAAATAGCTGTTGTTAAAGTTTGTTATTCTAGCTCTATTGATTTTAGAATGTATAGGAAAATGCTAAAGATGAAAGACAAACTGGTCTCTTGAGAAAATTAGCTTTTTAATGAAAACTTTCTGCAGCAGGAATTAAAATATAAGGAGCAATACAGTACATATGCTGTCAACTTTCTTGATCCAGAGAGGAGTCTGGGGAGGTCCAGGCAGGGCAAAAACAGATCACTGTGGGGAGGACACAGGACAATCCTGCTGCCTGTGTAGCAAAACAGAGCTGCCTGCCTTTCTGCCTTTTTTTTTTTTTTTTTTTTTTTTTAATATAACTCTAAGCATTTATTTTAATTGGGCTTACGAAAGTAAAGTGACTGCAGTCTGTAGTCTTGGTTTGCTACTTGTACTCATTGGGGAGGGAAAAGGGAAAACAAAAGGAAAAGTTATACATCCACAGTAAAATGTCATGGGGATGAACTCCTTAAAGCTAAAAGTCTAGTATTTGTGTGGTCTTCATCTCACTGGGTCACATTCTGGCCTATGTCACCTCAGTAAAATCATAAGGATCCTCTATAGTTCAACTCTCCTCAAAAAGCTGAAGAGACATCACTCTTATGGTGAGACGCTGATAACTGTACAGGTCACAGAGCACTTTATTTCTGCAGAAAGTGTACAGGCAAAACCGTGCAGAGACCTCAGCCTGCCATCCCCCTCTTTGGAGGTTATACAAGGTCTGGTCCCCAGGGAAACTTCTTTCTAAAAATCTGTCTGTGAGTCAGCATTCAAATGTATTAAGACCAGAACATCTTTAGAACTAAGAAAGCATATTTGCTATTTTCCAACTTTTCACTTGTGCAATGTAGATAGCACAGTCATTCAAGCACTCCAGCTGATGAGAGGCAAGCACAGCATCATCTTGCACCTGTAGCATCCTTCACTGCCTCTGCTCTGCCTGCCTCCCTCAAAGGAATAGGTCATGGCAAAAGCTCATCTGCCAAAACAACTGAAGCAATGTCCAAAAAGTCAGGCCAAGTCCTAGTAACTATCCCTTAAGACTCCAGCTCTATATTTTGAGTTTTGCAACAGGATTATCAGAGAAAAAAAATATAACACTGAAATTTATTGGAAAATGCACCCCAGTGAAGGAGTCTGAAGGTATGGAGGCAAGGCAGAATACAGTTCAGGATCTGTTAATTCAAATAGATTTTAAGACCAAATGCAGAAAAATAAATGTATGAAGTATACCTCCACTATAAACCAAAGGATCAGAAATGGAGGCTGATTGAAAGGAATTCAAGATGTATCCCTGTATCCCTGTTCAAATTTTCAAATAAAAAATATGAACAAGGCTATCATTAGTTTTGTTCTTATTGGTATTTTTTACATGAAATTTAGTTTTTCAGTAGAAATGCATTGGCCAAACCTCAAATACATTAAGTTTTAAATCCAACTTCTTGTTCTTATTAAAACTACAGTTCAAGTTTCCCATGTTACATTCTCTCCTATAGGCACAGCTCTTCTGGCTGGAAATATGTGTATTTAACTGGTCAGTTCAATGTAGGGTTTCTGGTTCATGCTAAGTTTTCATTTAGCATTGCTTTAGGGTGCTGTTTTCTATCACCCCGTCTGGTAAGAAGTTGATGACCTTGCCTCAGACATCCAGGTTTCATTGCTTCCCACTGGACTTGAGCTAAGCAAAATATTTGAGCACAAGGTATTCAGCAGCCAGAAAGTCTAAACGTGCTTAGATTTAATACAATCTCTCCTCAGCACCAGAAGTTACTAAAAGCACATCAAACATGCTTTGTAAACTGTGTTCCCATGGGCATTTGAATCAAGATCAAGATCGCAGCCTCTGGATTGAGGGCACCCGCATGTTGGCCTACACTCAGGTTGTATGAAAGATCACACGTTGGAATTAAGACTGTTTACCATGAAGATAAAAATAGTCTCCTGTGGGAGATGATGGAAATATCTCCCCCAGGACTGGGAGTCGCAACCAGCACCTTCTGCTGCAGAAGCAGGTCCCCCTGCTTGCCTTTTGCCTTTGCTGAGAGTAACACATATGCGTAAAATCCAGCCTGGTCTCCCCCAGAGGACATCAGGCCATGAGCCATACTACCTCTATGGAGAGGGCAAGGGGATGTACTGATGGGTGGTAGTATTTCCTCCATTTGTCTGCCTGCATGGTGGTTGTGTGTTGGACAAGGTGAAGGGAGTTTCCTTGGGTGGCCATGTCTGGGCTAGGCCTGGTCATGGTGGCTGACTCAAGGGCAGGAAGGTCCGCTGCCCCAGAGGGATGTAGGTGGTGAAACCCGTGCCCATGAATGAGACCCAGCACCATGAGCTGCCCCAGGAATTGTGCCTGGGAAGGGGATTCCTTTCACTAAATTGTGGCAGTCCCAGAAGGAGAAGAGCTCTGAAAATAACACTGGTTCCTCATGGCACCTTCCTGCCATCCTAAATCACCTGGATGCCTCCCTGCTCCTGTCTCTTCCCAGGACCAACTCATGGGCTGAGCCCCAACCTCTTGCCCCTGGGCTCTCCCACCCTTGGCCCACACGCACAGGGGGTGCACGCAGTACCTTTATCCACGGGCTTGGAGCACTGTCCCCTGCACTAGGGAAGAGGCTACTGTTCTCAAATGACTGCCATAGGAAGGTTTTACGCACTGCAGCTTTTATTGAATTATGTTTATACCACCAACTACAAAATCGTTACAAGGCATGATATCAAAGTATGTTTTCAGAAGCACTGCTACAATGTCCTGGCAGAAAACAGCTGCCTTTTTCATCCTTCTGATTCACATTCACTAAGCAATTAATAACTGGCTTGGCCTCGCTCCAGTGCTAAATACGTTCTATTCCCAAGCGTGCTCAGGCACACGGCCGGGCCCACATGCTCCGCCACCCCTCTGGGTGCAAACATTTCTCTCCCAGTTACTGACTCCCAATGCCACCCTGCCCTTGACTGCCTTCTCACCACAGTGAAGACCCCCAAACCAGCCCTATTTCCCTCTCTGCCTCATCTCTCCCCATCTGGATGCCTGCCTTTTCCGCCTTCACAGAGATGCTAGGGGCAAATTGAGCACCATCTCCCCACCTTCCCCTGCCTACATGGAGGCCTGGGTGCAAAGCTGCTGGCCTGTCCTTCCCACTCCTCCTGCTCCTGAGCTTGTCTGCCAGTTCCTATATTCTGGATTCAGCCAAAAATCAGCATTTTCTGGAGAGCTACAGCCAGAAAGAAGATGAAGCCAAAGCAAAGGAAATGCCGTTGAGCTGAGCGTAGGGCTTTATCGATAATCCTGACATGGAGACATGAGATTCAGCTCATCTTCCATGTTTCTTTCCCTGAAGTAATAACTCCAGCTTATTAAAAGATACAGTAATAACTGTCAAGAGCGAGTTTTGTGCCCTTGTTTAAAAGATTTGAGTTATGCATAAAAGCAGATGAATATCTAAATAAGAAATCAAATCTTTCCAGTCAGACCTGTGCCCTCCCTGATCACGTGGGGTAGGAGAAAAGACCAGGGGAAAAACAAGATTTGTTGCCAGATGCCACCCAAACCAGTGATGCAGTCTTGACAACGTTAGGTTTCCATACATCTGCTACGACTTTTGTCACTTACAGAAGCATGCACATTGCAAATGAAAGTGGGTTTGTGCTTTCACCACTTTGTGACTGATCAAGTAAAACTTTTCACTTCTAACCTCTCCACCAACAAACCTGAGTGAGGAGTGCTAGCTCTTTACTGGGCTGTTACAATGGAAGAGAGAGGTCACTACACAATCAAGACCTAAACCCGTCACTTTTCCAGAGAACAAAAATCTCAGACTTCTTTGCTTTTCCTGGCAATGGGCTCAAGTGGCTAACAAAAACACAGGGCAACATCGTGGGCCTGAGGCATTTCTGTGTGGGCGAGCATCGCCAGCCCTCCACACTACCTCCCTGGTGGCACTGGCACTCAGATGCCATTGACACCAGTGGAGCAGCTGGCCGAGCCCTGTGTGCAATGAAATATATAAAAATCCACAGCAGTTTTTTTTTTTTTTTTTTCCCATAAGTCCAGCCTTAGATACTCCGTAGCATTTTGTGAAGACTGCAAAGAGAATTTCAAATGATGAAAGAAACTACAGGAAAATAAGGAAAGTCTGTAATCATCTGAAAAAAAACAATAACTGCAATCTTCCGTGGCCTTTAAATTAGTATTAATATATTTTCAAGGAAAGAAATCTCCCACTTTGCAGTATGCCCTACTGCAGATGGAATAATAAATATGGTGTAAACTTTTTCTTTGCATTTTCATTTGTTTGACTGGATAGGGTCCCCAGGAAACATTTTAACCCCTGTGCTGCAGCTGTCCCTCACAACACTCATATTGCTGCCAAAGCTAACAAAGCGGGAGGTGGGGAGTGCTGGGAGGGGGGGGGGGCGAGGGCAGGAAGGGAAGGTAGAGCAGCAGAAGAAACAAAGAAACATTGTAGAGTGCTGATTTCGTAGCCCAAATTATTTACTTACTGACTTCAAAGGGATGCAAAAGGAGAAGGAGGTCAAACAAACCACAGCGTGTTTATCCCTCCTCCTCACAGACATTATTTACTGTAATGTCTCTCTTAAAGTAGGAATGAGAATGCAGCAAATGATCTCAAATTGGTTCCACAGCGGTTCTATAAATCACAGATTCCTCCCATGCGGCCAGCTGTGATCACCTCCCCAGCCATTTGGCAGTGGCTAGGGGCTGGCTTTCCCCTTGGCTTTCCTGCAGCCAGCCTCAGGGGATGCCCTGTCTCAGTGCAGTAAGAAGTCAATTTGATAACCAGTTGGATTGCCATCATCAAGTATATTTAAAAAACAACACCAACAACAAAACTGACAACCACTTTTGTATTCCTTATGTAACAAAGTAGCTTCCAACCATATTACCATTTTTCAAAATTAGGTAGTTTTTTTAGCAATAGTTAGCAGTAGCTAGGGAAATCCTTATAGCTGCGCTGACCTACATGGCAGTACTTCAATGGATTGCCACAAACAACGTGGGCAGCCTTTACTACCCCAGAAAGCTCTCACATTTGCAGAAGTTTGCAGAGATGAAAGTCTCTCAAGACCGGAACTTTCATTTATTTAGCTCCTAAAATGTAAAAAGAAAGCAGAAATCTCCTTTTGAGCAATTTATTCTATCAACAGGAAACCATTTTTTCAGTAAAGAGGCAACTTTATACTTCGCATTCAGGCTCGCAACCTTAACAAGGAATAGAATAAGTTGCACTTAAACTAATACAAATGTGAACCAGAAACTCACACACTGAAAACCTTCCAGTTTCTCTGTATACATAAAGATTTGATTACTTTTGTCACTTAAACAATTAACTTTCTGGAGACCAACCATGTCCTCTGAACATACGTCTTAGAGACTTGTGTCATGATGAAGCCTAACACTACCTGGCTACATCTATGCATGAGCATAAGTGACAAGAAAACTCAGATTACCCTAGAAATTACAGTACCAGAAAGAGAAAACAGCAGCTACAGCCTTGATAGTGTCTTTCCTATAAATTATTTATGAGGACACAGGATTAAGAAGTTGCTGCATTCCATAAAGAACAAGATCGTGCAACATGTAAGGGATGAGGTTCACACAAAAATTAAAATAGCATCATATAGTTCTCTTGCTTTGCTTCTATTGAATACTCAGAATTAGTAGCAAAAGAGGCTTGCCTTTGCTTTTCAGGATGACTATCTGGTTCCATCACAATCTGTGAAAGACAGACAGTACCAGAGTACATGTCAAAAATAAGCATGTTTTAGTCACTGCTTCCAGGACTTAGGCAGTGTACCCAAATGTGGTCCTACATAGAAGCGAGTTTCAGCACTGGAATTTGCTTTTCAGCATTCTAAATACAGCAATCTTGAGCCTGTGGGTGTGAGAAAAGTTCTCTATGCCTTTTAACTGCTGCAACAAAAAGACTTATTTATTTATTTATTTATTCACTGCATAGCTGCATATAATATTTATCAATGCCTTTCTTTTACAAATGTGGCATATTGCTGTGACTCATCACCTCAACACTTTATTACACTGCGAGTTTTGGGGAACAGATGTGAGAATGGATCTACGTATTTATGGATGTTTCAGAGGAATCACAAGTGTAGGGTCCCCATTTTGCAAGACAGAAGTTGATTTTTTATTTTCCAGCAAACATCTGCCCACCTGAAAATACATGGACCCCGCATTAAGGTATCCATCCTCAAATGCAGAGGTGCTGAGAAGGCACAAGCACTCTCAGTGAAGAAGTGCAGAAGGAACCTCAGAGGACTGTCAGTAGGTGGGAATATGGTCATGCTCCTCCACCAGCCACTCATGTAGAGCGGACCTTGGTGAAGCTCTGCTAATGTAAAGGGCATGGGGAATAAATACCCCACAAGCAAGCAATTATTTCCTATCCCTCTGCCCACAGTACCGCAGCAGTGCAGCAGGAAAAAAGTGGGAAACACTACCCCATGTTGGCACCCCTGGGTTTGGTGGGGGTCTTCTACTATCCAGATATCTTCCCTAATGTGGGGCAAACATGCAGTTGGATTTCTATTAAGGGTTTTTCAGGCAAAGTAGGAAATGCTAATCTTAACTGAGAGACATATCATATATATGCAAATTGCTTGCTCTACTTTCTCCATCTGTTTTTTTTTTTTTTTTTTTTTTTTTTTCTCTCCAAGTTTTTCTCTTTGCTATGCTTTACTGGAGATTAACTTACAGTATATTGCACTGAACTAGGACTGTGTGGGAAACATATGCTGCAAGCTCAGGGCCAAACTCGAATATTGGGTAGCACAGAAATAGGAATATTCACAGCCGTGGTAAGTACTGGCAAACCCACAGGGATAGGAAACTCGGAGACACCAGGTTAAAAAGAGGCTGAAGTAGAGCTGTTCCAGTTAAGGTAGCAGGTGGGAAGGCAAGATTTCACAACTTTAATTTGGGTAAGAGCAAACATCTGAACATGATAGGATGAAACCCCACCACCACCACCTTTTGTTTTTAATATCCAACTCCTTTGTTAGTGTACTACAAGCCAGGAAAGACTGATATTTATCAGTAATTAAGGCTGGTCAATTTTCTTAAAATCAAACCTGTCCTGACTTATTAGCACAATCACACATTCACTTTCTTTTGCTTTTACGACTAGATTTAATATGTGATTTGTTGTGATGTGTTATTGAAAGGACAACAGAAAGTATATTACTTCTGTCAAAGCAAATTATGTAAATCCTTCTTTATCCACACGGTATAAGTTACTAAATATCTTGAGAGAAAATTGGTTTGTGAGGGAAAATAATTGCCATTTATTCACCTGACTCAATTTTCTGCTTTGCCTTTTGACTCATTTAACTCATAGGAAACCAGCTCTTTCTATCACAATTATTGCAATCAAACAACAAGTGGTTCCCTACAACTCCAGCAGAAATGGCAGCAAAACTAACTGAACTAAGACACATCTACAATCAAAGACTGGAGCACTGAAGGTAAGAAATGCTTTCTTTCAGTATTCCCATGCCACTAGCCTGCCTGATACTCATCTTCAAGGCATTAACCACAATGGTACACACAGAATCACAGTAAAACATGAAATGTGGTCTCCCTGTTTTGTTGTGGTTTTATCTAGTTGGTGTGAAGTATATTTCAAATTTTAAACATAAAAATTTTACCAGCCATGGAATTACTTAAGTACTACATTACTGGCGGTGACACTGTGTATGAACCCCAACATCATTTCTGCCACTTTCAGTCTTCTGTGATTTGTTAATATGAGATTGCGTAAAACGTATTTGCAAATAGAAGTGAAAAACAATGCACAAGAGTGTGTTTTTATATCACTCTGTGTACGCAACGCCATATTTTCCTTTTATTTGACTGGATTTTTTTTGTTATTTATGTATTTATTTTAGATTAGCCCCAATCCTGTTCTCATGTTTTCACAGAGCGTACAGCAGAAAGGTATGCAATTTATCACTCATCTTAAGAGTGAATACTTCAGTGCAACTGCTCACACACTAATTTATTTTGATAGAACATTATTTTGATTTCCACCTAGATAACAAAGGGAATAAATTTCTTCTAAAAAAAAGGTGATTCATTTTCAAAGCACATGCATTAGCACTTCCTGAAAACTGGTAAGTAAGTTCTCAGACACATGTTTTATAGACAAGTTTAACTATGCCTCTTCTATCTGTGATAAAATACTAATAGATCAGCAAAAGTTGATTCCTTGGGCTTGAAAATGTTGACAGTTCTGGCTGTCCAGGTTCTCATCATACATAACAACACTTCATATTACAGCTTACCTACAGAAATTCTGTTTTAAAGCATTCAGTGGGGGCACAGAGCCTATGACTCCAAGGCATTTCAACTTTAATTCTCCCTTCCCTGACATGGGAAGCATGGGATAATACAAATCCCTGGCTTTGGGAGCAAGCTGAGACAACACGGAGGGGGCAACGTCTCTGGCGTTAGCCATGGAACTTGCTGCTAAATCCTGCTAAATCCTCCCAGTGGAGGGGCACCCTCAGGATCTTTCAATTTACTTTACAGTTTTAGATAAATTTTTTTTCTTACTCAGAAGAGAAAATTGACTTTTTTTTTTTTTTTTTTTTTTTTTTTTTAAATTTCGAGCTGGCTTTGCAAAGGGAGCATGGCTGACTGTTAAGTCAAAGCAATCTACCACCACAGTACTGGTATGGCACCTGAGTAAAATAGATGTAAGTAGTTTCAAGAAGTTGCAGGTTTCTACTCTGTGCAGCTGCAACAACAAGGCTCAGCCACATAACAAACTTGGATTGATGAAGAAACCCACCTAGGCTTCCAGTGTTTTGAGGTCTCTCCTCACTACTCCATGAAGAAAAGGTTTGTTTGATTTCTTACAGGACACATGGGCCTTTGTATAGCATGAGAAATCACATCCAGAATCCCTCATGTGTTTTTGTAATTTGAAATAAAGCAAATAAACACAATTTTTATTCAGTAGACATGAACATCTGGAAGATGACATCAACATGACTTCAACTGCAATGTCAAAGCATTAGACTGAAATCCAATACTGTTTAACAATTTGTGGTGGAAATGCCAGAAACTTGAATATCACAGATTAAACTGTGATGGAAACAAGGTTTCTGCAGCAGCTGAGGGAAGGAGCAACATTTTGGAGCTCTGCTAAAGGTGGGGTGGAGGAATAATACAACAAACTTACAACTGCCTGATGAAATTACTGCAATTACAGTAGCAGCTTGAGCCTAAATGTGATACTAAATACCAAAATGAAGATCCTTCTCTGGAAGAGGCTATGGATCTGCATTTCTAGCCTTGACCTGCTCTGCCTTCCCCATTTATTCTCCTGTCTTTCTTCAGGGTGTTTGAAAACACCTTTACTGGAGCTCCTTGGAGATGAGCAAAGAGAATATGGGCTGAACGGGCTTGTGCTTTCCTCTGCCTACGCAGAGGAACAGTGTGGGGCTGTCGTACAGGCAGCTGCTGCGGCCAGGCAGCAACCCCATCCCACCAGGGAAACGGAAATAACAAACAAGGTTGCTCTGGGACTGGAAGTGCTAGTCAGCAAGGATGAGAAAGTCCCATCACCAAACTAAAACTTCATATCTTGGAAGGAAACTCCTGAGAGGCATGTCCTGGCTCTGTCAAAAGAATAAGCAGGCAAAGAGGGAATGCTTACCTTTCTAGTAGTGCTCTCAGCTCTTGGGCTTAATTACACAGCATAAAAAATCCTAACTACTGGCAGCCTCCCTATGTGCAAGCGTCCAGTATACCTCAGAAACATAGCTTTAGCATTCACACATTTTTCAAAGACAAAATGGGTAGAATTAGATAATTCATAATTTTTGCTTTCAGAATAAATTAAGATATCTTCATACTCTTAAAATTAGTCAAGCCATTTGACTTTTTTTTTTTTTTTTTTTTTAATTTAACATAATATTATTATTTTTATTTTAACATCACTAGTGGATTGTCCCAGTTTGAAGTTGCCTAATCCCAGTGGTAATTCTAATTAAGCCTTTTGGGGAAGCTGTGTGCTTATTCTTATGTACTGCTATTAAGATTTTTTTTTTTTTTTATTGCTGATAGTTGGGATCGAACACCATTCCACTGAATCCAGTCAGGAGGATTTTATTTTGATTTTGTCTGGCTTGTTTTTTTCTTAACAGATGGTGCAAACCCATGTGTTGATGAGTATATGCCACAGGAGAGCATCTGATACGTTACAGCCAGCCCCAAACCTCCAGCAATGTCTACACTGAGGACTTCAGTACACACCACCACTCAGGACCATGCTTCTCAGCATGGTGTGTTGTCTCAGGTGAGCTTTCTAAACTGTCACACTTCTTGTGCCCGAAATGGCTTTGAGAAGGTACCTTAAGTATCTCTATATAGTATAAGCATCCTCAAACATGGTGTTTTTAAACTTATTTTTTACTGTGCTAAACACATAGCTCCAGTGGACTATAGGTGGCATGGTCTGATAAATACAAATTAATGTATTTCTGCATATGCTAATCAACATATAATTTGTATGGAATATTATTCAACAGCAACGCATGTTAGGTTCATGTGCTGATCTCTCAGGGAAGAGCTTTCCCAAGGCATCTTTTTACTCCCTCCTTTGTCAGTGAGACTCCCAGAGGCATCCCTGTCTCTGATTTCATTTGAAATATGTCCTCTGGTAACCTAAAGAGAAGTACATATAAAGGGCTTAGAGCTATTTATAACAAAGTCTGTGCAACTAAAAACATGGCAGTTTTCATGTGGTGGGTATACACACCACTTAGGAACTGCAACCGGAAAGCTGTTGCCTCCATCTTCAGCAATTCTAGTCAGCATTCACAACGTGACACAGAGGGAGCCAAGGAAGGAAGTAGACATAAGGACAAAATGCAAACAAACTGAAAAATTTACCAATCGGTTATATGCAGAAACTGTGGAGGGTGTGGGATGTGTGCATACAAGAAATATTCATCTTTATCTGCATTGCAAACTGCTGGAAATGGGTATGCAGACTGGATTAGCATTATCACACCAATATTCTTTAGTACGTGTTTTGTGCAAGCCCCTGAGAACAGGCATATTCTCTCATAATTACTGCATACACTGTTACCACTTTAAGTAACAGCCTTGACTCCAAAGCCTACTGCCCCAAAGTTCTCCCAATTTATGTGAAAAAGCTGAGCATTGGGTGCAACTGTCAACAGACCCAGAAACAGAATCACAGAATCACAGAATTTCTAGGTTGGAAGAGACCTCAAGATCATCGAGTCCAACCTCTGACCTAACACTAACAGTCCCCACTAAACCATATCCCTAAGCTCTACAACCAAAGTTCACATTTGGATGCTGATCTGCAAATCCCACATTAGCTAGTGTCACTGCCGTGCTTCATTTGAAGTGAAAATAAATGAGTTATACCAAGAGTGCTGGCTTCAGTCTTGCTCTTAATAGAGTGAAATCCCCCTTCCCTATATGCTTTCCTACAAATAACCAACCCGCAGATTGGTTTTAAATCCAACTGGCCAGAATTTGCTTAAGAAATGTAATAAAAGATTACTTAAAACTCTGAAGAAGGAAGACTCAGATTTGACTCTGATTTAGGTATCTGCTGCCCAAAATTACATCTTACAGTCTCCTGCTCAGTGAGACCAGAGGAAAACTGGAGAATGATGAAATACAAAGGTAATATGTTCAGATTTGCCTCCCTTCTACCTTGGCCTTGACCTGCCGGAAGGAGACCTTGAGAAGGGACACCAGGTCTAGCGTGATTGTGTGAGGCTGGACAGCTGGGGAACAAGGTATAATCTGTGGTTGTCAGCAAAGAACTCGCAAATGAAACCACAAGAGAAGTCAAGATCAGCATACAGCATAATTAAAATATACTTATTTTTTGCTTTTATTATAAATCCCACAGTTATTTTATCACTCATGCACAGTCATATGTATGACATTTTGTCCCCAGGTAAGATGCACTAAGCTCACAAATATGTTTTAATTAAAACCAGTTCCCTAATCACTCGGCCTTTCCTGTCATCAGTCTATGAACAACAAAATGCTGCGTTTCATAGATGTCCTCAGACAACAGACACCTTTAACACAAGCAGAAAAAGAGCTAACACACAGGCTCTGCACAGTCACCTCAGTATGAGCTACACTATGAAACAACAACACCACAGTGAAAAAGGGGCCTTTCCCTGATTTAAGACTTGAACAGAAGATATGAAGGCAGCTTCATCTCTGTTTTGCAGCATCCCTCAGGATAGACCAAAAGACATATGAACTTTTTATCTGTAGGTTCTGGTCATTGAAAAAAAACAGATTGCACAGCCAGTTCATTAGATGACAGAAAACTGCACTACTTAATATATTTAAATCAATATATTTAAACTGATGCATCTTTCTGTGAACCAGCTGGCGGGAGACACCAGTGGTGACAAGATTCACAATTAGCTAAAATTCAGGCCTGATCCACTCTGGCACTTCTCGTGTTCCATTACAACTTTTAAGTCAAGTCGAGCAGCCTGTGCAACAGGAAGTTTGTCTCCACTTATCCTTATCTCCTCTCTCCACTGGTGCGACTGCAGAACACTTAGCCCCTAATTTATAGGGCAATATCAATAAACAAACAAGTAGAATAATGCCCCCCTAAGGAGAAAGGGAAGAATTGGGTCAAAATTTCTTCCGCTCTCTAGACCCTGGCAGGCTATCTTGTGAGTTTAGGAATATGTTTTACCTGGTTGTCTTAGGAGTTGTGTTTCTGTGCTGTTGGTTTGATGGTAGAAACATTTCAAACGTAAGAAACAACAAAAGTGCCTCTACCACCCAGTTCTGGAATACAGACAAGGAGCTGGAGTCATGCTTAATTGCTGCTTAAGTGCCACTGCATGCACTAAAACCCCCAGAAATCCCAGCAAACTTACTAACCGACTCTCCAAATGACTTTGTCCTTGAGGTCATCATGACAAAGATTGGTGCAAGAGGAGGCCAAAAAAAAAAAAAAAAAACAAACACCACCACAACAGAACATGGATGGATGGAGGGGAAGTTTTTTGTTCCATCCCTGTTTCCCAGAGCAGGTCAAACTGGAGTCTCAAAACCAGGAAATATATATTGAGGATAGAACAGTAAAGTTTCAAGCTATTGCATGAAGCTGATAAGTGGAAAGGTCACTCAGCTCATACCAATTTTTCCCTTCAGTGGAGATTTGTATCAGAAATCCACCTTTACTAGAAAGTTGGGGGGGGAAGGTATAAATCAGCCAAACAAAATGCTTTGTGGCAGTGCCTGGATGCTACGCTAACCCACAGCACTGGGTGTTGCAGACAGATTTGATACGGGGATTATTGGTTTACCTGCAATGTGCTGTCAGGCTCATTACGATGCCTAACTTCCAGCACTAACTACTTCAGCGGTAGCTGTCAGTGAACTCTAAGATGGATGCACCGGGCCGGGCAATGCCACAGCCAGCAGCTCGCAGATCCCCCGCAGCAAGAGCCAGCTGTACTCGCAATTCACACAGGAAGCTCAGCCGCGAGCCGCACACAAACAGCGGGCAAACAGAGCAGCACCCGGGCCCTGGTTTCACCAAGCTGCTGGATCCCAGCGAAATCCCCACCAAACCTTGTCTCGGCCAGAGCAGGCACTGCTCTTCCCAGCGGGGCTGCAGGTGAGCAGCCCAGGCTGCGGGGCGGGGGCAGCTGGTACCGGGCATGGGCTCGGGCCCCTGCAGCAGCCCCATCCCCATCTTCATCCCCATCCCTATCCTAATCCCATGCCATGCCATGGCGGCGTCCCATGCCCGCCGCCAGTGCCGGAGCAGAGCCGGTGACGAGCCCGGCCGCCCCGGGGCCGCAGGCGCCGCGCCTCCAACTTGCCGGGGACTTTTCCCCGCTGCCGTGACTTCGGGAAGAGAAGAGCAGAAGGGACCCACGAGGAACCCACCCTGACTAACGGAGGACGAGGGGAGCGGGAGGACACGCTCGCCCTCAGGCCGGTTACCGCCGTAATCTCGCAGCTACTCAGAGAGGGGATAAAGGCGGCAGGGATTAACCGGGTCAGCTGCGCGCAGCCCACGGAGCCCCCGGGCTCCGCGGACCCTCTCCCCGGGGCGAGGGCAGCTGCCGGCTCCCGGGAGGGGGCTGAACCCCCCCTGCCGCCCCCTGCCCCCGGACTCACCCAGCTTCTCCGCCCGCAGCCAGAGCGGGGCCGAGAATCCCAACAGCAGCGAGAGCAGCAGCGAGGGGGCGACCCGCACCCCCCCGGCGGGGCTCATGGCTCCGGCACAACTTCCCCGCTTCGCTCCTGCTCCTCTCTCTTTCTCTTTCTCTTCTCCTCCTCCTCCTCCTCGCCGGGGCGGCCCCGGGGCCGGCCTGCCTGCCCGCCGAGGGAGGCGGCCGCCCCCTCGCATCCCTCTGCCGCAGGTGCTGAGCAGGAGCAGGGGCCGCAAGGGTGCCACCCCCCCCCCCCCCCCCCCCCCCCGCCGCCGCGGGGCCGCCCCCCGCCCGGGGGGGGGGGGGAGAGAGGAAGCGGGAGAAGGGGCAGCGCCGCCCTTCCCATTGGGCTGCCTCCTCCTCCTCCTCCTCCTCCTTCTCCTCCTCCTCCTCCCCCTCCCCCTCCCGCCAGCCCCGCTGCCCCCTCCCGGGGCTGCTTCTTCCCCCGCCGGTGCTTTTCGCCGCCTACAAGCTAACCCCCCTGGACATGCCCGGCCCCAGGGGGGGACCAGTAGCACAGGTGGGGGCGGCCCCGTGCGCTGCTGAGGCTGCTGCTGGCCACCCAAAGGAGCCCACTTGCAACCCACCTGGAATCCGAGAGACAGCCGGTGGTTATTAGTTCCTGCAGGACTTTAGGGAAGGACAGGCCTGCGACCTTTGTCCCAACTGAGCTCGTGTTTCACAAATGGTAATGTCTGTTAACTTTCCAACAGGCACATTATACATATGTCACCAGGCACATTTTTTACCCAGTACGTTACATTATAATATACATGAATTTAACAGATTTTTAGTACTGAAGACTCACCCCTTCCTTACAAAGGAGGTTTTGAAGTCTCTACTGAAACATTAGACCTGGCACAAGGCAGAGTGTTCACTACTGCAGCGATTTAAAGGAATTCTTGCTGGACCTCATCAGCGAGCACCAGCATCAGGGTGGCTGAACCATGGAGGCTGTTGTAGGTGCCTTGCCTCAAGGAGCTGAAGGCTAAGACTTGAAGAGGGCTGTGTCTGTGTGAATGTGAGGGGCCTGTTCCTGGATTTGTCTCGTAGATCCTCAGGAACAGATCCGTAAAAGTGAGGGAGATTATGGATGGAAAGGGGCAAGAAAGTCAAACTCTGAAACAGCTTCAAGTCTGAATTTAAAAATAACACAGAACTGGTAAACCTGGTAATGCAGAACTGAGCAGCCTGGTCTAGTGGGAGATGTCCCTGCTCATGGCAAGGGGGTTGGAATTAAGACAGTCTTTAAGGTCCCTTCCAACCCAAGCCATTCTGTGGTCCTATGATTCTAAAGCCATTGTGGTTATAGAAAACAGCATCTCCTATATCAAATATTGTTTTAAAACATATAGATGAGACTCAACAGAATGAAAACACCAGGGAGAGGAAACAAATAGCACAGTAATACATCCTCTGCAGCATCAACTTTTGAATGAGTTGCAGTTATTGAAAAGCAATATAACAACATCCTAGCATACATCATTTTGTATCAGTTTTGGTGGGCCATCAAAACCAGCGACTCACACATGAATTTGTACTGGGAATTACACTGATTTGCATTCCATCAACTGAGAGATAGAATATGTTTTTTCATAACAGGGCCAGGTTTAGGTGCAATTATATTTGTTAAGTGCTATGACAAATATAGGCAAAAAAACACCCTGCAAAGTCAATTTCAAGTCACCTGAGGGATGCAGTGTTGCAATAAACTAGGTCTGGTGATCTTGTGCAATTTTATAAGTAAAAACCCCTGCCATGGTTCTTGCAAATAATATTGCTGGTGCTGAGCTCTCAGCAGACCCTGATAGTTGGTACAGGCAGGTAAGCAGCCTTAGAAGGCCAAAGAAGCTTTTGCCTGTCACACCTGTCAGGGAGAAGGAAGGTGCATTGGCAAATGCTGGGAAAAGAAGCTTTCTCCTTCTCCTGGACACTGGAGTCTTGGCAATACCCTCTGGGATGGATAGCTAGAGAATAATTTGCTTCATGGTTATTTTTATTTCAGCAATTTGTGGAGGAACAATAAGTCACGCCCTGGAGACTAGGGCTGTAAAATACCTGGGAGCGGTATTTGTTTTCCTTTCATGACTGCTGAAGGAGTTTGCTGTGCAGGAGAGCACTTGCAGAAGGAAGGGCATGCAGCCCGTCTCCTTGGTCTTCCCATGCCCCTGGGCTCCAGCCACGTGTTTCCTGTTGCAAATGTGCTCAGTGCTCAGGTGGAAACTCCACACCTCTTCCAGAAGGTGTTGGAAGCACAGGTTTCCTATCGACTTCAGCATGGTAATGAATAACGCAATCGGTGCTGAAGCTTCTGTATTATTTATTTTGCTATTAAATTCACATTACTTTATCATGTCCTCTCTGTCAGTTTTCAATATGCTGTAGGCAAGGAACTTACTGTCAGCTCCCAAGATTAAATAATCATTAAGATGAATGAAGTAGTATGTAGCTCTCAAAGCTATTATTCAGGGACTTGTGTAACCCCCATCGCATTGCTACATCGGTTTATGCATACTTTTTCAAATTTCCCTTTGTGAGAAGGAGAATTAAGACCAGCTTTTACATAAATGCAGTTTTAAAGGCAAGGACTTTGAGTCAAGGCAAAAGACTTATTCAGAAAGAAACCATACATGGAGCCTGGCTGACACCTTGTGAGGATGCCACTCTGGGTGCTTCACAACATGAAAACTTCCCGGGGGATCACTTCTCCAGAGCTTAGTAGCATTTTGCATGTTTACTGTAAGTGGTAATTAACTGACTCACCTACAACTAGATAGTGTATCTCATCTGCTATTCCTTATATGTATACCTTTACTGTGCAGGCACCTACCAATGAGTATCCACAGATGTCCAGTCGCAGGATGAACAGCAAGACAGGACTTCAGGACAAAATCAGCACAAAACACTTTAGAAGGTGGTGACAAGTTTTATCCCAAGTTAAAATCATAGACTTCTGCTGTCTCTATAGCATCATGGATTTACCATATCTATATTTGGTACATACTATTACATGCTTGTATACAACACACTGAAAGAGCTGCTTCTAAGCAGACCTAAAGCATCTGATGAGGCCTTATGTGCCCTCTGGGCTTGAGTTAGGCTAGTAGCTTTTTCTGGGGGAGGAGGCAGAGGAAGAAAGAGAAACTCACTGCACTGAGGAGTTTCCCTAAGCTTATCTTGCAAGCTTGACACTGTATACATACTTTCTTTCAAAAGCATCTTGTTTCATATAGTTGTTCTAGGGGGAAAAGAAAAAGCAAAGTACTAATTTACACAGAGAGGTTTAAGTTTCAGCTTAGTGGAGCAACCTTGCTTTTGTATGGCTAACAGGGAAACTCCCGTTCCTCAGAAGTTTTAAGCGTTTTCTTTGCTGACTGTGCAGGAGAAGGGGGAGGAATCACGGAGCACAATGTAGTGTAGCAGACCCGAGGTCACAAATCACAAAGTGCAGGAACAATTCTAGACATTGAGAGGTATGTTAATCTCGTCATTTAGCAGAAGGATAGTTTGCAGATTGAGAGGCCTCTGAACAGTCTTTATACATGGGGCATGTTTTGCATTTGCATTGGTGCAGAGCAAATAGTCATAGAGCTGCAGGATAAAGCTGAGAACAAAATACTCTAATCCCTGTGTTTCCAGGTACTGCCTTCTACTGGAAGTGTATTTTACGGTTGCATTAAAAAAATCAGGAGAGGAAACATATAAAGAAAAAGCCTGAGATGTGGCTAGATTCAGGATTTGTGTATGACATATGGGGAGCCCTCCTTCTAAAGAATGGTTAGGCTACAGCAAAGTCAGTGCCATTTCATGACATGGCTTAGAAAGTCCACCAAGTTCCTTCAGACACAACTGAGATATTCCAGATACACAGATCACTTACTGGATACATTATCCCAGTAACAGTGGAAGGCTAAGGCCCTGCTCACAGAGCAGCAAAGACATTTTGGCCCATATACCACTGCCCTCCTTTAAGGGCTGCATACTCTTAAACCAGTTGGAGGGGGCTGATCTCCAGGTCTCCCCTGGGATTCTGGATATTCATGTAACTGCCACTGCTGCAAAATAAAGGTGTCCGTCATCTGTGGCAGACTGTGGGACTGAGCTCCCCCTGTCAGAGCCAGACATGGCTCAGGTGAGGCTCTTGTTCCCTTCTTGCTCTGTGCAAGCATTGCTCTCCAGGTGTGAAAACACATGCTTGCATAGGGGTGAAGGAGTTAGGATAACATCTCCCCTTTTCAAATAGTTCTGAGCAAATAACTCAAACGCTACCACAACTGAGTGCTTCATTACTTGAAGGGAAACATGAAGAAAAAACAGATGGGAGGAAACTTTGGAGAGGAGAAACAGCCTAACTGGCATGGGCACAGGCTGCTGTCCCTACACTGAGCTGGAGCCATAGCAGCGGCATTGTGCCATGACGCTGGGAGCATAAACCATGGCAGAGGGACCGAGAATATTCTTTGACCATAAGAACACCAAAGAAAAAAATGCAGGCAATATGGGTAACAGCCTCCAGGAGAGAAAACCCAACTCTAGCAGGCCTCAGGACATTTTTTTTCATTATTTTTGGCAGCAGAGATGTTGCCCAGCCAGGAGCAGCAGCAGCAGCAGCAGATTCCCAGCAGTGGCACAGGGTGAGCCTGTGCTAATTGAATGCTAAGGAGGATACGGTGCCTCATTCACTGCAACAACAGTTGGGTGTAGCTCTAATGAGAGCCGTATAGGAGATGAATGCGCACCCTTCATCACTTTAATTACTATAACCTACCTAATCTTGTCACCTTTTATGATGCAGTTATGAGATCAAGCTCAAGACTAATCGCTTGTCCCACTACCACGCATTTTGCATTTTCTCACAGATGCTTGGCAGTCTTGTGTCATCATTTTTCTTATTTTCAGACAAAATGAAATCAAGTTTCTAATCATTCTGGTTTTGAAGATAATCAACCAAACGTACCATGCTGTCATTTTTAATTCTGTCAAGAAATATGGGACAGAATGTTCCTTTTCATTTAAACATATTGTTTTAAGGTTGCCTTGAAAAATATTATGATCTAAAGATTCATGACATTCTTTGTCAAAACAGAGCCTACTATTTTATAACTTGCTAGTTGGCAGTGTCCTTGATCGATTTGTCAGAGACAAGGCTCTCATTGCTTTTTATGGATGTTTAAAATAATTTTCCTGTTTCTATAAGGTATTAGCTCTCACACATTTAAAACATTACAACTTTTCCCCTATAATCCATAGGTAGTATGTAATTTTAAACTATCGCATGATTTTGAGGGGGAGTTCACAGCTGAATCTGCATAGTCTGCATTTTTTTTTTTTTTTCCATGAGAAACAAGTAGTCTTAGTCACTTACTCATATTTATGAGGCTACATCCAAGGAAAAGCAGGGAATTACTTCTTCAAAATATGAAGCAATCCAGTGGTCACTTACAGCAATGACCAATTGCATTTGAGTCACATGCCTTTTTAATAAAGACAGTAATTAGTCTAGCTATATTCTTCCAATTCTTACCAAACAAAAGTGTGGAGTAATGGATGGTGAATGAGAGTAAGCAGGGCTTAACCATTTTTGATACTGTATGTGTGACTCTTACTCTCATGTGTAGAATAGAGAGAGGGTAGCTTACGTGCTCTTTTATTGACCACTATACCTCCAGCTATACGAATAAGAGCTTAGAGACCTGAAGGCAAATACAAGCGTGATCTGAATGATTGACTGCTTTAGCTGAAATCAGTAATTTTACACGAGACCTAGCCCATCCTTTTAATTTCAACTTTTCATGCCACGTTGCAGTTTGTTGTTTTGCAGGGCGTGTCATGAACTCAGGCAAGAAAGCCTCAGGGGAAGAAAAGTAAGTCCAGAGATACTCTTCATTTCATTTAGTTTATTACTTTGAAGAGAGAGGGTTGGGAATCATGCTTATTAATGCAGTAATTAATGATGAGTGGGACTTTCCCTCCCCTCCCCATGCTCGTTTTAAAACCTATGAAAGTCTGCATACCTCCAGAGCTTCACAGAAGTAAGTCAGTTATGCATAGAAGAGGCATGGGTCATAAATCTGCAATAATCATTATGTGTGGAGAAAAAGCTTCTTGTGCAACTTTTCCACATAGCATTGGGGCATAACACCAATGAATTACAAGGTCAAATTCTTGTAATTCATAACTGCCACAGCTGTGAATTACAATTGTATATATAGTTTAAGGGTTCACTGTCAATTACTTTTAAGGCCAGACTATGTACTAAATGTAAAAAAGTGATTAAATGTCATCATCTGTCTTTGTGAAGGTGGGTCTTTGAGTCCATTTTTTAAAGTAACTTCAAAAAATATGGGCTTGAATTTTAATATTTTCTCAAAAATTAATTGCAGTATTCAATGTATGGAGACTGTGTGAGGCAAAATTAGAGCCTATGCTATTTGTATAAAAGAAACTTAGAGTGATAAATACTCAGATCAGTTTTAAACCTTCATTCCTTGTAACATGATAAATGATCAATAGCTTAAAATTTTTATGACTTAACGTTAGGTTCACGTGGACTGTATCATTTCTCAAATATGTCTTCTCAAAGTAAGAACTTTTGGCATCCTTCTGTCTCCTTTTTGTTAAAGATACTCTTAGTTATGAAAGACATACATAATGGTGGTTGGTTTTGGCCTGGAGGTTTACAACTGGTCCTAAAGAATTTTCAAGATGTGATATTTGAAGTTGTGACCTAGTTAGGTCTGCCTTCTAGGCTTAAATTCAACCTATTATTTTAATTGTTTGTTCCACATCCAGTGTGGCACTTGCCCATAAAAATCACATATGATATACTCTCCAGCTCTTGAGCATGATTGTGATTTTCATGCAGGATATTGGGGTCAGACACATTGCCTTGCATAGATTAAACCATGAATTCACCTTCCTTGGGCTGCTCTCCTGCATAAACAGCAGAGGTTAGGGATGGGTCAGGCTTTCACTGGCTCAGTCAGAATCTAAAACTTTACTTTGAAAAGGGAGAGATCAAATGGATTTTGATTCATTCTCATGGCATAAGGTGTTCCTTTCCTACAGTCCTATCAATATGCCCTCATTTCTAGGGGTCTTCTGTGTGAAGAACTCATTGAGAGCAGTCCTGCAGAGAATGATTGAGGATTCTGTTGGATGAAAAGCTTGACATGAGCCAGCAGTGCATGCTTGCAGCCCAGAAGACCAACCTCATCCTGGGCTGCATCAACAGAGGAATGGCCAGCAGGGGAGGGAGGTGATTGTGCCCCCTCTTCTCTGCCCTTGTGAGGCCCCATTTGAAGTGCTGCACCCCGGTCTGGGGCACCAGCAAAAAAAGGATGTAGATCTGTTAGAGCAGGTCCAGAGGAGGGCCATGAAGATGATCAGAGGGCTGAAGCATCTCTCCTATGAAGAAATGCTGAAAGAGTTGGGGATGTTCAGCCTGAAGAAGAGAAGGCTCCAGGGAGACCTCATTGCAGTCTTTCAAAACTTAAAGGGGGTTTATAAAAAAGATGGAGAACTTTTTACTTGGGCAGATAATGGTAGGACAAGGGGGAATGATTTTAAACTAAATGAGAGAAGATTTAGATCAGATGTTAGGAGGAGATTCTTCATTCAAAGGGTGGTGAGGCACTGGAACATGTTGCCCAGAGAAGCTGTGGATGCCCCAACCCTGGAGGTGTTCAAGGCCAGACTGGATGAGGCCCTAGGCAACCTGATCTAGTGGGTGGCATCCCTGCCTATGGCAGGAGGGTTGGAACTGGAGTATCTTTAAGATCCCTTCCATCTTGAGTCATTCTATGATTCTATGAGAGGCAACGTCAGGAAAAATTATGGTCATGTATTCTCCATACCACAACATCTACTCCTACTACTAGAAAGGTAGTGAATTATGACTCCTCAGTTTGCCTGTTTCACCACTTCTAAACTAGCAGGAGCAGGAAGACATGTTGCTCTTCAGCTGCTTCTCAATTACAGACCACTCTTGGAGCACATGTAGCTTATGCTACATTGGTTTCCTGTGGTTGCAGATGGTGAATTTGGTGGACCATGAACCTTCACTTGCTTCCCTACATCCCACAAGCAGTATTTTTTCTTGATGTTCCTTGTCCTGGGGAATTTGTTGTTGTTGTTGTTGTTTTGATCTGTGGAATTACATTAATGCAATAAAATAGAAAACACCAAAGCAAAAGAAACAAAAACAACATGACAGAGATACCACAGCCAGAAAACAGTGATAATAACATTTGTTGATGACTCCTCTACCAATTGAAGACTAACTTGTTGTTACACAACAAAAACATTTAAAGTTATTTTATTTTACTGGTCTTATACACATATAGACAGTTTCTCATACATATCATCTTTATCTAAAAAGCACATGATAAAGAGCAGTACATGCCTCAGTACTTGTTCTGGACCTGGAAACTCTACCAAAGGAAGCATTTCTATGTAGTAATCATGCCTGGGCAGAGTCTCTGCCTTCAGCTTAATTCTTGGATTTAATTCAAAGAACCTTGAAGACACCAGGCAGTCTGTGTTGACATAAGCACCAAGTGCTCTTTGGGGCCCTTACTTCTCAAGTTCTGATGGATCTTGCTGTAGTGGTTCAAATATTGTTGTGCCCATACCTCTCTGGTCTGCTCAGCTTCTGCAATCTACAAACAAGCAAAGAGAGCACACACCTGCACCTCAGCTGTTTGACCTTCGCTTAAATTGCCATTGGGATGGGTGTGCATCAGTATGCTGGACATTTGAACACAAATGGCTCTGGGGATTGAAGGATGTGGTGTCCAGGTGTCCAGAAGTCTCTACTGTGGATTATCACAAAAGGACATTTTTTTTTTTTTTTTTTTTTTTTTTTTTTCCACAGAATAGTTCTCTTGTTTATAATGTAGTCTGTATCCCACACATTGCTGGAAAAGAAAAAAATAAAGTAGTATATTTTCAGAAATAGTTATACAGTATCACTTCTTATAAAATAAGTAATGCTGTTATATCTGATTTGACCTAGAGATTTTCTCTTCCAAATTTACTCCTTTTGTCCTTGAGCTTGTCTGAGTCCTTTCACTATTAGAAGAGATGTGTGTACACGTATTCTTGTTCATGTAAGTAATACTGGAAAAATGAAATACTTTTCATAAACCAATTTATATTTTTAATCTGGGGAGTATAAATTTACTAACTGGTATGACATCCCTTGTTTAATGCTTCTCCTCTCTTATCCTGCTTTACCTTGACATAGTATTTGTTATTACAGTTTAAGCATGTCATTGTTTTGCAAATCATTTGGGAGTCCAGATGTGCTCACAATTAAAGGCCAGCTCTTATTTTGTGTATTATCATAATGCAGGGAGAGGTCACTGCCCTATTGTGCAAGATCACATTGAAACACGTCATAAGCAACAGACCCCACTCCCCAGGCTTCTCTCTATTAAGGGGCAATGATGTAACCTTAGACCTAAATTTAGTTAACAATAGCAGCTGTTACAGTGAAGGTTCTAACCAATTGGGTCAGAGGGACCCTTTTTTGGCCTTACTTCCCTTCTTCCTGTTACTCACCTGATCTTGTGTTGAGCCAATTCAACTTGCTGAGCTAGCAGAAAATTTTCTTGACCACAAGGTGAATGACTTTCTGCTGTGCTGTGTCAGGGAGCTGAATTATCTCAGTACAGGACCAAAAAAGCACCAGATCTGGTGTGGGGGGGAACAACCACACAGCTAGGGCAGGGCAAGTGAAAGTGAGATTTGGGAACCTGATGGGGTGGAAGCAGGGAGAGAAAATATTAGGAGCAGGGCTGCTCTCTTTCACAGAGCAACAAATCACCTCAGCTTCAGTGTGTATCCTCCTTGTCTTTAATTTTCAGGTGGAGCTCTGTGTGCCTGGCCCTGCCTGCCCTTGCCTGAATTGGTGCTCCATTATTGTGGGGTGACACCAGCCTGCCTGGTGCCCGAGGGCACCCCCAGACCTGCCTGTTCTTGCTTTGGGGGCTCCGCCACCTGCCCAGGACCTCATACCAGCCCTGGGGCTGTCAGCCCCTGCCCCAACGAGGCTGCAGCAGGGCTGGACTCCAGCTCCACACAGCCCAGCCCAGCCTGATCATGGCCCACTTGTGGGCCCACGTCTTGGCACTGGCCCATCCCTGACGGCTGGGAGGTGTCTGGTGCCCTCTGGCTGCCCTGGGGGAGCTGTGGCACATGGTGCCCCAGCCCTGGGTACAGTTTTGGGTGTCCCTAGAGAGCTGTGCTTAGGTGATGGGACCAAGCAGCGGCTTGTCATGAGCAAGTGGAATCACTATGGGCTCTCCTACAGTGGGGACCTCGCATGCCAGCAGGTGCTGGTGTGCTGTCGCCAACATTTTGGGTCTGTCTCCCAGCATTGATCCAAGCCTGCAGGTTGCTGGAGGCGTGCTCATGCCTTTTTCTCACAAGTGGACCTGGGCAGCAAACCCCGTAAGAGTGACAATTTTCTACTAAGGTGATGCAGCCTCTTCAGCCATGGCAGCAGCTGTTCCTCCAGACAGGCTTTGAAACCTTTAGAGGATAAAACCTTAAGAGTGGACTTGGCTGTCTGTGGTGTTAGCACGTTAGCAAGTCAAGAAAAAATATTGGCCTTCCCACAACATTTACCTTTTGACCTGTTAATGCACGTGAAAATTACATGCTGGATTACCATCCTCAGCAGTTTCTCATGTTAGTAGGTCCAGTAACTGTACTTTTCCCAGTTGAATGTTTCCCTCACAGGGTTTTTAGCTTGAAAAGAGAACTACTAAGCCAATGAGAGAGGAGGGCAGGCTCTCTTTTATTTTATTTTATTTTATTTTATTTTATTTTATTTTATTTTATT
>CM021767.1:67000715-67080703 GCA_011076525.1 Nettapus auritus
TTTATTTTATTTTATTTTATTTTATTTTATTTTATTTTATTTTATTTATTTTGATTTTTGTCCTTGGAAGCTACTGGGGGACTGGGACCAAAACCCTAGGTTTTTACAGAAAAGTTAGTGAGTAGTGTATCCAAACCCCTTCAGAGGCAGGTTATTGAGATGGCTGAACCCAGCTTCTGCTAAGTTCCCCCCAGGTGGGCTCTGTTGCTTGTCAGGCTGTCACAGGCTCCATGCATATGGGCTCACTCCTTTATTGCAGGCTGAGCAGTTTCTTTTTATGAAAGTGCCAGGAGATGAAATGTTCAGGTATTTTGGAACACCATGGAAACCAGGAGGTGTTAGAGGTAAAGCCTTTTATGAGAGATGTTTATGCAGACTGTTTGGAGACTCTGTACAAAGATCATGTAATCTATACAACTGCTGCGGTTCCTTTTGTCTTTTTCTCCTAATCTTGGCTTTATACCTTCTCGTGCACTGATCTACATGCTTAGAGCAGTAAGTCACTCCCTCTGCAGAAGGCTATCTTCTTTTCCTTCTGTTCCTCTCTTAAAAAAACCTTTGCAAAACTTTTCCATGTAGTCCTCTTCAGGCATGCTGCATATATCCATTTCACACTTGCACTGTTGCTCTATGTGCTGCTTGCGTGTGTTGAAACCTAGTTTTCTTCAAATTTCAGATTGCACAATTGATTATTAAGTCAGAAGATAACTAGGAGATAACACAGTTGAACAGATCACTGAAGAGTTTTGCAAATACCTTGCCAAACTATCATCTTAAAAGGAATACAAAATGCAATGTGAGTTTTACCTACCTAACAGCAAGGCTTTTATTGCCACTTTGTAACACTCACTTTTGTGTCACTCTTTCTCCCTGATGTCATGTGGGATGATTACACAAATGTAGTTTAGTAAGCTCTGATATATATATGTATATATATATATGCATATTGTAGCAACCAAGAATATTTTTAAAGCCCAATCTTTTTTGTAATTACTCATAATATACTCTTGGCATAGATAGATATTATTCTTTAACATTCCTTATAATTTCTGTCCTGGCCTAGCTTTCAGATCTCACGCTATTGTTAATCTCCACAGTTCAAACTTGCCTAGGCCGAAATCCATCATTGTACATCATTTAATGAGAAATTTCTCAGTCATCATTACTGCAGATCAATAGAAACAAATCCCTGTCTCCTGACTGGTTTAGCTAAATATCTCACGCATGACTGTCTTTCCAATTTGATCCAGTTTAACAGTCTGCTTTTTTTTTTTTTTTTTTTTCTTTTTTTTTTTTTTTTTTTTCTTCTTTTTTTTCCCTCCCCCTTCTCTAATCTGCAGAGACAAATATAAATCTTGAGCCAGACTCCAAGGGGGTTCTCTTGTATGGTCTTCCCTCTGTTTGTGCAAAGTGTTCCCTGATGGACTGGCTGTGACTGCCAGACAAACAGCTGCCTTAGCAGTTGCACTAACAAATAAAAGTGGAGAGAGGCAGGGGCAGTGGAGGGAAGCTCTTTGCCCTTAGGGTCCTTGTTCACTTACTTTACAGAGAAATTCAAAAGCTAATGAGGGCCCATTGCTATCGGGAAAAGGAGAATAATCTGTGATCTTTGGAAAAGAGTGAAAATCAGTCACCACTAGTGAGGGCTTCACATTTGCATATCTTTTCAAGGCTATTCCCGACAGACAAAAGGGTTAGATAAGTAACATAGATTTTCCTTTTAATTTCTTTGCCCTGTAGGCTGGTTGTGGGATTGACATTCTCTCCTTTTTCACCTCTGCAGTTTTCCTCCCCACCAAGATAGGGCACATGAATGTGGTCACAGCTTCAAGGAATTTTTATTTCTATGAAATGGGGCACAAGCAGTCCAGATTAGACAGACATTTTGGGGCCTTGGTGTGTGTCCTTCCTTGCCACCTCAGGCATCCTTTTTTCTTTTTCCACAGCCTTTCCAATTGCTGCTGCGTGCTGTGGTTCTGTGAAACTATGTACAGCTGTTTTCAAAAAGCAGTGTGTGGTCAAGTGTTTAATTTGATGAAGTTTTAGGAGCATGATTTGCATGTGGGAGAAGATTAAAATTTGGTGGCTGGAGTGAGCCACCTGAGCTGACAAGTCTACCTTTTGGTGGACGCTGCTGCCGCTGGGGCAGGGATGATGGCATAGATCCTGGCTCTGAAATTTGAGAGCTTTCCCTCTGAGGCATGAAAATAATCTGAAGTTGGCATCAGTTTATGTTAATGTCTTGGACTGTAACCTTTGGCAGTCTAGGAGATGCTGCCCAACATATCACTCTGGCTGTGGGGGTAACACCTTGGGTCTGTGCACTGCGGTGTGTGTACGGGAGGCAGCTAGCCCTCCTCAGCAAACAATTTCAGTTTTCTGCTGTAAATGCATTGGAGCCCTAAAACTTGGTGTCTTACATCATTACTCTGCATATATTATTACTATTCAGGTGTACATATGTACAAACGTGCATGCTCACATACAGGAAGGATTTGTCTTTACTGTTCATAACCATCCCAGGTATAAAGAAGTTAGTTACTTGCCTCACTGGCAATTATAACGTACATTTTTCTCCTCAAGATATAATAACTCTTATTCATTACTGCCAAGGTTGATAATTCATCTGTATATATTTCTATCACTCTCAAAGGGATTTAAAAGATGAATCCACAGTTTGTGAGGTGCTCTGAAATACACTGCAGTTCAAATAGGGAATTGTAATGGAGTCTGCTTTTCTCTCTTATTCACCACACTTATTCTTCTGCTCATTCATGCTGTTCTCCATTGCAGATCCTAGACTTCTCTGCTTATAATGGTCTTTGGGGTGAAGGAAATGATGTACTGCATATAGATCTAGAATATAAAGGATAAGTTTTATTAATGAACTCTCACAGATTTTGGGTCCCAAGTTCTATGCCAGGATGCAGTTTTATGGAAGAGATACCCTAAAAAAATAATACTTACTATTCCATTGTTTACAGATTTTACAAACCCTCATTTTAAAGCATGGTTTCTAAAGCCGTAAATACTCTCTCCCTGGAGGCAGTTGTTGGTATTTAGGTGAAAAATCCATAGCCTCAAATGACTACTTGTATTTGTTTGACCAATGTGCTAGAAGGAATGTAAATAAGGAGACATTTCAGTATTTTTTTCCTTTGAAAGTCCTGGTTTATGGCATGTTACAGTGACACCTGGTGGAAAAGTTTTGGAAGTCTAAGAGAAAATTCTGTTTTTTAAAACGAATTGTTCATAATGTTTTTGTTATTAATATTTTATTAATTATCTATATTGTAGTAATGGTTGGAGTACATTTGTGCAAGGCATGTACATGGATGTTCAAATGGTCACGTGCAAGAATTATCAGCATCAGTAATCACATTTTTTTTTCAATTATAGGGCAAGTGTTAGTTACGTGTAATTGATAGCAGCCCAATTTCCTTGCCCTAGGAGCCAAATGCCAACATTTTTAAATGGCTGCCAACTTCATCTGGCTTTCAGATGCACCTATATTCCACTCCTAACCAGGATCTTGATCTTGATCTTTCCTTCTACCTCCAACTGCTCCTCCCTATACATCCCCCCAAAACACCAAAGATGGGTTTTCCAGTATCTCAGCCTAGTTCTTCCCATCTGCTGAGCCTTCTCCATACTCATTCCCCAGTCCCATCTGCACCCAGTCCAGGCTCCTGATAACCCCAGATTTGTGAAGGGCTTGCAGAGTCAGAGCAGTGTCTTTTCCCTCCAGTAGGGCAGGAGGAGCTATACTGACATTGTATATGTCTTTGGCCCCCACGTGTTGGCTATTCAGTGTGGCCTGTGGCTTGCCAACCTCTGTAGGTAACACTACAGAGCGGAGGCCTGAGCTCGGTAACACAGTCAGGGAAACAATGTGATTCTCCTGACCTTGACAGTCCAAGAAGCATGGTCACTGGCTGGCCTGGTGGGACCTGACACAAGCTGATGCTGTGCCTCTTGCCACTCCTGCCATGGGCTACCTGGAGTAAATGGCATTGAGAAAAGGCTGAGGAGCACTAGCGCTAGGAGTTCTTTTAGGAGGCATGGGGGAGGCAAGCTGCATGCTTCTTCACAGTTTGTATAGATTTAGCATCACACAGGTATGGTGTCTTTTGTCTCCCCTACTCATTTTGGGGTAACGCAATAAATTAATTCCTTAAAAGAAAAGCAAAAAACAAAAAACAAAAAACTAAATACAATTTGAAATATTTTTAAAATTATATTATTATTATTGTCTTTTAAGATCAAATTCAGACATATTATTTAGTCAGAATACACCTAAACTAGTGATTTAAGGCCATGCCGGGCACTATCCCTAATCTCAGGTGACCACATATTCCAGGGATAGTTTAGGAGTCAGTAAAAGCTAGGGGCCATCCTCCACAGGTGTTTCAGTTGTGGCCATCCTCTTCTGGAGCGTGGCAGAGTTGTGAAGTGTAGATATGGGTTTACCTATGACTTCTGGTCTGGATGCTAGAGTGTTGGCATTGGTACATTTAATTTACTGTATGAGGGTCCTAGACTGCTCCGCCCCCAGAAGAAATCACAGCCTACAACTGCCTGTCACCAGCTCCCTCTTCATTTGTGCTTCTCTTGTGAGCACTGACAAAGCCTCTTCAGCCAAGCTGAGCTGGATTAGCAAAGAGCTACTATTTAAGCATTCAGACTAGCCTGGCTTATTTTGGCTGGAGCTAAGGAGTTTCCTCTTGAGCAGCTTTGCTGGTGGGTTGGATGGGGGCAGCATCCATCTGGAGTGGAGAGGTGACAAACAAATAGGGCAAACTCCCCCTCACCGGCGTACCTGAAAGCTCATGGTCTTACTCTCATCAGAGCTGTTGGCTCCTTTCACCTACCATGCATGGGCACAGCAGCACATGGGGTCTGCTCTGACCCAAAACAGAGGAAACAGCATCAGGTTAATGCTAACCAATTTGTTTCTGTTGGTGCTGGGTTAGCATTAACCAGATTCCCAGACTGGTTCATTGCATGAACACATGAATTGATTGTCAAATGAGTTGGATGTGGGAAGATAAAGGAGCATTTAGGTATGAGAGGGTAGTAGCATTGACAGGATGTGACAGATCTTTAAAATGTTATGTTATTGTGGTGTCTGTACAAATATGTACACAAAAGCACATCATAAACATGCACAAAAATGACAGCATTTATTTATACATATATACATATCTATATATCTGTATATATGTGGATTGATTTCCTGTTGCAGTTTATCAAATTACTCTGGGGGTAGCTCTGCTGGAACAGAAATGTGCTAGAGACTGGAAACAGTGTTTATCTCAAGCTTGAATTCCCTTTCATTTCTTTAATATGTGTCCAACTGCAGATAGGATTCTTCACCTCTCTCCGAATCAGATATATGATTTATCTATCCACTTCCATTTTCTTCCATGACATGGGTACAAAAAAAATATAATTAATTAATATGTTTGGACTGACTGATTAGTGTTCTAAGAAAGTTACTCATCATCAAGAAAATATTTTCTTAGTTATAGCCACTTGAAAATATTTAGAAATAGCTTAATCACAGTAGAAGTGAAGATTAGGGCAGTTTTCTCTCAGGCTTTCCCTGTTTCCATGTTTTTTACAGCACCTGGCTCAATGTGTTACACTTAGTTTCCACTTCACGTTAATGATAACGTGAGGAGATACGCTCATGTAAGGAGATACGCTCGCTGACTTTCATTGGTTGCCTCTTTTGTTTCAGTGGCTTAATAAGAAACTATGAAATAGGTGTTGTGCAATTTCAAGACAAGTGCTCCAGGAAGCTGAAAAGTCATACAAACAAAGGACTAAACAAAGACTTAGAAATATTTAATATATTGAAAAGTAAAATCTCACAGTTGTCTCTCCGTCATCTAGACTTAAAGGACTTTGTATGGCCAAGTCAAGAAAAGAATCAGACTGCCAGATGAAATTGTTCAAGTTATGAGGAACATTTGCCTGTGGGATCATCCACTAAACAGACTTGCTACTTTTTACTTTGTATGGATTTCTGCAGTGTACTGTATTTTCTCAAAAAATTGTCAAAACTTGTGTACAAGTAACTTGGTAAGTTCTGAAAAGTTATTCTTAATCTGTTGAAACGTATCTAGTCATTAACACTGTAAGATTTTATTTTTAATTAATGAATGTATTTGAGTAAAAACAAAGTTTGAAAACTAATATTTTACTTTTGAATTTGTAGAACCAGGTAAAGAAAATATCCCTTTAACCAGGTTGCATGGGTTTTCATGTTATACTTTCATTTCAGCAACTCCTGAAATTACTGTAAATTCTAAAGACCCTGGGCAATGGAGGAGAGCAACCTTTGATCTTTCAGTTTATTCACTTTGCATTTCTGTGTAGTCTGACTTTTCTTACATAAACCTAGAAAAACTCTAAATTCATAAGAAATTGGCTGGGAATCTGTGACTTGCACAATTATACCATACTAGTTTCAGATTCTTTTTTAAATCATCTATGTTTTAAACTGTAGATATTTCTTTAAGAAGTAAGTGGCTAGATCCTTAATCTTATGCTTAGTGTTCCTTTGAGTAGTCGAGTGGAATTTATTATTTTTCCTTCTACTGATGTACAACAAAGATAAGCAAAAACTCCCAAATCCAAACGACAAATCTGCCTCAGATTTTTCAGGAGTTAGCTGCTTGTTTCTATTTACTTGAAACATTGATGTTTTTAGAAGATCATGTACCTTTGCTCTGTAAAAAGGACATTTTGTGCCTTCAGGCTAATTAACTGTGTAAACCTCCTGCAAGAGACTATCACCTGCTCCATTTTGTTTCATACATTTGTCTGACAGTTCCTTTAAAACTATTTCTAACTCTGGCACCAGTGGAAGAGTTAATTGCCTTCCCTGGTGGAAGCCTAGCATGCTATGATAACTTTAATGGGGATCCTTTGATTTAAGCTTAAATTAATTCAGAATAAGAAATAAGTTTTTCTTCCTATCAGCAGGAAGAAAGACAGGAAAATCACATTCATATTCAGTGAATGTATTGTGTTAGGGACTCAGATGAGAAAAATATAATCTTGGAGCCTAAGAGCTGTAAATCTTATTTTTCTCCTTCAATCTACTTGTGTTCACATTTGTTTTGTCACACCTTTATGTGGGTCTGGGGTTCTACCTATTGTCACTTTATGCCTGGTGTGCTGAAATGTCTTCCCGAGGGTTGTCTTGTTAAGGATGTTCTTACTTGCTTGCAGGACCAAACTAAAGAACATTCAACTTTTCAAAGGTTATTAGATACATCCCAAATCTTTTGCACTTCACAGGAGATGACTGGTTTTACACACTTTGAATGATGTGAAAAAAAGAGGCACCTTGGCTGGAAAGCCCTTTTGGCAGCAGAGGAAAGCTGGTCACCATATGGCTGCATACAACCCCTTTAAAAGGAGGCCAGACAAAAGGCACTTAGCTCGAAGCAAAGTCTTTCTGCTCCCCAGAGGTCAAAGCCACTTGGCTGTGTTTTTTATGCCCAACGTATTTATGAAACATTTGTTATTGACTCTGTGAACCAGAACTGGGAGAGGAGGGCCAAATTCATACCTGAGATAATTAAATTAACACTAGCTGATTCTGCCAAGTCTTTGTTTTAGCAGTGCTCTGCAATTAGTCTCAAGTGAGAAGCTACTTGTGTGTCAACAATACATTTTTTCATATGAATAAATGTTAGTCAAAGAAAACTTGTTTTACAAGAAACTGAAATTTCATTATATTTGAAACAAATTATTTTTTTGGGGGGGAACATTTAGACTTTTTGTAAAAACATGTGTTCCTCTTATAGGAAGGAGAACTGGGAATTGCAAACCTTTGCAATGTTAGTGACATCAATGGGGCGGTGAGTAATGGTTTGCTTTGTAATTACCGGTAGTTTACATAACTGCTATTTGGATAATATGGGTACAATGACCATATTGTCAAAGACTTCATGCAAATGTGTACAGTTCTCTGTCTGACATAAGTCAGTAAATTGTGTGCTTAGATTTGGCTCACATTATTAAAGAGACAACTATCTTTTTTGTTTAAAGAAAACTCTGTGTAAAGTGTCCGATTCTCTGCTGCTAGTTGTGTCCAGAATTGTGATCTACAAAATTAATAATCAGTAATTTTTAGAAAGTGAGTCAAAACCAGTGTTCTCTCCAAAATGAAAATCATTAAGACTTCTATTCATCTAGATTTGTACAATTAAATATGCTTATTTTGTTTTCTCAGTGATTTAATGTGAGAAAACTTAAGCTGACAAATGCTTAAAATTCAGAGTTCTATAGGACTTCAAATGTCTGTGCCTGTAGCAGGAGGTTCTTTAGCTTAACATGAGCTTTCCATAGCAGCAATCCTGTGAGGACATTATCTGATGTTCTCTTACTTTTGATTTCATGCACAGTTCATGCTGGTAGTTATATATGTTTTCTTGGAAGAGCTGTGGAGAATTCAGGTATCAGTACTTTCTGCAGAGATTAGCAAGAAGCAACCTCAGCACCTGGTATCTAGCGAGGCTGGGTCATTTATGACGATGGGATAGTAAAAGGCTGTGTTGTCATGACAGTATAGAGTTGACTTGATTAGGTTACTGTGTATCTTTGCTCAGTGTTATTAAGTCTTGCTATATATATATATATATATATATATTTACGAGGGTTTGCAGTACTTGATGTCAGAGTTGTCATGCTTCTAAAGTAATTCCCATCCAGCTTCCTGTTAGAAAGAAAAATGTACAGGAACATTAAAAGGTGGATGGGACAGAATAAACAAGACAGGTCCAGCATCAAATTCAAGTCACATAATATTTATTACGTCTTTGAAAACTCATCATTTTAAAGTCTATGCCTTGCCTGATGGAGAGCAGGAGGCTTTTATTTGAATGGCTTTCCACTGTGCTTGGCTGTGCTGCATAATGCATTATCTGACACTTCTACCCAGTGAACAAGTGTTTCTGAACTGTTCTCCTCACCCTTAGCAGTGGAGTTTCTCTTCTCTTTAAAAATGTGATTTCAAAGCTCCTTTTAAAGCCACCATCTGTCTTTGCAGTGCACACAGGGATGTCAGTTTTGGAATGCAATGGTGAAACTCAGTTGCCCTCTGAAATGTGTGAGTATTGCCTTAACCTTGGCTTTATAGCACTTGTCTCCAGTCCATCAAGTACAATAATCTAACAGCAGATGTGGAAAACCTAATTAGACCAGTATTTCTATGAAAAGATGTAAGGTCTGTATTTTTTTTTTTTTTTTTTCTCAGTACATCTATAATATCTCCACTGGGAAACTAATCATAGAATCATAGAATATCCCAAGTTGGAAGGGACCCACAGAGATCAACAACAATAATTCTTAGTGTAGGAGTTGCCTGTAAATTCAGAGGTTTAAATTGTATGTGCCACACAATATGGGGACATTTTACAGTTTATTCAGCTCAACCACTTACCCAGATTTTCAAGCACTGAGAAAGAACTAGTGATTTTCAGGATTTTACTCTGCTGGGGACTATATCTGATGTAAATGTAGCTAATGTCTTCACTAGGTTGTTTTCTTGTTTTTATTAAACCAGACGGGGAAGAATTATCATGAGTCTAGGACAACTGCCATGAGTTTTTAATCTGATCTTTTTGGACCTGAAATACTGAAGCTCATTCAGCCTTGGCATTATCTTAATTATGGCTTTTTTTTTTTTTTTAATTATTATTATTTTTTTCCCTAAGTGTGGGTTTTCCTTTTTTCACTACTTATCAATGATAAGATTTTTGAGTATAGTATCACTGTAAGAAATTTCTAATTAATTGATATTATCTGTTAAAATACTCTGTGATTATATTTATGCTAATCCTGTGTTTCACTAATTTGCAGAACAAGACATACATCAGAGCATGTGAGGTAAGTTAAATGCTATAAGATTGATACAAACAAACAAAAAAATCATAATTTCAGTTCTTACAATGTTCATACAGTGCTAAGAAATATAATGCAGATACACAAGCTTATTAATCCCAGTCTAATTGTTTTGTGTTCCCTGAAGCTGAATAATGACTTAAGTATTTGAATATACAACCTCTTCTTCCCAGCATGTTTGCTAAGGGCATGTTTACATTGAAGACTGCTCTGTAGCAAGGAGTATTGCTTTAAAGAAAGCAATCTAATCTCACCAGCATAGGACACAATAGAGACACACTTCAGCTATTTTCTGGGCTCTCCCAGGGATCTTGTTCCATTCAATTTTTCATTGATACTGTCAAGGATAAACCAGAGAGAATGCTTATTCAGGCTGGTATGGCATTGGCTGAGGAGAGGTGGAAGCTAGACTAGAAGGAGTGGGAGCTAGACTAGAAGGCAATACACGCCTTCTACATGATGGGGTAGAGGATATGAAATAAATAAAATATAATTCAGTAAGGCACAACGTGTTACCCTTTGGAAAGAGAATGCCTGATATGTGCTGCAGATGGAGTGGCACTTACTTTGATAAGCCTGAGACAACAAAATGCTTTTGAGGAGATGGTGCCTTACAGAGGCCTTTTAACTTGAACACAGAGTATAGGATGGGACAGTGATGATTGCAGGACAGTGGCTGGCACTGCTGAGGCCAGTTGTTGTATTTAGGTAGAGGCAAGCTGGCAGTGGAGGAGCTGGAGAGGGTCCCAAGAAGAACACAAACCTGCTGGGAGACTGGAAATCTGATTGAAAGGATTGATTTTTTGGGGTGGTGGTGTGCTTCTTGACCTATGAAATTGTGAACATGACAATAGTTTACAGGTTAGCTAAATGGCTTACAGATGAAATGGTTTTAGAGCATAGGAACTATCCAAGAAGTAACCAACTTCTGCAGAAACACAGAAATTGTGTTTTTGTTTGTTTGCTTTGCTTGTCTGGCCATACAAAATGCTAATGTTAGATTCACAAATTCTGTGAAGGCTTTTTGGGATTATTCTTATGCTGGATCAGCTGGCTCACTTGACTCCCTGTGTGGTCAGGTGAGCACCAGATCACTGCCTGCAGGGGATCAGGTCGTAGCAGTCCTCAGGGAAAAGGAGGAGGCACAAGAATGGGACTTTTCCTTTGGCATTGGCTCTGATCTATTGTCTGACTATACTCTAGGATAAAAGCCTGATGGTATTACTCCTGTTGAATTGTACCTCTCAGCTAAGAACAGGGGAATGCCTCTGAATTCAGTGGGAATATGTACAGGAAGGGGCAGTTCCTATAGATGTAGAGCTTAGGGATATGGTTTAGTGGGGACTGTCAGTGTTAGGTCAGAGGTTGGACTCGATGATCTTGAGGTCTCTTCCAACCTAGAAATTCTGTGATTCTGTGATTCTATGGAGAATATATGAGGATTTCTTGTTTTCAGGCAGAGCAGATGGCAAATTTCTCTCAAAATTTCTAAGGGTTGAAGCTTCTGTAATCCTCTTACCTAAAGCAAAAATTGGATTTATGGTTCTGACAAAGATCAGAAGAAGAAGGAAAAACGATACAAAACACAAATGGTTGAAAACATTTGTGTTAAATGAAGCAGAAAGCATGATGAATCAGCTTGTTAAACTGACAAAGTGATCTCCTGCAAATTAAACAATACTTGGTTGTAAAGACTAGCTGCAATTTACAGCTGATAAGTAATATTTACTTATACCCAGACCTTTGCCTGCTAGTAGTCATTGTAATTCACTTGGAAGTATTTCATTTCTCTGAACATGAAAACATTGAAAAACATTTGAAATGCTTGTACTTGGCAGCTAATGCCTAGATTTAAGGTAACATATATAGGAATATACTGCTAAGGAGGTTTTGAAATCTATCTCAGCAGGAACTGACTTTTTTGAAGTCAAAGTTGTATGCCTTATCAGTGTCTGAAGGGTGGCAGAAGTGGATATCCTGGAGTCTTAGAAAGAGTGCAATTGAGGAAAATCACTCAGTTAATAAAATGAATTACCTCTGAATGGTCTAAATGTTAATTATCATTCGAAAGATGGCAGCTGTATGAAGCAAATTTCAAAATGTATAGGCCAAATAAACTCACAGAGTAAAATGAGCCCAAATAAAATGCCTGTCTAGAAAAAAATGAAACCTTCACTTCTGAAATTTTTTGAATTTCCTGGAGACTCAGTCTTAAAAGTGATTTTTAAGATACTGTGATGCATCTGGGAAATGTTACTACCTCTTTTTATGTTCTCTACCTATAAAACAGGGTAATGCTACCTCTAGGTTCCCTACTGAAACCTCTCAGAAGTGTTCTGTTCCTAGGATGTGAGTGTGTAGGACTCACTGCCCTGGGGGTATTGTCATGATTTCAGCTTGTAGACATGATTGTAGCAGAAGTAGTAACTACTGCTGAGGAAGAGTGAATTAGCTGGGCTGCTCTGACAAGTTAATGATTTCAACCATTTTGCAAATTCTCTGGAATTACATTTGTAAAAGTATGCTTCATTCATGAGAAATATATGAAGTAGGAAAGAGTGAAACCCCAAATGAAGAATACATCGCCAACAAGTTTTTTTTAAAAAATATTTTCTAAATCCATGGTTGTCACCAAATTCTTTTTCCAGCTTTAACACAGCTCCGTATTTGTACTTTCCTCAAAGGGACAGTGTGTAAGGACAAAAGGCTTCATTCAGTGCCCAGTGAAGTTGGTAGAATGGCCCTCAGGAAAGTCTCTGGAATAAAATTGTGGTACTGCCATTTTAAAAAAATAAAAACAATTATTTCTACAAGATTTTAATGTATTCAAAATGTCCACAGGGTTTCTATGTATTTAAAATGTATGCATTTCTACAAAACTAACCAGTGAGTTCTGTATCCTATACAGACAATTTCCTGTAAGTTTGGCTGTAGCCGTGCAGAGGACGCATACGGTATTGAAGCACAAGGTAAGCCTAAACATAGTCCTGTGTCTAACTCACAGTCTGATGAATTCCATTTTAAGATTACAGCCTTGCTTTGTGATCTGGATTTCTTTGGAAAAAAATAGGCATGTCTTGTGTTTATTGATTCATTGGAAAGCTATCATTCTCTTCTTTTTTTCTTATAACAAATAACATGAAGTTAAATTTGCTTTACAGTAAAACATTTTTCCCCTCCTTTTCACGGACTTGAGACTTTTTGAATCCATTTTCAACTTCTTAAGGTGGTGCTTTATAGAGCACTCATCCTTGACCTGACTGTTACATTGAAATCATTGCCAAAATCTCCTGTGCCTTAAATGGTAATAATTAGGCTAATACAGTGGTATTGAAACAGGTTCCATGCAAATCCTCTCTTCAGAGGTTTCCCATACTTTCTCTACTCAGCAGACTTTTACTAGGTACCTATAACTAAAAGTGCATTTACCCAAGTGCAGATCTGTAGTCACATTTGCTCAGTTTGAGCTTGGCCCGTTCAAGCTTTTTTATCAAACTACTTTTAAAATGTCATATGATTCATTCACCAACAGTTTAAATATATTGTTGTTTGAGTTTTTGTTGGCTTCACAGCTATTAGATGGATGAGGTAGTAGATCCAGAGTTTACCATGAAAGGAGTTTTCTCACTATTGTGTATGTTCCCCCTCAGAATATTTGAACAATCCTGGAGCACCATTTGCATCTACCATTGGAAGCCACAATGTCACACTAGGTTGGAAGCCAGCTAACATCTCTGAGGTTAAATATATTATCCAGTGGAAGTTCAATCAGCTCCCTGGGGACTGGAGATACACTGAGGTAAAGAGGGAAAATGCCTTTTACTTTGCAAGGGAAAAGGTTCTTCGAATTTATAATCCATTCCTCCTTCACTGGGGGTGGGGGGGTGGGGAAGAAGATAATTTATTAATAGAGTGTAATCATGTCAAAAACATGCAAGGAAAGAAAGTAACAGCCAGATTTTGCAACAGAAGTGCCTGTAATTTAGTGGTGAATCAAATGGCTCCTTTACTGTTTTCTAGCAGTTTGCTAAGACTGGTAAAACATGCTAGGATTCCTAATGTACTTGTAGGGCAAAGGTTATGTTTATTGTCTGCTCTTTGCTTTATTTTAGAAAATAATTTGATAATATATTAGACACATAAGAGAGGTTTGTGAATATCATGGATGGCATAGAGAAGCTGAGAACTGAACAATTATTCCTCTTCCTTCAACATAAGAACTAGGGACCTTGGTGGAAAATTCAAAATAAACACACAAAGGTATTTCATTGTAGAATATTTAGTTAAGATGTTCAGCTGTTTTCTGACATGTGTAGATGTCAAATTACTAATTTTAAATTAATAAATATTAAAATTATTTAAATTACAAAATAGGGTTCAAAAAGTGACTGGACAATTTAATGGAAGAAAAAATTGAGTTCTACTAAATATAAACATTGCAATTTTTTGATCCATACTTATAAAATGTCAAGACTGTGATTATTCTAGAGAAATATAATTGCAAGCTATTTTTATTTTTATTATGGATGTGTTTATACATTGATATAGGTAGTATCTGAAACTTCGTATACAGTCAAAGACCTTCAAACCTTCACAGAGTATGTTTTTCGAGTAGTTTGGATCATAACATCTCAGCTACAGCTCCATTCTCTGCCAAGTCCCAGTTACCGGACCCATGCTTTTGGAGGTAATACTGTTAATCACTTCTTTCAGGGCCATATCAGAAACATTTAGGTTTCCTTGTTGTTTCTTGCTTTCTGTACAGAAAAAAAAAAAAAAGAAAAAAGAAAAAAAAAGATTCTTAATCTAAAGATCTATGTTTGTTGTCTGCTGGGTAGCTGAGGAAGACTAAGCTAAAATACTATAGGCTCTTTGCATTTGAACTAAAAGATTTAGGACTCTTTGTGGCTTCTGGTTTTAAAAATGTAAACAGAAAAGTATATGGTCAAAATGTAAGGACACATTGAATACAACTTTCTGAATGAAATACAAATGTTTTCCTGGACCTTTAAGAAAAAACAGTTTTTTTTTTTGTTTGTTTGTTTTTTTTTTTTTGTTTTTTTTTTTTTTTTTAACAACGTCAGTTAATTTGCTCATATTTTAAAAATCTATGTATCTACAACAGAAAGATGGAACCTCCCTGTACCTTGTTATTGTGACACAGAAATTACATTAATAATATTCCTTAGTTAAGACATCAGTGATATGAGAAGATAAATGAAATTATAGTATTTGAATATAATTTCCTGGCCTGTTATTGTCTTACAGATAGCATATGATGTCATGGTCATGTTATTAACATTTCATGGAACTGAGATTAAAAAATATTTTACTTTGCATTGATAATATTTCTTTTGGTGATATATGCAATTTCATATTGAGAACTATATATACCCTTGAGTAAGGCATTAGGGGAGGTGTCATAGCATTTTAGTTTGCATGGCACTGTGTACATAATTTCATAGAAAAAAAAATATATTTTTCATGATTTTAAGTTACTTTGTTTTCCAGCTTCACTGAGCTTAATTCTGAAACATTACTGCTGCAGTATTTACTTCTACTTCTAAAAGTCTTGTTCATGTTCATATAACACATACTTTTTTTTTTTTTTTTTTTCCATCTTACATCTCCTGTTTAGAAAAATAAAATTAACAAACCCTCAAGATAGAAGGAAAAAACCTCCATGGTTTCTACGTTGTAGATTGTGACAAATCCATCTGATTAGAGAATACGCTATAGGGAAAAGTGTATGAAAGCTGGGACTTGGCTCTCAGCAGATTCCCAAGTTTGCTGTTGTGGGGATCACAGATATGTGAGAAATTAGATGTTCTCCAACCTTGTAAGGCTTGGTCTGCTTCATTTTTTCTTTTTACAACAAGGTCACTGTATAGATACCAAATAAACTTCAGTGAAAATGTGATGTGGACACGGCACTGAAAAGGCATAATTTAGAAGATTCGCGGGGCAGACTGTTCTTGTTCTGTTCCCTGTTCCGTGGAGCAAACTGAGATATGAGAATGAAGAGTTGAAATGTTATACATTCAATATGGGAACTTAGTTGTCTTCTGCAAAATACAAGGAAGCTAGCTTTTCTTCACGATTCTTTAGAAACTGTTCTGGTCCTAATGTATAACTTTTCAACAACTTATATAATATTTATTAATTATTTTATAATAATATTATCAGGAACAACATAACCAGGTATAAAAACTAAAACAGTACTTGAAAAAATGAAAAACTATTCATGTCTTAAATGCCAAAACAGTGTCAATTATTTCTGTCTTTTGCAGCTCCTACTACAGCTCCTATCATTAAAGATATTCAGAGTTCAAGTCCAAACACTGTTGAAGTTAGTTGGTCTCCACCACTTTTTCCAAATGGATTGATTATTGGATATAACTTGCTCCTGACCAGTGAAAATCATAAAGTGTTGAGAGCATCAAGAGGGCATAGCTTTCAGTTCTACTCTACCTTCCCAAACAGCACTTACAGGTACAAAAATAAAAGATAACCAACATGGCCAAGAGTGCTGTACCACTTCTTGCCCAGATATAAGAGGGTATGCCTGAATACCACTTCTGCACAATTGTGCTGCTTACTTATGTTCTTGCCAAAAGCGAAGGTACCTTCATTGAGATAATGAAGTTATTCTGGTTGGGTAGGCTGCTTATATTTATATAGAATCCAGGTGGGGAGGAAGGAAAAACAATCTGATATAGGACCAATAAGCTGCATTTTCTTATCTTTATCTTTATCTTTATCTTTATCTTTATCTTTATCTTTATATATATATATATGAAGATTGTATAGCATGTTTTCAGTGTATTCAGGGAGTGATAGAACAGTCCTCTCTATTTAAACATTAGAAAAATTTCCTTCATTTTTGTTAAACACCAGGGTCTGCATTCTAGTTCACTGGTAAATACAGATCTTCTTTTGAAATGAAATTGAGTTGTTCTTCTGAGTCTAAAATTCCATTTGAAATTTTCACTTAGAGGATATTGCTGTTGCTTCACCTTTCAAATCTAGAGAAAGCAGATTCTGGTTGATTATATTTTTATTACAAATTTCCAAGAACATTTTATTTAAATGTATGTTTTCCAAAAGGAAAACAATTCTGTAGCACCTGCCCTTCTTTATAAAATGCTTCTCAATCAATCTCTCAAAAGAAACCACCAAACCAAAACCTCTCTCTTTGATTTACCATAGGTTCAGCATTGTAGCAGTTAATGAGGCTGGTGCTGGACCCCCTGCAGAAGCCAACATCACAACACCAGAATCCAAAGGTACAGGACCAGCAGAGTCCTTATCACTGTCTGTATCTGGGGACAAAATCGCATTCACTGGGTTGTCGTGTACCTTGAAGAAGAGAACAATATTTAGACTGCAAACAGAGCACAACAAGGAGTTATACACTGAGGAACTAATAGCACATCAGAGACAGTCCTGTTCTTTGGCTGTAGCATTATTGGGTTACAGAGCACAGTAATAATCTGACATGTTGGTAGGGCCAAACAAATTCATCTTGGGTTGTTCTACAGGTGAGAAACACATCAGTGGTCCAAGGCAGTGACTGAGAAGACATACTTTCATTTTCTACAAGATTTTGATAAACAACATACTTCTTTTAATAATACTGAATATATCATATTAAAGTCTCCTGTCAAAATGTCCTCAGTAATCTCATGCAAAATATGTAGAAGTGCATTACCTTTTTTGTTGTTTTTATTGCTGTTTTTATTTTTACTATATTCACTTGTAATAAAAATAATGATACACTATAAGTATCACTCAAAAAAATTACAGAAATATTTATTAGTTGCCAGAGAAAGGTTTATGCTGACATAAATCACAAATGAGAATGAATTCACTGTTATGAAAATGTATCTTTAGAAAAGAAAACATAAGACTCTTCCTTTCCTGAAGATATTCCTGTTGTCAAGTACTTGGAAGTTCTTAACCAAACTCTAGCAAACACTTTAAGTCTGTCTCTAAATCTAAAAATCAGTAGTCATTTGCTACATGTTGGATAAATTAATCCTTTAGCTTCAGTGGTGCTTTTTCAAAAATATGCCTTAAATTTTTATGTAATAGCTCAAGTTAGCTAACACAGTTTTATGTCCTCATTTGGAGGCTCCATAGAGGTGGAGAGCTTGCTGACTATACTCTAGAGCTTGGTGACTCTGAGCCACAAACATTTGTGCCATTTGTAAAATATCCAGACTAGTACATCTGATTGGGTTCATTAAGTCAAGTCAATTTGCAACCAGTTAATTTAAGACAGAAAACAACAGACAACAGAACACCTTCTCGTGTGGGGAGTCTTTCCCCCATCCGCTTCCTAGTTGCCACTTAAAACAGTTGATTCCTGTGAGTTGCACCAGTGTGCACTTTTTGTGTGTGCTCACGTGAACGGGATCTCCCCTTTCTGCATGTATCACATTCAGAACTGGTTCTACTGGATCAGAGAAAGAATCCAATCTGTGGGCTAAACTGTGAGAAATTTTGCTGGAAAAGAGATGAGGAAGTGACATTTGTCTCTTATACTAGGTACAAAGGTAAATGTACAAAGGAAAATGCTGGGTGCTGCACTTGGGACAGGGTAGTGCCGGACACAGGCACAGGCTGGGAGAGGAGTGCCTGGGGAACAGCTCATCAGAAAGGGGTTGGGAATGCTGGTGACAGCAGGTTCAGTGTGAGCCAGCAGTGTGCCCTGGCAGCCAGAGGGCAAATGGCACTGAGGGGTGCATTAAGCACAGCACAGCCAGCCGGTCAAAAGAGGTGATGCTTCTGCTATACTTAATATTGGTGTGGCTTCACCTTACACATTGTGTGCAGTTCTAGGCTCCACAATGTAGAAAATATGTTATGGTCCCTGAAAGCATCCAGAGGACAGCAACAAAGCCTGTAACAGGGCATGAAGGCATGTCCTGTGAGGGGAGGCTGAGGGCACTTGTGTTGTCTGCACTGGAGAAGAGGAGGCTGAGAGGCAACCTTGTTGCTCTCTGCAACTCCCTGAGCAGGGGAAGTGGGGAGGGAGGTGCCGGCCTCTGCTCCCTGGTCACTGATGGCAGGACATGAGGGAACGGCACAAAGCTGCATGCAGGGAGGATCAGGCTGGGCATTAGGGAAAATTTCTGTACCGTGAGGGTGGTCAAACACTGCAACATGCTTCCTGGAGAGGTGGTTGATACCCTGTGCCTGTCAGTGTTCAAGAGCAGTTTGGATAATGCCCTTAATAACATGCTGTAACTTTTGGTTAGCCCTGAAGTGGTCAGGCAGTTGGACTCAATGATCTCTGAAAAGTCCCTTCCAACTGAATTACTCTACTTCATTTTACTAGTGAGACTATTACCAAAATGACTTGTAGTGTCTGTGTCATGTGAGAAATGCAGGCAACACAGACTATTCAGATTATCCATGAATGAATTAAGACAGCATTTAATCAGTCTTATGATACCCATGTGAAGAAGTGATCACTGATAGCAGGAATTTTTTTAAACTAAAAAAAAAAAAAAAAAAAAAAAAAAAAAAAGGAAAGGAAAGGATTATTTGTAAACTGAAATTACCCATATTCAGACTTAAAATAATGTATCTCTTCTTAAAATGAAAGTAACTGCCTTGTAAATCAATTTAGCATGGAATACATTAAACTTTCAGGAACCTGAGATTCGGAAGCAAGGATAGCTATCTCTTCCAGAGTTATGTATAGCCCAGACAGAAGGTAAACACTTCCTGCAGAGATTTCTGTCTAAGATACTTGGGCTCAAATAAGAAGAAAGTCAGTTTATGTGACCAAAGCTCTCTTTTTTGACCTTAAAATATTTGTATATATTTATCATCTACTTTGAAGAATATAACATTATCCCATTATCATTATTTATCAGTGAAAATTACTTGTTCCTTGAAAAATTCATGGGCTAATCTGATGATATACATGAATAGATGTATTTGCTTTGCACTTTCCAAGCTACTTGGGATAATAATATAGTTTGACTGCAGTTTTCAAAGAGGCCAAGGGGAGTTAAATATCCAGCTTCCACTGGATTTCAGGGTGAGGTGGATGTTGTGTTCTTTTCCTTGGGAATCCTTAGGTCCTCATTTGCCTCAGCTCACTTTCCTTCACTAAGGACTCTCATGTTACAGGAAATAATGGTGTGAAATTCAGGTAGGTGGTTCATTCTCACCCTGTACAAGTAGCCAGATGGTGTTGGTGTAATGGTGAATAACTCTACCCACTTGCAACACCCAAAAACGCTCAAAGAGATTAGGTTCTAGTCAGACATTGCTACCATAAGAATATATGTGTGTATGTATATATGTGTTTGCATATGCATATGCATTTCTGTTAATGATGTGTCTGACTTAACATTATTTTGTGCTGCAGTCATCTGTCTAAATTCTGAATTTCTCCTTTTCTTTTTTTTTTTTTTTTTTTTTTTTTTTTAGTTAAGGAAAAAGCAAAATGGCTCTTCCTATCCAGGAACCAGTCTTTAAAGAAAAGATATACAAAACATTTTGTGGAAGCAGCCCAGTGCCACCAAAATGGTATGATACACCACAACATTACAGGTAAAATTTCATTAGGCTCTCTCTCTCAAGTGTAACTTATGCCTCTGAGTTTGGCAAGGGCAGAATCAACCTCACCTAGTCTGAGAGAGTATTGGCCTCCCTTCATAATCAGTGGCGAGAAATGGGAACTTTCAGGATGTGATTTGACCTGTTTGAAATGACAGGCATTAAGATGAGATAAATTTTTCTCCCCAGTGTTACCTCTTCACTGAATCTAGGCAGCTAGTTCAGAGGTGAACTTTTATATAGTAGATGTACAAACTGAGGTGAGGTGAAGCCAAAGCAGATGTTTCCCTATGACTGATGATTGCATTTTCTAAGCATGAATATGAGGAAGTAAAGTGGTTCAAGATAAAGACTTAATACAGTGTCAAAGGATACTGGCTGAAGTGTATACTAGTGTTTTATGTTAGCAAGTCTGGGGCACATTGCTTCTGAACAAGACATTTAAGTAGCCTAAATCACCAGACTACCATGTTATCTCAAATTATTTGCCACTGTAAGGTCTGTTACCTACACTGGTGCTGTATGTGGTCCTTGGAGACAGTGTGGAAATCTGAGTTTGTCTTCTGCAGTTCACAGAGCCACAAAGATGCCAGAGAATGAATGTTGCCCCAGATTAAATACTCTGTGATAGTACAGGAGTGGCACAGATAACGTCTAGCTTAAATTAGAGTACATGGGGCTTTGTGAGCATATACAAACTGCATCTCTTTGCCCTGGAGAGGAGGAATCAGTGTCAGTTGGTTTGCATTTTGTATATTCTTTTTCTGTCTGATTACCTTTGTGAAAGGCAATTGTCTACAGTAGTATCACTTACATAGGAGATGGGAAAGTTTCGTTATCTGAATGAGGACTAGAAGTGGAGGAGAGAAAAAGTTAACTTTTCTCTTATGAAGTTGGGTTGCAGGTTGAAAAGTACTTCTTTTCAAGGCAATTAGGAAAAAGTAACTGAAAAATTGAAGCATATTTCTTATACTATTTGTGTGCACATATTTTTCTATTTTTTTAGGAATTTCAGTGAGTGTTTATCAGCAGGTTGTCTATTTTTCTGAGGGGAATTCCATCTAGGTGAAAGGAGCTGCAAATATGTCTGACACATCTGATGTAATGCTCTTTTATGCTGGCTGGGGGAATATAACATCAATCTCAGTAGACTGGCTTTACAAGAGGATGTACTTTGTCATGAATGAAAAGGTAGTGTTCTGGGGCTTAATTAATTTCTTATTTTATATGAACCACTCCTATAATTTAATTTACTTGTGAAATTCTGTTTTATGTTTATCATACACAAAATATAATTGTAGAAATAGAGTTTTAACTTCAGTAATATCCACATATTTCACAGATTAAAAAAAAAAAAAAAAAAAAAAAGAGGAATATCAAGTCATATTTAAAGCAAACAGGTTATACAGAACTCTGTCTCCTTGTCTTATTTTTTTCCCTCAGGACAGAAAACGCTTTAGTTTTTATTGCTTTATTTTTTTGAGACTGGCTTCATGTCCAGCTCATCCCCAATGTTAATGACTTTGTTCCTGTTATTGAGTTCTGTATCTACCTTGTTCTGTTACTACTGTTCCTCAGGAAGATGGTGTGGTAACTAGTCAATGGTTACAACGCTCTTCATAGATGGCAAAAGAAGTTCAAGAGGGAAAGTGATGACAGCTACTGTTACTGTTTACTACTGTTTACTACTGTTTCTACCTGCAGTAAAATTATAGATAGCAACTCTGCACTCTATTCCCTACTGGTGAAACATCACTTAGAGATTTTACATGTACTTTTGTGTTGCTCTAATGCACAAAGGACTAGAAAGCTGCCCTAAATGGTTAGTGTTTTGTTGTTGTTTGTTTGCTTATTTGTTTTTGCTAGCTTCTTGCTGTTCTCATAGTGAGAAACTTAGTAGTGAGAAAATAATGCAAAAGCAACTGTAGAGGAACACACTGATAGCAGAGCTTTCTGAAGCCATTGCAGGTTAGAGAAGTCCTAAGGAGTTGCCCCCAGCATCAGAAAAGCACTTTCTTCTCTCTTAGTCTTACTGTACTAGATCATTTTCAAAGCACAGTTTGTCAATACCCTAAAATCAGGCTTCTCCCTCCAGCTCAGAGGCAGGAATCTAAGTTGACTGGCAGACAGCTCTTTCAGGGTAAGCTGTCATGGATGTATTTGTACATGCTACACTGATACACCTGAGTGTTTGACAACACAGGAGCTCAGAAAGACATAGGATTGTGAGAAAGGTATTTTGTTGTTGGGTTCACCTGAATGAATCTCCAGTCAGTTTGTTTGCTTGTTAGCAAATGCCCTATGCATCAGTAGTTTCTCTTCTCATTCCCCAGATACATGTTTGTCAGTTAGAGAACTGCACAGCAGCTGAAGACATCACTCCTCTTTATGTGACATCCCCTAGGAAGGTTGTAGCTGATCCCTATAATGGGTGAGTGTCCTGTGAGTGTTTGGTGTCAAAGGCGCAATAAAGCTCCTCTAATTGTCTCCACTTCAGTAATCATCTAGTTCCTGTTTCAAACTCTTCCCTTACCAAAACATAAGTGCAATGGCAACAAATAACAAACAATAAAACTGTTGGAACAAAAGTGACACCTTGCAATATTGTTTCTGCATTTTCTTCCCTAGGGTGTTATCAGAGGAGATAAAGTATTTCCCATGCAGAAATCTGTTTTTTAGACATTTGGTGCATTTACATATATAAAGCTCTTTGCATTTTAAATGTTCATGATTAATACCTGAGGTATTATAGAAAAATATTCTCTAGTGATCTGCCAACCAGATCCCTAGAAGGTAAAAAGTGATGTGCTTAATTCTTCTAGGATGTATATTATTAACACCAAAAGCATTTTTTAATTGTCTGCATTAAGTCAGGCACATCTTTGAGCTGTTAAAATATTTGTGACTCATCTAATAGAGTTCTTGCACTGTAGTTACTTGGGTACATTTTGCTCCACGGCCAGGTATATTTTCTGTCTCCTGGAGGATGGTATATACAGAGCAAACCTTCCACTCCTTCCTGACTCTGCCTCTGCAGCTTCACTAGTTGCGAAATCCAGTGCTCTTAGAGACTTCGTGATCAACTTCCAGTCTAAGAGACTTATTTTCTTCAACAAAACAGAGACTTATTTTCTTCAACAAAACAGAACAGGCCTTTGTGTCGGGTTTTCTTGATGGTTCAGAATTTCATATGCTGCGGTCGCATGTGATGCTTGATGACATGGAGAGCTCTGTTTATGAAGATAACGTATTTACTGTCACGGATGGCCAGGCAGTTTTCCAAGAGGAGGTCTCTCCAAACGGAAAGTATAGCTTCAATGAATATGTTGTGGATTGCAGTTTGGATTGTGCAGAGCGCTTTGGCTTTGGCAATTTGCTTTTCTATGGGGAATCAACTCAACCTTTTCCTTTACCAACTCCTCCTTGGTTTGTCACAGTGCTATTTGGATTGCATCAAGCTGTGATTAGCTGGAGATCACCTGAACACACTATTGGAACCAGTAAGCTCAGTTTTATTTCCTGAAAGACCAGTCCTTTTCTTTGTAGGGGAAAAACTTCCTGTGTTTTCCTGTCCTGGATGTTTGACTTTAGTGACTTCGATAGCCAGTTCTGCTGGAAGATTTACCTCAGTTTGAAAAATTTAACTCAAGATTTGCCAGTAAAATAACCAAAATGTCTGCATAAATTAAAAAAATATATATATATATATGTGAATCTGTCACTTGCAAAGGATTTTAAGCAAGGCTCCACCTTAACCAAGGTGGAGGGGCAGTAATGTTTGCTGATGGTATCACAGATAAAATGCATGCCAGTGACTTAGTGGCTTTTAATCAGTGCTATAATCTACCTGATTGAGGAAAATTTTGGTTCTTCCAACTTCTTTCTTCATGGGGAACTGAGCCACTACTCTTGGTTGGTCACAGAAATGGAGAATATATATTTTTAATTCATCCCTTTTTTATTTCTTCTGGCACTGGCATTTTTGAAATGAACTTCCAACTTACAAACATAGTTTTCTCAAAGAACACATATCTTCCACTACAGTCATCTATTCTGCAATAACATAATTGTTTGCATCTCACAGGTCCTTCTGCTTGGCAGAACTGGACTTATGATGTGAAAGTGTCATCTCAAAATCCTTCTGAGGAAGAACAGGTTGTCTCAAACATTAGTGACACCAGGTTTATTGTGAAGGAGCTGGCTGGCTTCACAGAGTATGAAATATCTGTCAGAGCTGTGTCTCCTGCTGGTGAAGGGCCATGGTCAGAATCATTTAGAGGCATGACATTAGAAGAAGGTGAGAATTTCTATGTCATCCAGGAGAAACGATGAATGAGTCATGTGTACAGCTTTCCACCTGGTGAAGTCCAGGCTTTGAGTAAAGACTGTAACTAGAGGGGCACAAAAAGGATTATATTAGAAACATTTACAGGATAACTGAATTTGCATTTAATTAAATAACAAGATTCTCAAACTACAACGACGGTACTACATACTATGTATTTATTATTCATATATTTATATTTTTTTTTTTCTAATGCAAATACACTATCAAACACATTTTTGATACATGGAAAAAAAAACAGTTATACAAGGAGTGCTTTGTGCTCTGTAAAGCACTTTCTATTATGAAGTGGTTTGAGCAGTATTTTAAGTATTAATAGTTTACAGGAGAGTGCAGGCTCACTAAAAACTGAAAACCCTTGGTTTTAATGGAGATACTGGGAGAAATGGGCATGTGCACAATGTCTGGGATTAGTAGATCTTGGAAATGCTTTTTGATACCTATTTCACTTGTAATAACGTATGTCTGAGGGGAAAAAATTCTATTTAATGTACTGAGCTAAGAGTTGAAATCTGGGATTTTAATTGACTTTGGTAAGCAAGGTCCAAACCTGCAGTAGTGTTTAGGTATCTAATAGGGTTCCAAATTGTCTTATTATTCTGGGTCTAAAACTGACTTGAATCTGTAACTTTCTCAAGTTGTGATATGTTCATGCCTGCCTTCTTTGTCCATTATTCCTTAACGCAGGCCAATTTTAACTATGTACTTCTGTAATTTCCCAGAAACAGGAACCCCTGCTAAGATAATTAAAATACAAATATAATAAATTAGCTGTTTGTTGGTGTGCACAGCTGAAATTTTCTTTCTTTACCAGCTGAAGAGGAGGCATATATATTGGCAGTGGGGGCTGAAGGGCTCTGGAGGCAGTGGCTGGACAGCTATGGACCAGGAGAATTCCTTTCACCCGATATAAGAAATATTTCAGGTAAATACCAAACTTAGTGTTGCTGCTGCATATTGGCATTTATGAGGTCTTCATAAATTTTATCAATTGAAAGGCAAGAGCTTTCATTGCAGCATCTACACTGGAAGGTGTAGTGAAGCAGCTTCACTGAGCCAAGCCTTTGAGTCCATCCTTTTTCTTCTACTTTCTGGATCAAATTAGTCCTTAGTGAAATGCTACTGATCACAGAATCATAGAATGGTTTGGGTTGGGCCTTAAAGATAATCCAGTCCCAACCCCCTGCCATGGGCAGGGACACCTCCCACCAGATCAGGTTGCTCAAAGCCCCATCCAGCCAGGCCTTGAACACCTCCAGGGATGGGGCATTCACAGCTTCTTTGGGAAGCCTGTGCCAGGGCCTCACCGCCCTCTGAGTGAAGAATTTTCTCCAAACACCTAATCTAAATATCTTCTCTTTTAGTTTAAAACTACTCCCCTTTGTCCTATCGTTATCTGCCCAAATAAAAAGTTACTTTCTATTTGTTTTATAAGCACCTTTTAAGAATTGAAAAGTTGCAATGAGGTCTCCCCAGAGCCTTCTCTTCTTCAGGCTGATACTGATGTCATCACTGTTACAGCAGAGCTGAAATCAGTTCTCTGAACCAAATGGTTTTGGTTCCAGCATCCCAGTACAGATGTCATACTTTTATAATTGTCAGAGTGATATGTATACAACTTTGTGATTCCTAAAAGCAAATATTTATCTTCATGTTAACTGAGACTAAGTGTTCATTTACATTGTTTTTTAAAAACTAAAATGTCTGGGTCCTTTTTATTTATTTATATATATATATATAATATGCTTTTTATTTTTTTATTTTTTTATTTTTTATTTACATACTTGTGAAATGCTTAATATCTTCCTTTTTTTTTTTCCTTCAAGACCTCGACTGGTATAATGACACTCTGTATTGGAGTAATTCCATGGGGGAAGTTCAGACCTGGTCATTGAACAAGAGAGAGAGTACCTCTGAGAATCCTTATATATCTGACATCAGAAATGCAAGAATGTTGGCCTTCGATTGGCTGGGACAATGCTTGTACTGGGCTGGCAAAGCAAATACGGTAGGGTAGAGTTGCTCTTAATATATATATATATATATAAATGAAGTCAATAAGAAGACTGTAAAACAGTATTTGGGAAGACAGTCTTTATTACATGCAACCTGCATTTGGACATTTGCTATCATAATATATAAAGAGAAGGCTTTTCTTGTGTGATTTTCCAGACTTATACAAATGTTTGCAGTAAAATGTTCACTAATATTGACTAAAGCAGGGTACTGAACTGCAGGTGCAAAAGAGGCAGATAAGTTATCAACAGTTTTGTAGAATTCAACAGTAAAAATGAGTGAAGATGGTAAAAATTAAGGCTGCCAAGTCCATCTCAGCCATGAGGGAGATGGACTTTATTTTAATCCTTATATATGTAACACATTAACATGACTTGTTTACACAAAGATTTTCAAGATTGGCTTCTGTACTGTGATATTTTGCAGATCACTCTAGATAAAAAATAATTACAATTGCACTTTGTACACTCTCATATCAAAAACATTGACATGTGAATTATTTAAAAGGTAACTGACTTCAAAATTGCAGTGCTAATTTATGCAGTGCTGTCAAATTATGCCTTTCATTTCTTGTAAGTGCAAAGTCAGAAGCTTTTTTTAAAAACTGGAGCTAGAAGGCCAGATTTCACACTGCCTTGCACCCTCATTTACACTCGTGAATAGTGAATAAGAAGTGGGTGAGAAACTCTGACAGACAGAAGGCTGCTGAAACTTGTAAAGCCAAGGGGTATAGATATTTCAGCTTTTTCTTTTGTAACTTTCTGACAAACATTAACTAATAATTTTGCCTTGTTCTTCTTCCATTTTGAATGAAAAGGTTTAAGTTTTGGAAGCCTAAGGCTTGCATAAACTTGTGATATATGGTTGTGGGTAAATCATTTGTGTATACACAATAGATCATGGCTGACAATTTAAGTGTGGTGCTAAAAGCAATTCTGTTGTCCTTAGATCTACAGAAAATCACTGCTGGGAGGCCATATGGACGTTGTGGTTCATGTTGTGTACCTAGTGAAGGATTTAGTAGTCGATTCAGTAAATGGCTACTTGTATTGGGCTACGATGTATTCAGTGGAGAGTACAAGACTAAATGGAGAAGAATACCTTTTGTTACAAGAACAGCTACAGTTTTCTGGTAAACAGGTGACTGTATTATTATTATTATCTTTATTAATTACTTAGTGTGTTTTCGTTGTTAGATCTCTTGGGTAATAGTCAGTGTTCATGGTTGTTAAAATCACCATGTTATAACCAGAAAAACAGCATGTTCTTCTAGCAATATTGTTTTGTCCTTTTGATAGCACAAAGCAGGGTAAGAATTAAATCATATAACTGTACCAAAACTTTGGCCCTTAATTCTGCTGCCACTGTGCCAGGGAGGGGGTCAGCTTTGCCACTGACAATTCCCATCCTGCCTGCTCCTGCTTCTTGCATGACAGCAAGTCCTGTGCTTTGGGGATCTTTGAGGACTCTACCCCCAGTTTGCTCCTGCTCTTCCCAGTCTTCTCTTTCTCAGTTACCCCAGTAAGCTGGAGACCTTTCCCCAATTTGGCTCCTCTTTCTTTGCTCGGGGAGCTCCTGAGGGCTGAGAAGAGGCTGCCACTGAGGAGAGGAGCTCATCTGGAAGGAGAGAAGGGGCTTCTTGAAAGAATAAGTAAAGACAGTATAAGGTCGGGGGGTGGGGGAGGGGGGGGGTGAGAGGGGAGGAGGAGGGGAGGGAGGAGGAAAAGGATGGGGGTTGTTATTTTAGCTTCATTAGGGTGGATAATGGATCCCATGAAGACATAGGCTGGTAGAGTGGACAGATGCCATCCAGAGCTCAGCAAAGCCTCTGCAAATTATATAAGCCTGTTATCTCCCTCCCATCCTTACCTGGAGACCCCCTGGGTGTGCTCTGAGGTTCTCCCAAACAAGCAGTTTAGATGTTTCTCTGCTGACCTCTTTATGTCTTTCTTCTCCATACACACTTCTCTGATGTCCTACCAAGATTCAGTTTCACTGCTGGCTCCCTATAGATCATCCTTGATTTTCCCAAACCTGTCCTGACACTGCCACCACGTGGGATTTGCCATGCAAGGGACTTGCAAGGTGGGATTCAGTGTTGGCTATGCAGCCAGGGAACTCTGAGACTGAATATTTGGTTCACGAAAAGATCAGCCAGGGTCACAGTAGTTGCATATATTTGCTTCTTTCCCTCTATTCCTTCCTTCCAGCTTGTCATGTAGCTGGGAGAAAAGTGATGGATGACCCATTTCCCTGGCAAGAAAACGCCTTATTACCATAATGGGGACAGGAAGAGTCTGGGAGTCAGTTTGGTTGGGATTGCAGAATCAGTGAAGCACAAAATGTTTGATGAACCTCTTCCAGGCTCTGTCTTCAGGTCAGGCTGAGAGACTGTCCTCTTGCAGGACTTTTACTCTGTGGAGTCTCTCTCAAAGAAAAGTTGAATGATCCACACCTGAAACCATAGCCTGTAGGGGGTTTCACTCTCTGTCCCAAGCCCTGTAGTAAGGCATAGTTTGACTGCCACAGAAGACATCAACTTAGATTTATTATTGCTTCAACAGTATTGTTTAAAACGTAGCTCTTGATAAAAAAGCCTTTTTAAAAAACTCCACCCATCCTACAACTTGTGCTCCTATTTTAACTGAAAACAGGTTCTCTATTTAAAAACCTTCCAAAACTTTAGAGATCTATGTCTCTTGGTTAGCTTTATATCATTGCCCAGAACACTTCAATTTCCTTCTCCAAGATGAAAAGAGGCTGTTTTTTCTGTTTAAAAAATCAAAACAAAAAATCTAAACAATCAAAAGCCCCAGCAACAACAAAAAACAAAGAATACACATACCAAAAACAAACAAACAAACAAACAAAAAAAAAAAAACATGAAAAAGAAACAAAACAGACAAACTACAACAAAAAATCTTATTTAGTCTCTGAAAGGTGATTGACATTTGGAAAGGCCAGCTGATCTCACTGGTCTCTGTTTCATTCACATTGCAAGAGGGTCTGGTGAGGACACGGAAAGCTGTTTCTGGCGTGGCACTGCTACACTTGTAAAAGTAAACACAGAAGAACTGAACAACTTTTTTCACATGTAGAGAACAATACGGTGCTGCAAAGGGTCACTGTATTTTCCAGTACTAGCCTCACACCTCTCCACAGTAGCTAGATAATATGCACTGTCTTCATGAGAAAAGGTATGTTGTCCAAACTCAACAGCACACTTGCACTTATATCTTCTGGGTGATCTGTTGTGAAGGACTGACAAATTGCAGTGTAGTCACCTTTCCTACCTTTTGACATATGACCTGTTTCTCTAAATCACCTCATTCTAACCTCTTTTTTTTTTTTTTTTTTTTTTTTTTTTTTTTTTTTTCTCAGCTTCAAGGCCCTTGGCAGCAATAAGACTGCCTGTCTGCTGCTGTCATTTTTTTCTGCACTTTTCTCTATGTCAGTGATACCAGCCTTCAACCATCCACTTATTCACACCTCCTACAAACAAACATCTCCTCTCCTGCTTCTGTGTTGCCCCTAATCTATGCACTGACTTCTTGAACTCAGCCTCCTGCTGTGATACATACAGGAAAAAAGCCAAGCAAAAATGAGGAGTGACCAATTATAACTGACAGGTGATTATTTTATTAAAATAAAACCCCAAATAAACTCATCCAAAAAAGGCTGTATGATATTGTTTAATGGTGTAATTATCCCATATAAATATGTAAATGCCTGTTTGTACAAGTAATAGAACATATCTTCCTTGTGTAACAGAATCTTGTATCTTGAGAAGAGTACCTTTTAACTCTATGTTAAAACACAGATGTAATAGATAATCGGTGTTATGCAACACATTGAGCATGCATTCTACATAACTGTTTTTTACTGGAAATTACTAGCTGCTTTTCTAATGAAGAACTGCTATTCAGCTGCTTCAGCAGTGTAGAGCTGCACCTCTTTTAGCATGAAATTTCAGTGATGGGAATAGAAGATCGCTAGTATGGAGACAATAGGTTTCCCAAAATATAAGCTAAGCTTTGAAAGTTCTTTGGCAGGAACTAGATGTTTTTGTGACAATTATTTTATTTTGCAATCAGTTGCATAGCCTAGTTGGTGTGTATGGTTTGATTGATTTTGGCAGAGCTATTCTGATTTATTTCAGTTTAGAATCTGGCCCAGCCCAGAATATTCAAAACTCTTAAGTAGTTTACACTGTACAATTTGCCTGGAACAAAAGTAATTTATAGAGTAGAAAAGTGCATTGTATGCAGGAGGGGCCATGTCTTTCTAGGAGTTGCCTCTTACCATTGCTAGTCAAGGGGCATTTCAAGTAGCTAAATTTATCACTTCCAGAGACCAATACCTCTCAGGAAATGGAAAAAGACTGTCTAATTTTGAAGCATAAAGGAAGGGAGGTGTTAAATTACTGCCTAACTCCTGAACAGTACAATTTTTATTTTATTTTATTTTATTTTTTTTTTACTTATTATTATTAATGGGGATACAGGGATTAAAAGAAAGAAGATGGGCCTGTCTGTGGGAAAATGTAATAGCTGTAAAAAGAAAACAGGGCAAGAAAAGAAGATCCAAAGGTTTGAAAAAGCAAGATAGATTCAGGAATATGTAATTTGGTGTTGAACATGGATGGGAGAATAGGTAAATGGGATAAAATATAACATGCTCGGCTGAATATGCACTACAGCATATACATATTGTGAGATATTTTTAACAGCAAAACCTACAGGAGCAATCAGTCAAACCTTGATTTTCTGACATACAGTGTCAACAGAAATATGTCAAGAATGTGATTACATAAGGACCAGCAGACAACAAAGTGACACAGCATTTGCTTTCCTGTCATCATCTTCTGCAGCTTATTAATGAAGAGTTAAAAAAAAAAAAAAAAAAAAAAAAAAAAAAGGTGTTCCACTTACATTCCTAATAGAAATCCAACCTTATAAAAGAGTAGCTACAACTAGTTTTGGATGTAAGGTTTGGGAGCAGCAGGAAAAATGTTATCAGAAAGTCCCCTAACAACTTGTAAACTGTGCTAATGACATGACATGGACTGAACTTGATAACATTTAGCAGAATAACTTCTGGAAGCAAATTATTTGTCAGTCACAGAACACATTATTAGAAGTCTGATTTCTATTATTTTTGCATGTGGTATTGAATCTGTTGTTTGCTGCAAAAGCAAGAAAACTTTATTTTGGATATTAAATCCAATTTAAAATAAAAAAAATCCTGCACCTAGCTTTGAAGTAATATTGAAGTAATGAACATTTTTTTCCCTTGACTCTTATTTAATAATAAAGGATTTACTAAAATGTAAACATTTGAATATCCTGTTTAACTGAATACATCAATAAAAATGCATATATTTTTTCATAAATAATGCAACACATTAAATATTCTATGCATAAAATCAAAGCTAGAAAACAAAGACAAAACATCTGAAACACTTCTTTCGAAAAGAGACCCTGACTTTCAGTCTGGTTATCAACCATTTGTTTTAGAGAAAGAATATTAAAACACCAGAGGTGCTTTGGAAATTTTGATAGGTAGTTTCACTAATCACTTGATACACGATTGCCATCATATCTGAAGTACTCAGATGCTCTAGGAATGAACACTGTGACACTTGCTCATAAAATGTTATCTAGAAAATCATCAGCTGCTATAAATAAGTACCCACCAAGGACTCGATTATTTTCTAGTGTTACCTCTTTTAGTGTTAGAATAAATGTTCATGGTAATAATGTTATTTTTGCCAATAAAGATCTACCCGTCATGCTGCCTGGACAACATTGATGCCTAAGGGCTTTTAGCCCAGAAGTGAAAGTATATTCAAATTGTTGTTTGAACTTTTTGATTCTTAGGTGGTTGGTTTATCTTTGGATCTCAGCCATGGTTTTCTTTACTGGCTTGTACAAGACAGTCTATGTCTAAATCTATACAGAATTTCTCTTTGCAAAGAAGGGTAAGTAAATGTATAGCACAGGTAAGAAAGTCTTTATTTTCTTCCCATTTTATTTTATTTTATTTTATTTTATTTTTAGGGGGAGTGAGGGGTGAGGCTCTATTTAAAAACAGATTGTTTGGTGCTGAACACACTAGTTACTAATTGCACAGTAAACAAGAAGAGCCGATGGTCACACCTAGGTGATGGAAAACTGTGTTGAGACTGTTGTTAGCATGGTTTTACAGTGAGAGAAACACAGTATGGATGCTCAGCTGAACGTAGGTCATGCTCATCAATTTTTAAATTTAGCTTTAGGAACTAATCACTATTAATTGTCTGTTTTATCCTGTTATTTACAACACTTGATGGTTTTCAAGTGCCTAGGGCTGTAACTTGTTTATCTTACATGGAGCTTAGGACTTGAATTGACACCACTTTCTCAGAGAATCAGTGCTCAGCAGGGTTTCCTTTTGATAATCCTGAACATGAAACAGCTTCATTATTCCTGAAAGGCAATAAAAAATAAAAATAAATAAATACAAAAATACAAAATTGTGTTTATGGGAGAATTCAAAAATATGCTGATAAGACCTTGAGAAAAATGATAATTTTTTGCATATGTGTCAAGCGCATCGTACAGAAACTATTTGCCAGTGTTGATTTGTGGTAGCTCATGAAACTACATTTTTCCTCTTTTTCATATGGGGAGAGTGCTGATTTTTTACAAGCATGAAATTAAACCTCTTAAACTTAATTGGACAGTATCTGTATTTACATGTGTTCATAATGTTGCAAGCTGGCTGTGAGTGGAATCAGATGAATCCTCTGACTGATTTTAGACTTGCTATGATTAATGGTAAGCATTTAAAGCATCAAAATATGTTGATTAGTTTTAGCTAGAACATGCAGCTCCATTGGGAACCAATTGACAGTTATAAATCATCATCTCTGGCATGCCAGAACAGAGAGATTAGAAGTAATCCATCCTAGTGGTCCTGATGGTGCGTCAAAGATTTTCCGAATTTGCTTTGGATAGCACATGTCTAAACTGAAAGACATTTCTAAGATGCTAAAATGATGCCTCTTACAATGTATTTAATCTCTTTCTGAGAAGATAAATTGGGATCAAAAAGGGCCTGTAAGTTTTGACAGTGAAGTAACTAGACAAATTAAATTATCATTGATACCAATGGAGGAAAATGTTAATAGAGTTTAATAAATAATGGAAGGCTATTGAGGAAACTAGCAGGGTCAAATTCATCTGAGAATCTGCTCTAATGAAGTAGAAAGAATCTTAAGCTGTGAAGTAGTCTCCATTGTTTCAGTGGAGTGGCTGAGAGAAGTTATGCTGATTTTTTGAAATACTCAGTTTTCTACATCCATACATCATAATACTAAGCCATTTAACATTTATCTTCTAATCAAAATCAAAGGAACGAAGGATTTGTTTTATGGGTGCTACTTCCATTTTGAAAAATGTTGTGCTCTAGAGAACTTCAAAACTTTTAAATTTGTTTTCCTGCCTCCTACATGAAGTTTGAATGACGAGAAACTTATTAATGGGTCATATGTTGCATAAATCCTGTTCTCTTTACACTATGTGTTTTCAGCTTGCTGTTTTCATACATATGTTCACAGTTGTGATAATGTCATAGTCACAGAATTTTCAGCATGGAGTATTTCAGAAACATCTCAGAGTACACTGGAGTATTACAGTGGTCGTCTGTTTTGGGTTAATAATCTTCAATTCCTTACAACGCAAGAAGTCAATCAAAGCATTAGCATTCCCTTTTCAGAGCCAGCAAAGTTTGCAGCCTTCACCCTTGTTCACACACCACTTAAACCATTGCCAGGTACATTATTTTCTTTATTGAACCCCCTCAGTAAGGGTATTCTCTGTCAGCCTGTAATTCTCCACTGATAAAAATTTTTTAGTCATTTGACGTAAGAACAACAGCAACTTATTAATGAGTATATCAGGCTACAGCTACATAATATGCAATTATAAAAGCTAATGGGTATGGCTAAAAAGAGTACAAAATGCTGTTTTTCATAGACCCTTGTTTCTATTCAATGACATTTTACTTGATTACCCATAGCGCCTTCATGTTTTAAATCAGGTTTGAAAACTCTACCTATTTCTCATGTTCTTTAAATTGTTATTATTTTTTCTTCTCATTATGGATAGAAAACTTTTTCTTTACACCAAAAGTGATTCCAAATTCAGTACCAGAATCTTCCTTTAGGATTAAAGGAAATTCTTCAAGTTTTCACATCATTTGGAGTGCTTCCACAAATGTGGAATGGGGAACTGTCTTTTACTGCTTGGGATCAAAAGCTCTACATATGAGGATATTCATATAATCCCTCCATATTATCTATGTATATTACTGACTCTAGTCACCAATATATCTATTTTTAAACAGAAACGTAGTTTGTTTCTTCTCCAGACTTAAGAAATTGGTCAAGCAATCAAACCAAAATGTAAATATAAAGCAAGCCATCCCCTTTCCCCATGACCGAGTCCAGCACTGGAGAAATATGGGCTTAGCAGCAGCTCTGGACTAGCTTCTGGAGTGTGAAGTGCAAGGCGAGGAGCTCCCAGGGCCCAAAGATGTGTGATAAAGCCTTTCACAGTAACACAAAGACAGAATTGTCCTCTGAGCTGCTGGTGGGACAGCCTTTGCCCAAATGTGAAATCTAGCCTTCACCCACACTTAAATTTAACACATTTGGTGAGCTATATGTTAAATTCAAAGGGCAGATTGCTAGCAGATTGCTGTGCACTACAGTGCTACAGGAGTTGGTGAAACAATGATAACTCAGAGGAAGAGTAGTTCTGTCTTGATTTTGTTGACCAGATTAATGAGAAAAATTTAGAAAACTGAAGGCTGGTTTTGTTTCATTTTGTTTTGTTTCATTTTGTTTAATCTCATTTCATTTACAGTCTTTGGAGAATGAACAGTGCCTCCAACCCCATAACCTGACAGTTCCATCCTACCAAGTTGATTGGCTGGAACCATTTGCACTCTTTGATTTTAGTGTGACTCCATACACATACTGGGGCAAGGCACCAACAACGTCTGTATTCCTTCGAGCTCCTGAAGGAGGTATCTGAATTTCAAATCCCATTCCTAATCTGTAGTGGGTGCTGGGACCAGGTCTATGTTAGCATGTGCAACCCTGTCTAGAGAGGAATGAGCTTTCAGGGCTCATTGACCATAGGCAGAGTTGCAAGGACTTGTTCTTGCTTATCTTTGGCAGTTATCTGTTGCACACATAAATGCACGCAGTTTCAGTAACAGAACCTGAAACAGCAAGTGCATGACAATATATCCACCACGTGTCTATGAGTATGAGTAATAAAGAGAAATTGAGATTCATTATAGTGACCATCAAAGGTTGCATGTAATATATTAACGACTTATTGAGTTTTTAAGAAGTGTTATGCACTTTTTACTTGTGTTTGGTTTTGATCTGAAGCAGGTTAAAATTAAGTCAGCTAAGATATAGTGCTGAATGACTGGTGCGCTGAGAAAGCTTATGAGCTGCAGGAGATTTTGAGGTGGACAGGAGAGGGGACAGGGTTCATTCTATGCTGTGAGAATGCTTGCAGTTCCACTGTTACCTACATGATTTGGCTATAAAAATAAATATGTCCCAATCTGAGCCACAGAGTGTTGCTCATATAGCTCTTTTTTGCTAAGCAAATTAAAAGCAGATACATATATGTTGATGAAAAACAGAAAGCAATTACCATGAAATTTTAGATACTCTTCTCTAACTTGCACCTCACCACTTGCTATTTTTCTCTTTCTTAATGTTGTCAAGGCTCAAAACTAAAAGAGTTAATTAGAAGGTACAGATTGTATTTCAATAGAAATACCTAATTCTGTGTTTATTTTTTTAAATGCAGTTCCTTCGGCCCCTACAAACCCTACAATATATGTGTTACATAATAACCTGCATGAAGGTGAAGAGAAAGTCAGTGTGGAGTTCAGGTGGAAGAAGCCTGAAAGGGACAATGGAGTATTAACACACTTCAGGGTTTACTATCAACTGTTGTGTCAGAAAGACACTGCTGACACTCTCAAGGAGTGGAATGTGAGTAATGTCAAACCCAATGTGTTGCTCTTTTCTCTCAGAGATGTGCTTCCCCACCTCACAGTAAGGTTTCAGGTATGAAAAATTACTGAGCTCATCTCAGATGTTATTCATGCAGCTTCACGTGTTTGTCTAGGAGATTGTGTTGGGCTTGGGGCAAGAGTTTGTGGTTTCTGCTTTTGGAACTGCTGATTCACTGACTCACCCTTGGATACCTCGCTTAACCTTTCTATATCACATAATCACAGAATCACAGAATCACAGAATTTCTAGGTTGGAAGAGACCTCAAGATCATCGAGTCCAACCTCTGACCTAACACTAACAGTCCCCACTAAACCATATCCCTAAGCTCTACATCTAAATGTCTTTTAAAGACCTCCAGGGATGGTGACTCCACCACTTCCCTGGGCAGCGCGTTCCAATGTCTAACAACCCTTTCGGTAAAGAAGTTCTTCCTAAGATCCAACCTAAAATTCCCCTGGTGCAACTTTAGCCCATTCCCCCTCGTCCTGTCACCAGGCACGTGGGAGAACAGACCAACCGCCACCTCGCTACAGCCTCCTTTGAGGTACCTGTAGAGAGCGATAAGGTCACCCCTGAGCCTCCTTTTCTCCAGGCTGAACAATCCCAGCTCCCTCAGCCGCTCCTCGTAGGACTTGTTCTCCAGGCCCCTCACCAGCTTCGTCGCTCTTCTCTGAACTCGCTCAAGCACCTCGATGTCCTTCTTGTAGCGAGGGGCCCAAAACTGAACACAGTATTCGAGGTGCGGCCTCACCAGAGCCGAGTACAGGGGGACGATCACCTCCCTAGCCCTGCTGGTCACACTGTTTCTTATACAGGCCAGGATGCTGTTGGCCTTCATGGCCACCTGAGCACACTGCTGGCTCATATTCAGCCGACTATCAACCATCACTCCCAGGTCCTTCTCTGCCTGGCAGCTCTCCAACCACTCATCTCCCAGCCTGTAGCTCTGCTTGGGGTTATTGCGCCCCAGGTGGAGGACGCGGCACTTGGCCTTGTTGAACTTCATGCAGTTGACCTCAGCCCATCGGTGCAGCCTATCCAGATCCTCCTGCAGAGTCTTCCTACCCTTGAGCAGATTGACACACGCACCTAACTTGGTGTCATCTGCAAACTTACTGAGGGTGCACTCAATGCCCTTGTCCAGATCAAAATATGTTATATGTTGTATTGTTCGTTACATAAGGTGGAAAGCAATACTGCAATATTACATAGGCTTGTTGAGGTCCAAAAGAAACTTTTCTAGAGGTCTCCCAAAGCCACTGCTAAAAGCTACAAGTTCAACACAGATTCTGCTGAGCTGTTGGAGGGTCACAGACCAGTAAGAGAGAGCCACCATTTCAAGAGATGTTTCACTGCTGGGGAAACACATGGACTCACTTGATATCTGTAATAGGAGACTTCCATATTAAAACTTGTCAGGAGGTCATGTTTCTGTCATGATAAAAGGCCTGGAACACACAGAATGTGTGCATGAAAGACAAGCTGGAAACATGAAAGCATGTAATAGGCCAGGTAGATTGAGGAGAACACCATGTTGGTTGCAACATCAGCCAACAGTAGGAAACTGCTCCAAGATTGTCTGGCTTTCTTTGAGCACCAATTGATAAATGCAGCCTGAATTGCCACTCTATGAGCCACAACTTAATATTTTCTTCATAGCCATGGTCCAACCCTCAACGTAGCATTTGAACTGACCAAAAGAGCAGAGCACATATATACATGTTCCTAGCTCAGCAGTCGGGATCTGTTTTTTTTTTTTTTTTTCTTTTTTTTTTTTGTTTTGTTTTGTTTTGTTTTTGTTTTTGTTTTTGTTTTGTTTGTTTGTTTGTTTGTTTTCCATTGATTGTGACTCTGTGGGCTCTGTAATGGAATATTTTATGCTGCTGTTTAACGTATATAACAACCTCCTGTCTCACAGGTGCAAGCTTTCACTTCTGTGGGTCCAGGACCTTTGTCAGATATAGCACAGAGGAATTCATCAGGTATGGATGACTTAAATGCCCCTTCACGGCTTGTGCATAATATCTGGCAAACTCAAACTATGGTAGACACCACAGAGGAGATAGCTACAGCAGATAGTTTGGCAGGAAATTAACACATTTCTTTAGCTTAAATTTGGGGAATTTCAAGCCTTTTCTCAGAAGTAGGCAAGATTAACTTTTCTAGGCAGCACCAGCGTAACACAGAACAGCAGTCTTTCATCTGTAGTCTGCATTCTACTATAGAAGTATAGGTCATTTGTAACTGGGCTAGGGATCGTAGGTTATTTCTAATTGGGCTGTGACAGGTAATTAAGAGTACAAATCTATTTTTACTAGACTTAAAGTTCCTGGGTAAGCATCCACAATGGCATTGAAAAATTCTTAGAAGTTTGCATGTGATGACAAGAAGGTAACATCAATCTGTAGATGTCATTATTTTATTTATTTGCTATGACATATGACCAAATATAATTTGTGGGAGGCCATCATATATTTTTGTACTTGCTTTCATTATGAAGGACTGCTACTTTTTTATGTTTGGTGTAAATTCTGCTGTGCCCTTTTCCTTCCAGATCTTTTCCCTGTCCCAACTCTTATAACTGTTTCTTCCAACAAGTTGTTTCTTACTGACATAGACAATAATCATACCATATGGGAACTTTTGGCAAAGACCAATATAAAGGACATCTGTTATACTGCTAATGATGACACAATGTACTATATCCTAGAAGACTCTCTTTTTCTTCTGAACATACAGACTATTTCAGTGTTTCAGGTATTTCTTTGTCCATTACCTTGCTATTATTTTGTGTCTAATCATGCTTTTAAAGAAGTCAAAACTGCATGTAGAAAACAGAAGAAAGCAACATGATGAACAAAGCACATTTAATGGCAAAATGAAGTGGGGAAAACCGAACTGGAGAGATGCAATTTTCTTAATGACTGTGGGTTCATATGAGATGCTTATATGAAGGAGATGAGTGGCGCTTTCTAACAGTGCAATACAAATATGTATAGTATAATAAAATTTGTACTTCCATTTTTTTTTTTGTCATCGGTAGTGGTTGGAACAAGCTGAGTATGCCATTGATAAAGTTTTCCTGTTAAACATGTATGATTTTACTGACATCTGCTTTGTTCACAAGATATTTCAACAAATATTTAATTTAAAATTCATATTATTTAATACAAGAAATGTAACTTTTGTATGAAATATATTTTAATTTAACTTGTTTCCTTTCTAATTTCAAGAAAACTGAATCAACATGGAAGGAATGATTAATATTAGTGAAACAACAGATTTTTTTTTTTTTTTTTTTTGTATTAAAATATTGGAACCTTCATTCCATGGCATCTCTCTATGTTTTGACTTCTATTTTCCAAGTAGTAATGACTTGGGAAATCTGTTTTCATAGTGTCCTAGCATCAGGTAGGATAATTCTGCTCTTAAGCAGTTTTAATATATATTTTTTAACCCTTAAGTTTTTCAAAGATGCATTTCTTCACAATGTCACTGCCATCACAGTAGACTGGATTGCAAGACATCTCTTTGTTGCCCTGAAAACATCGTGGAATGAAACTCAAGTATTTGTTATTGATCTGGAACACAAGAAAAAGTCTTTACAAGCCTTGAACATACAACTGGGTAACCATAATTCAACTGTATCATCTTTGTTGTCGTATCCTCTCTTAAGGTAAGACATATATTGCTAATAACTTCTTTAACATATATTTGAAATATGATTTTCATGAAACATCAGCTCTTAAGGACCTAAAAGGACTTTTTATATTATTATTATTTATTTATTTATTTTCATTGTGTAAGTCTCAGATATTTCTGTCTGTGGTTCTGCTTATATACTGCTACTTGAGCTTGGACATATACCTAATTAAAAAAAAAAAGTCTGTGTGAGTAAAAATTTCAAATGATACTTAAATCCTGGTAGGCTGTTCTGTTCAAGTGATGCAAATGGAAGTCAGCTCCACGTAATCATTACAACAACTTTATTGGAAATGTTTATTCTGGAATAGTATGTTATTACAGAATCACAGAATCACAGAATTTCTAGGTTGGAAGAGACCTCAAGATCAGTTATTGTGATCTTCCACTCAAAAATTTCCTTTAAACACCTAGAATCTCTCTGGAAATATTCTGCTTTAGTAACATTGTTTGAAATATTTGGGAGGTTTGTAACTGTATTCACTTACAGGACTGCATTTAGTCCAGACTGTTCAGATTGAAGTTTTTCTACTGTAAGCAATGTATTTTATTTGATAGCCGCTTGTACTGGATGGAAGAGCTTGATTATGGCAGCCACATGTTTTATTATGATATTCTGAATAACTCTGTGCAACACATTTTGGGATACATATCAGTGGAAGAACAAATGAGGAACTACTGCAGCTGTAATGTGAGAGAAGCAGAACTAGGAAGACCTATGAGTATAGATGTGTCTGACTCCAAGAAACCTCAGCTGCTCTGAGATGAAATATGGGCCTCAGATGTGGATGGTTGCCATTGCTGGAGAATTACCAGAATACCAGGTTTTCAAGGTCTGAGTGATCTGTTACATTTCTGGTGTTTTGTAATTAGTCCTGTTTCTTACACCAACAATGTTAATTTCAGCAAAATAACATTCATGAAGTACTTTTCATATAAAATTGATTAATCTGTAGGCAAGATGAACAAAAATTGTTGTGTTCTATGTTTAAAGTTGTGTGCCCTGTTGATAGTAACCAGGAGAAAGAGCAGTGTGAGGATATTTACTGATGCAAGTATGCATTCTAGTAAGATGTAGAACAGAGATGCTACAGCCTCACGCACTACTTGTCAATAGATTTCACCTACTGTATTAAGACATTGTTTTTCTGGGGTTTAATATTAGATACAACTATTAGAGCTTACCTCAGTGAAAAGTTACCATACCATCTTAGATTATATCTGAAAGTGGCACTGAACACTTCAATATTAGATGTGGGGAGGGTACTTCATGTACATAGAGTCTTGTATGACAGCTTGTCTATGTAATGATAGCACTTAATCTTGGTTGCTCAGTTTTCAGCTCAGTTCTGCAATAGTGCTGGTAAAGCTGTCCTTTTACTAAAGGAGCTGCCTTGTTGTTCCTGGGAGAGGGCAAAACAGTGTTTTAATCTTGTAAAAATGATGGAAGTTTCTTTGGACAACTCTTGCTCCTTTTTTTTTTTTTTTTTTTTTTTTTAACAGAATTGAAGTTCTCATGACTAAGGATAATAAAATGTCCTCAAATTTACACTTGTAAAGAGAAATACCAAAGTGTCTCAGCTTCATGAGACCTATTGGAATATATCAGAGACCTCTTTTCCAGGGAATGTCTTTGAAATTACAGTGTGGCTGAGATACTGACCCATATTGACTCAATGTGAATAAAAGCATCCACCTGCTCTTGTAAAATTGTCTGGTCAGTGTTTATGCTGAAGCATAACTCTACAATGTTTTCTTACAGATAAGAAAATTGGCATCTTGACTGCAGATAAACAGTTTTTATATTGGAGCATTGAAACGAAGAAATACACTGAAATTTATCTAGCAAATAAAGAAACCACAAGACTCTCTTCAAATGAAAGCAAATCATGAGCTGAAAATCTTAGCCTACAGCACAGCACTGCAATCATATCCAGGTAGTGGGGATTTGGGTTGTTCTGTAAATGTAATAAATCTATTTCAGGGCTTGTAGTTGAGTTGCAGATCATGCTATATGTACTTAGGTAAAATATGCTTTACGGATTCAGATACCTCGCAGAGGGAAAGAATTCACTGTGTACATTTTTAAAAGGATGGAAATAAGGACTAGCCATGTGTTGCATGGAAGTTCATGATAGTGTAAATATTGCATGTGTTTCAATGGCTCAGGATGATAATACCAAACCATACCTGTTTTCAAAGTTATGTTGAACCTAGAGATTAAAAAAAGGTGGTGAACATTAAAACAAAGAAAAAGAGCAAACATTGTGTCCTTAAGATGATCTGTAGCTACAAGGTGTTGTTGCAAGAGTTTGTTAATGATCACTGTTATGACACAGATTTTTGCTGTTTTTCATAAGTATGCAAAGCTGAAAAAAAATGTATGTGCTTCCAAAGACAAACAGATAAGACCTCCATTTATTAAAGTGATTTATAAAGAAGTGCCTGAGAGACAATTACAGCTTACATGCTAGTAGTCTCAGGCTCCACTTACAACTCCTAATGTTTTAAACAATACTGATAATGAAAGAAAGAAAACAGTTTCAGTACAAATCTGGGATTCGTGCAGTTATAGGGATTATACTTGTAAGTGCAAAGGTTTATAAAAGCTACTAGCAATCTGAATATATTAAAGTAATTCTTTAACTTTGTTTTTTACATAAAAATCTGGTAAATATAAAAGAGAATATTTTAATGGGATGGACTTCTTTGGAATGAAAGTACTTAATGCAGTTTTGCGTAGCTAGCAGAGCTTCTCCTGAGTGTAGCTGCTCTGAGCAGTACCTAGGCTATTCTTACCAGCACTTTGAGCAAGTTTATTCACATGAGGTCTGTGTGGGCTTGGCATTGGTACAGGAGCTTGGTTTGGCCCTGGTACAAAATGGATCGATCCCTCTCCTGAGGGAATGGGCTCCCTGCAAGAGCCCTAGGCTTACCTGGTGCAGAAAGAGAACAACTTAAGTCCAAAGAGATTGTTTCTATCTAAAGATCCCCACAGAGGTCTTCTTATTGTAGACTGGACTTCTGCAAGCGTATTTAGAGGAACACACAGATATGGGATTTAATGAAAGAAAAAAAAAAAAAAGAAAAAAAAAAAGCAATGTACAGGATTATTTGCACACGTTTAAAATAAAAGCAAATGAAAATATTAAAATATGAAAAAATATATTTCTTTTTTTTTTTTTTTGTACTGAAAGCAATGGAGTGTATGTGAAACAGTGATGTTTGCAAAGACCAGCTGTGTTGACTGACATGTTTTTTTTTTTTTTTTTTTTTTTTTCTTTAGTTGTGTGTGCAGGTAGTACTGTTACTTTCCTTTCATTCTAACCTATTTAATTGCCATCCAGTGAAAATTATCGTCCTGTCACAGATTCTGTGAGAGAATGACTTCTCTGCTGGGTTACGAGGAAAGGGACTGAATATGTAGTGAAGGATTTTTTGTCAGGGTAAACACATTTCTATGGAACTGCCTGACAGAAACTTTAGTTCTGGAAATGACTCAGATTTTTATTCCACCTGGGATTTTTCCCATGAGAATTTTACTACTCTAAGAAAATATAAATTGTCAAAGACTCAACATTACATTTATTTCTATCAAACAGGCTTTCTGATTCTCCTTCCCTTATGTGTATGAGCCTGCCTTTGGCAGGAATGACAGAGTTGCTCATTTAGGGAGGAAAGATCTTAACAATGTGGTCAGTTGTTCTGGCCGAAGGGCAAACATTTGTCCTTGCACCATCTTTCCTTCTTGGCAGCAAGTCACATATTAAAACAAACAAACAAACAAACACACACACACACAAAACAAAACAAAACAAACAAACAAACAAACAAAAAAACAACAAAAAAAACAAATATTTATAAAGTATATCAAATGGTAAGGTGTATCTTTTATTACTATCATTGAGTATTTTTCTATTGTTTTCTCCTTAGAGACAACTTATTTCCTTCTAAAACTTGTCACTTCATTCCCTGTTGTTACAATGAACTTTACAAGTGAGAAGCTGTTTGGAAGAAAAGAGAGATTTAATTGCGAGGGAAAGTTACTTTCTACTCTGCCTATCTGCCTTTTCTGTGACAAACAAATTCAGACTCATCAGCGTGTACTACCCTCAATAGCATAGAAACTAAGGTGTGGATTTCCAGGTGTGGATTTTCTTTAGATACCTAAAGAATAGCCTAAATACTTTAAGAGCTCAGATCTTATCAAATATAAAAAAGCCTTTACTTTGGTGACTGCTATCTTTGTGTCTATGAAAGTAATTAAATATAGTATATCAAAGTGATAATTTATTCTGTTTCTATTTGTGAAAGCAAAGAGAATACTTTGTGCTTATGCTTTCTGATATGAATCATGGTAGAATCCCATGAAAATTTGAATTGGTCCAATAGCAGTTGTTTATTTATATGTTTGATGTCTTTCTTAGATAAGAGTTGCTTGATTCCATTACTAGACAATGAGAAACCTTCTATCCTTGATACAACGAACACCAGTTTTACAGTAAGCTTGCCATCTGTCACGCCACGGCAGCTATGCCCTGGCATATCCCAGCCTACACCAACCTATCTGGTATTTCTCAGAGAAATGACTAACAACACCAGGAACTCATCTTACCGTTTGTTTACTCTACAGCAAAAAACATTGGTATGGCTATTTTGGAACAAAAATGCATCTGCTATCATATATGAACAGGGCATGATATAATTTCTAATCATTTTATAAACCATTCTGTAACTTTCTAGTAGAGAGTTTTTCCACTTCTACATATCCCTTAGTAATTCTACTTTCTGATTGGTATTTGCTAAGTGGTAGATTCCTTAGCTTTTCTTTGTAGAAGTACTCCTCTACCTTTTAACATGTCCTTGCTAAAATCCTGTTGGGACTAGATGATTTTTAAGGTTCCTCCCAACCCAAACCATTCTATGATTCTTTGATTCATTGACAGATAATTGGTGTGACATGTGAGTCTTTTCTAACGATACGTATTTGTTATCTGATTTCTAATCACAGGAATTTCAGGGACCTATAGATGTCATAGACAACCTACAGCCATTTTCAAGTGATGTCATGCAAGTTGCAGTGAAAAACTACTATTCAGATCATGAAGAGCTGGCCTTGGGGAAGGAGACAATTGGCACAACTCTATATGGAGGTTTGTTTCACATTTTATTCTAGTTTTGAATAGAATTCTCATCTCATTTAAAGAAATGTGTGTGTTTGGTTTGCAAATCAGAAAGTAGAGACATTTTCTGCTCAAAATGTAATCTGTCTAGATCTTCAGAAGACTACATGACTAGACTTGATGAATCCATAAAGGTCGTAATAAATGTGTATGCTCTTTAAAGTTTTTACTTATTGGCTTCCTGTGGAAAGATAAACTATGGGTAAAATGACTAAGCAGTTGCAGTTTCTGCCTTAGAACACATTTTCAATAAGTTTTGTTTGAGCGTATATGCAATTATATATACTTAAATGTGTGTTAGATATACAGCATTAAGATTTTTTCCCTTGGATTGACATTGTTCTCACAATTACTATTTCTAAGGGCAATGCAGGATTATTTTATTGTAAAGCAGACTAATGAGAGAGCACTTCCTTTTTACTTCTCTTTATCTGAGTGCCAATAGCATCTCTTCAGTTGGTTGTAGTAATTTTGATGTGCCCTTCTCAGTCCCTTTCATGTTAGAAGAAGAAAGCTAGAATAGTGCTTTTGACTTGTGCGTTCACTGTGCCATTTAGGGTAGAGAGATGACTTATTAGTGATTAGCTAAAATAAATAAATACATCTGTCAATTTTTCTAATTATGGTAGAAGACTAAGAAACTTGAGTGGGAGAGGACATTTGAGGGCGGTATGGGTGAAGGCAAGAACCTAAGATATGATGACTAGGCACCTAAAAGTAGTTTTACTGAAGCACAACTATCTCTGTGCTGTGTGATGAGGTGTGACCTCCTGATGCAATGGGAGAGAACAGGGACATGAGCTTGTAGCAGTTTCTAAGCGAGCAGGTAACTACAGCCTAGAAAAGGACGACAGGAGCACAGCTGCCTTTCTGGAAAAGCATGAAGCATGCTTTTGGTGTATATATTATAAATATATAATTTTGTATATAATACAAAAGGTGTATTTTGTTTTAAAGGTTTTCCCCAAGTGCAAAGTTGCTTTTGAAAGAAAAATGTGAAATTAAAGTAAAGAGAAAAGAAAGAGTGGTCAAGAATGGCTAATATATATATAGCTTGTTATTCAGTCCTTTTTTTTTTTTTTTTTTTTTTTTTTTTTTTTTTTTAATTATTATTATTTCAGAGCTGGTCCTGTGCTTCTGTAGCATGTCTAGTTTATTAAGTCAGTATTCACCTCACATAATATATTTGTGTATTAGCTGATGATGAGCTCAAGAAATGTGTTTAGATTAACAACTCCTCCACTTCCTGCTTTGAGTGTGGGATTTTGCAAGTTTCCTTTTCTACTGGTATACTCCAAAGGACCGTCTGTCAGCCACTTCAGTGCTCTCTTAGGTAACTGTCATGCTAAATACACTTATTTAGGACACGTTCTCCAGAAGAGGAAATGAGAGATTTCTGTAACACTTCTGCTGTTGATCTGTGGACTGTGTTACATTATGGGGAATCTATGACTACTCAGCAAATGCTAATTATTCAGCTGCTGGTAGCAAGCTACCATTTTGGCTGATCACTAGCATGTATTGTACCGTGTCTTCTCCTCACTTTCTTGCATTTACTGCCCTTTACTTTCATAGTTATCTTCTCCACCCTGTTCTGGAGTTCCCAGTTCAGAACAGTGATCTGGTCCTGCCTTAGCTCCCTATCTAAAAAGAAAAAAGCAATACAGTTTTTGTTGGTGGATTCAGACTCTTATTTGAGTGCAAATCTACCAACTGCTTATCTTGTCATAGTTAATGAAACATGGGACATGGCATAGGGAGGAAACTCGACTCTGCTGCACGTTAATGTAGATGGGGGTCTTGTCCCTATCTGCCCTGATTCCAAAATGGCCCTCAAATGCCAAAAGGGCAACTGAATTTGTAGGGAGAACACTTAAGCTTTAATTGTTTTTGACAACCTTACTAGTCTGAGCTAGATGTCTGCTATAGTTTGAAATACCTTAATCAGAATAGGAAAATGCTTCTGCCCACCCACTACATCACTCTCCCTGTTTGCATCATTGGACAGCTACAGTTCCAGTTTCCCTGAAGCTCTTGTCAAGTTCCAGAAAGAAAAGTGAAACAAGAGATGGTGGCATGCTGCCTGTCTTCTTTTGGGTACCAGACCTGCTATCCTTTGGAAGTTATCTTCCAACCCTGCTATTTTTTTATCACTTAATTGGATTTCTCGGTGTCTGCAGCATCAAGCAAATAGGGTTGCATCCTTTGTAGAAGTCTGAATAATATTAGCATATCTCTTGCCTACCATTGCAAAAGGTAAGAAAAGCTGGCCAATGATCAGTGGATTTCAATTCTTTGCAGGGGAATCCACTGTAAAATTTGTATGACCCGCTGATTGAGTAAGATTTAATATTATTGATATGTGGCAGGAATTCACACTTTTGCTCCTTCATGTGGTAAACTGAGCCATCCTACAGCAATGTACACACTTTCCACGGAGGAACATAAAGGCAGAATATGAAATGAGGGACTGGGTTGCACCACTGAAATGGAATTTTTCAGGCTCAAGTCAAATGAAACATGAAACTTAGAACAGGCTTCTCTAGTTGGGGCAAAATAAAACAGTATGACTAAAGCAAAATAAAGTCCTAGAGCAAAACAAACAAACAAACAAACAAACAAACATATTCCAAAGCCTGAACATTTTAATAGGTATTTTTATCAACATTCAGATCTTTTCACAGTTTGTTGAAAATTTTCCAACTGGCTGTAACTAGTATGTGTATGTGTCCCAGCACCGATGTTCTCAATTTCATGAATGTAACTTGTAGTTTAAATTGTAATCAGATGCTACCAGAGCCACTTGAAGTGTGTATGCTATTTCACACCTCTGAAGCTGTGTGCATTCCCTCTGTTTTTCCCTCAATTCTGTAATGAAATGAAAGAAGCTTGGATTAATCTTTACTTTTAAACAAACAGTAAAATAGGGGAAAAAAAAAAAAAAAAAAAAAAACAAAAAACTTGGAAAAATAAATGCATTACTCTTGCCACAGAGTGTCACTCTTCCTCCACATATCTTTTAGCTAGTGAAACAAGAAATTTGTATTCCTTACCACTGCAGCTTCTTCACATTTCACTTAAATAACCTGCAGTCTTGCTGGCGATGTATAAATTATAGCATAAACTCTCATCATTCTGATATGTTGGGAACCTAGATAGTGTAGCAAACTTTAGCTTTTTACCTATCTGGAAATCAATAGAAAAAAAAAATAAAAAAAAAATGCCGAGCTGGGGCATTCCATATACCAGTTTAAAGTTAGTTATCTCAAAGATTCAAAAGAAGGATTGTTTTGTTTCTAAAACAGTTAGTGAGTAACTAGCTGGCATGGACAACAGACCAACAACAACCTAGTTTCTTGTTTACATAGCTCAATTAGAACCTGTATTTCTGAGCAAAATTGTAAATGTGTGCAAATAATGCTTAGGAAACAATTTCCTGCTGGTTTCTTTTTTCTAAATATATTTAACTTTGTTCTTGGAATCTAAAAGCATCTGTTATAATAAACAAAAAATCTCTTTAATTGTGACATTCTAAATTGGACAAAACAAAGAACTGAGGAATATATGGAATGATGAATTTTTTTTTTTTTTTTTTTTTTTTTTTTTTTTGATTTTTATCCAATAGCCCTTTCAATTCCATCATGCTTATATGGTGTATTTGCAAATATTTTGATTTTTTTTGTTGTTAAGTTACTTACTGGTAGTCCAGAATACAGTATTTCTGTTCACCACAGAAAATAGATTTAGTGCATCTCCAAAATTTAGAAAACTTATTACATTACGTGGATATGCAATGTTTTACTCTGTTATCGATCTTCTCTTGAATTATGATTAACAGTGACATCTTAGGTGAATATAAACTCTCTGTCAAAGGCCAGACTCATGACATATGAGATGTCCTGAGTTTAATGATTTCTTTTAAAGAAAGGAGAATACATAGAAACAATGCAAAAACTTAATTTTTCTAAAGGTTTTGGTATAAAGTGAAACTTTTATTTCTAACTTCTAACTTTTAGATCAGACAAAAAATAAATCAGTTTCACACTATATTGGAACTGCACAATTTTTAGAGCTCAAGCTGAGCAATTTACTTCATGTTTGAATGTATCTTTTAACTAGTATTGCAAGATATTTTCAAATTTAGGATTTTCTTCTGTCAGACTTTTGTGTTTAAAAAAAGACTTTCCAATTGGAATAGTGGATAGGTACTTTTTTAGTGTATAACCAAGTAAATATCATCACAAACTCACATCTGATACTCTGATTACTAAAGTAGGAAAGTAGGAGAGAGAAGGAGTTTTGTGATATAACAGTATAGGGCATATAGGTATATGACAGCAGTTTTTTTTTTTTTTTTTTTTTTTTTTGTTTTTTTTTTGCTTACTTACATGGTAAAATAGCCAAGGATACTACCATACTCACGTTGTTATAATTTGTTTTCCTTCCTCAGTGACATATCTTTATTTCTCTAAAAATAAAACAAACAAAAAAAACTCTAGTGAGATTGATATTCAAAAGTGGATACATTTTTCTTTTTGTTTCAGTACCAGAGGCAGTTGATTCCGTTAATGCAGTGGTTTTGTCTGATACCGCTATCAACATATCTTGGAGTGAACCTCTGAAGCCAAATGGACCTCTGAAATCCATCCGCTATCAAATCTCTGTCAATTTTTTATCTCCTTTCCCAGCAACACCCTTATGAAAAAGTGAATTTCCAAATGGGACACTTGCTTGGTCTGTCAGTGGGCTCCAGTCCGGAACAAACAATTTATTCAACGTATAATGATAAACAGTATAATCACAACCTGTTTGTTTGTTCACTAACATGGAAGTTGTTAGATTGCTCTTCTGTAAATCTATATGTGTGTTTTGAAAAGATGAATTCAAAACTTGACAAACTTTTCTCAGTCCTTTACTCTTCCAATTAAGGAAAATTAAGTATAACAGCTTATTTCTACATTTTTTTTTTTTTTTTTGGATGAAATCCTTAAAATTGAGATCTTTTTTATTTGGGGACCATATCACAGCTCTCAAAAGTTATATGGGAGTTTCTGCTGTAATCCTGCTGTAATTGCTCTGATAGTTGCTGGAATTGCTCTGAACATGCTAAGAGAGGGTCAACTGATGGAAAAACTCAATACAATAAACAGTACAATAAACAAGGCTATGCAAATGCAAATAGGTCACAGTCAAATGATTAAGATTTTTTCTTGGGAAAGCAAAAGGTCTGAAAATTTTGATAAAGGGGAACTCTCTCTATATTATTATTATTATTATTATTAATAGCAGGCTCAACCATTTAACCAGTTGCTGTTTTAACAAATTTTGTAACAAATAATTTTTCCTTAGGCAAAAAATATATGTATATATATATATATATATATTTTTTTCCTTAGTCCAATAAAATAAAAAAGTATCTGATAGGTCCATGGAGATATAAGTGATGACTGAATTAATAGATGACAGAGCATAATGCTGATTCTGTTTTGAAAAATACCTTTTAAAATAACGGCATATTATATAGCTTGCTTGCAAGCTTCACAACAAGACCAAGATATCAATGTTGACCCTTTAACAAATGGAGAAGACTAACTATGACTATAACTTAAAAAAGAAAGCATGGGCTTGGCTCTTTGGAGGACTTTTAAGAAAATTTCTGTAGACAAGAATATTGAAGGGTGGTTGCAAACCATCTGATTTTGGATTTTGTTGACATATAATGCTATCAGTACAATAGAAAAAAATGTTGTTTGCACTGTCCAGGCAAGTCACAGACAGAGGAAGATCCAGGTTTTTCAACTACCAATTTTAAGCAGAAAGTTTTAGAGGAATATTGAAAATAGAATAATGGGCCTGTCCCAGGATGATTAGCAGAATGAGATATCCATCCATCAGCTGCTGCAGTTCATGTGTACGCCCATATACTCCCAGTTCTGTGATTCTGTGATCAACATCACATGAAAACTTTGGTGGCTTGTGTGGTGGCTTGTGTCAGACAGTAAATGAGGCAGACAGGTTGTGTGGGCAACTGGTGCAGAGGGAGCAGCCTCCAGAAGTAATGTCAGTATTATCTGCCTGAGAACATGTCACTGCCGTAACAAAGAATGAATAGAAAGAAAAGAATAGTTTAATGTGGTGATACAACCAAGAAATGTAGGAAGAATAGGTTGGCATATCTAGTACTTTTTAATTTATTTTTTGAGGAACAGGAGACCTATATCTAGGTATTTAACACAATGGCATGAAACCAAAGGTAGCACAACAAATTTGAATGAAAGGTCAGCTTAAATAATATTTTTTAAAGTTAGATGTATTTGAAACATCAAGGATCTGTTTAAAAATTGTCTGTGAACATTCAAGATTATCTTCTATAATTTTTGGAAGGGAGGAAGTCCCATTTAATTAGCAAAAAGAACATGTCATGCCTAGCTTCAAAAAGGAAATTATAGAACACTTTGTTTAACTTCGGTACCTGAATGCATTATTATGTATATTTTCAGTAGGACTACATTAGGACAAAATGATAAATAATTGGTATACAGGCAACTAGAGGAAAATAGGGGAATAAAAATGTCCAGTGCGAGTTCATAAGAACAAAACATACTGCTTCTTCCTTTACAGATGACAATTTTAGTTTTAAAAGGAAAAGAATAAATGATGTACCCGGACAACAGTATTATCATCAGAGAGACATTTTAGAAGTCAACCAAATACATGTTTGCAGAATTCACACTGCAGAATCCATCACAAATGCAGTTAGAGTGGTTTTCAGAGTCGACCCTTGGCCTACAAGAACATTTAGCTGATGGCTGGAGGGGATCTGTTCTGTCCTAAATTTGATTTTGTGCTTTTGTTAATAATTTGGATGGTGTATACATATATATTTATACATACACATATAAACCTGTATGAATGTATGTAAGTATGCATACCCAAACATGTCATATTTAGTTGTGGTTTACAGGAAGACAGTGTGCTAAGGCACATTCTCACCTCGTGTTTTTATGACTGTAGAACACTGACTAGCATGTGAACATGTAACATCTGCACTGTTGTAAAAGCCTATGGAATTTAGGAAAGGTCTAAAAGATAAAGAGTCTTGGTAGAAAGATGGAATGAGAAACTCAAGAGATTCTGAGGAGGGGGACTCTAGAAACCATGAACTTCCAGCCTGAAGATTTGTGATTCTGAAGCTGTGGAACTCAAAATGTTTCATTCTATATTGCCTGAATATTGTGACTGATCGAAGACAGCTATTCTTCCAAACACTTGGCATTGTTAAAGCCACCTTTTCCACCTGGTCTGGTACTGTGCAGTTCATTTCTTTCCTTACTAGGTTCTTGCTTTTCATCCCAATGAGAACTGGTTTTCTGAAAGTGTCCCTGTTACTGCAAAAACTTTTGAGACTACTCCTGCACCTGTCAACATATTACCCAGAAATACCAGTTTCCAGCTAGAATGGCAAGCTCCTCTGCATGTCAATGGAACCAGCTTCTGGTTTGAGCTGCATAAGGTAAAAATACTCCTGAGGTGTTTGTATTATTATTTATTTTTTCCCCCCAGATCAAACTTAACCCACTTCTCTCCTGGTGAGCAAGACAGGGCAGCAGGGCATCTATGAAGAATCTCAGTAGTTAATTTGGGCATGGTGACGTCAGTCTTAGTGACTCAGAAGGGGCAGGATGGAGGCAGCATTTGCCAGGAACTAGGGGGAGTTCAGCTGCAGCATTCAATACTCCACAGTGCCAAAGGACATCCTGGATGACCCCACCAGAATTCCTCCTGGGTCTCCTGTTTCAGTACAGTCCCCTCCCTCTTTCCTCACTGCCCTCCCCCCGCCTAGCTGGTAGTTACAAATTGTATGTCCACTGCACAAGAAAGTAAAGAAAAGGATTTTCAGCACTGTCAGCTACAACCTGGTATCTGCATTTTATTTTCCTGCTACAGAGATTGGGAGAAAATGCCGAGGAGAAAAACAGGCCTGGTTGTGCAGACTGGTGAAGTGCTGCAGTGACAGCAACATGGATGGAAACTGCAGATTTTAATTTCTGGACCACTGGACACAGAAAATGTCATGTGCTAATCTGGATCACATAGATTCCTTAATATAGATAATCAGATCCATTAGGCCTACACCAGACATTTCCCATCTGCCCTAAAACAAATGTCATAGCACAATTAAACTAAATTGTCTCCTTTCAATTGCATCGTGGCAAGTTGAACTCATGGGCATGTCACCACAGTGATCCAGAAATATAAGCTGCACAGAGCTAAGCAAGGGGAAGGCTCCTTTTGGCTGTGCAAAGGGGTCACTTAATCTGTTGTCCTTTATGGCTGCCAAGATTTGTAGGTCTCCTGAAAACAAAGAAAAAAAACTAGTTTTTGTGTCCTTGGTCTCTAAGAAGATGAAGTCTTGTAATTGAAACAACACATGCATAATCTCTCCCTTATGATATTAAAAGATGGTAAAGTAGTTAATATATCCACAGATGGACATATTGTCAATAGAGCAAGAATGTTGACCATGACGATATTTTATTTTTTTAGTGGCAAAAAAAAAGTGACTGGTTTTCTCCTGCAAGCACTACATGCAGCACTGCGGGTTTTATTTACACGTGTAATCTCACAGGAACTCTTCCTTCTACCAACTATCTTGTAAGAGTGACAGTAGTATATGTTACGGGAGTGAAAAGTACTTCCCCTTCAACAATCTTTAAAACTACAGGTAAGAACATAATGTAGAATAACAAGATTCTAAGACTATTTTTAGGACAAGAATAATCAAACACAATATTTTGGAAAGCAGGCAATTTTCTTACACTAAGAGACAATAGTTTTGTGTGTTTGAAAAATAAATAACAACATACCATCTCTGCAAAAATAATGTGAGGAAATAAGATTTACTTTCAAGTGGAACACAGGAAAAGAGCAAGAGAAATTGGAACTTACAAGTTCCAATTATACACAAGTTCTATATACAAGTGAACTCATAGCTTCTCGTGAAAGGCTGCATGAGAGTGAAAATTTTGAAATTTGTCCATTGTAAAGAGAAAGACAAAGATTCATTTTCCATGGGGATTATTAATCTAGATCCTTGGTCCTTTTGAATGTACAAACAGCCATGTACACATCCAAATTTTGTTCCATGTCTGTTAGCTCTTTGTCTTGGTATACATGTTTTCTGTGTCGTTTCTTCCCTGTTTTTTCAAAGCTGGTGTTCCCAGTAAGCCAGGCACCCCTAAAAGAGCAGAAAACACTAAAAACTCTGTACAGTGGGAAAAGGCTGAAGACAATGGAAGCAATCTGACCTACTACATCTTAGAAAGCAGGTAAGCCATGTGTGCAGAGCAGAGAGCAGCCCAGAACAAACCTGGGTAACCAGGGAGAGGCTTTCCTAGCGGTTGTGTCTGGCTGTTCCAGCTACATGCACAGGTGGGCTAATTTGGGAGACAAATGTTATAGTCACCCGCTTCCCTCCAAGAGAGCAGTGGAGTGCTGTTCATCCACATGTCAGGGAAAATGTCTGCCTCTGAGAGAAGGGGGCAACCAGAAGTGATGTGAGCGAGGTCCATGGGAAGCAGCAGGTATTATGGATGTGTGCTCTCTCTGCTGAGAGACAAACACGTCCTCCCTGCAATATCTGGCTGTGAAAGCTGCATGTTGTGAAGTCTAGGGTGACTATAGAAAGCCCATGAAAAACAGAGAGTAGGATGGCTACTCTGCCACTGCCAGAAAAATCACATAGTCTGCAAGCCCGTGTCTTGGGAAATTAGGGTAGCAGTCATGGGCTAGGCCTGCAACACATCTCAACTTTGCTATGCTAGCTAAGAAATAAGTTTTGGATTGTCCTTTGAGCCCAAACCAATACAGAGACTTTGGAAAATCCCTCAGAGTTTATTGCTTGTGTTTTTTAAATTATCTTTGCTTGGGATTTTGCACGGACTAAGAGCAAAAGTATGCAATTTCTGAATCGACTAACACTTTTTGTTTTCTCCATTTTGACTATACAACTTGAGACAATTTAATTTTTTCTGATTTTTCAGAAGGCTTACAGGGTTGTGTTAAAATTAGGCTTCATCACTCTTTTTGAAACTGGACGATTTGAAGTAAGCCTGATACAACTAATCATTTTTGGAAATATGGATCTGAGATCTCAAGGGCTTTCAGTTTCATTCTGGTGGGAAGAGTGAAATGTCAATGATGCAAATAGTCGTTCCCATAGGATCTCTTCCTATAATACAAGTAGTCATTGTTTCTGTAAATTTCTACGAAACATAGAAGAAAATATACACTAAAAAAATTTCCAGACCAACCCTGAAATACAGGGATGTGTCCATATATATATATATTTGGACATATATTGTTGGTTAGAAGACTCAGAAATACTTTCAAATCAGAATTTTCAAGTATTTAGTAAATATTCTCAGCTAAAACATATGTAGAAATATCTTGGCATTCAAAGGGCCCACAGAAAGCTGTTATAATGTTCCCAAAAGGAATCATAAGCTATTCCACCTACATGGGATGACTAGATAATTTTTATAGTGCTCCGTCAGCAAATACAGATTGTCTGGAATATATATGTAACACTCATTAGGCATCCACAGTGTTAATTCACATTTATTCCTGCACTAGCATTGTCAACATGGTATGGATGGGTTAGAGTATATTGCTGAGGGCAGTGACTTTGAAATTTTTTATTTTTTTGCCCAGGATTCTGGAGAGGTCTGTTTAAGGCATTCAGTACAAGGCTTAATTTAGGCACTATTTAAAACTGAAGAGGCTCCATTTGCTGAGATATTCCTATAATGTTTTAAATGAGCAGTGACAGAGGGAAGCAAGGTTTTAAACTCAGCTAGCATTTATTTTTCCTCAGTTAACTTGGTACTTATGAATGTTAAGGACTGACAGCGCTGTGGAGTTGAGCATACTTTACTTATATAAGTTTTCACCCAGACATATTTTCCTGGTGTTGTAAGCTTCCATACAGTTCTGTGAGTGTGCATCAGCGCTGACCTGCATGCTATGAGACCACAATAATTTTGATATGCCAGCAGCCACATTGTACCTGGCTTGCTCTGGATGGGAAAAGAAAGGACAGTCCCTTGGCCTGGGTTGAGGCCATGATTTAGTTGCTGTGTTTTCCAGGCTTTTTTTTTTTTTTTTTTTTTTTTTGTCTAACAAAATATGCTTTTCTCGTGCAGTTTGATTGTGCATACACTGGTGTTTTTGACTGACTTTGACTTTGAGCCTCATGGTACTTTTACACCAGTTAGAAAAATACAAAGTCAGACCCAGAGTATTCTAGAAAATATTTGCACAGCACTTTGAAACCCCTGTTTTTCATACAGCTATGATAGGGATGTGAACAAGAACATATAATTTTCACATGTCTTTTTGGTTTAGAAATATTTGGCCTTTTTTTCTGCATTGAAGTATGTTGGGAGAATGATTGACATGCTCTTGAAGGTCATTTCATATGAAATATTACAGTCCTGTGTGACATGAAATGATATTTCAGATATGGCCTTTCAAGTTTAAATACGTGGTCTTCTTTTGGTTGGTGAATAATCAGCTCTAAATTTATTGTGAGCAATCAATCTCAGCCCAATGGGAAAGGAAGAAATAGACGCAGCAGTCAGCAGATACTATGGGAAACTGGCTAGCTAAAGAATTGTGTCTTCACTGCCAATGACTTGCTTCCTGTTTAGCTTGTGAAACCTGATGCACAAGAGCCACTGAGTGGCTCTAGGCCCAGGAAAGCAAATACTTCTAACAGTACACAAAATAAGTTTAATACATTTTTTTTTTTTTTCCCTGAAAGCTAAATAAGAATGTTTTGAAATCTTGGCTGTAAGCTGTGCACTGAAACAGGTGAAAATGTGCTGTAGCTTTGTATGTCTAAAATGTTCTACCATTATGTTTCCCATGACAAGCTAAAGATCTGTGATTCCTAGCATGGCTGAAATGGCATGGTGCAATTTTCTGCTCTGTAGCAAAACCCTGTGAATAGGTTGGGCTTTCATGCAGGCAGAGAGATTTTGTGAAGGCTGTGGAACTGAAGAAGGGGGAAGAAGCAGTAAGCAACCCTCACTGCATTAATAACATACTCAGGTAATTTTGATATGCCTGTTGTAGGAAGCAGACTGACAGCACCAACAAAATGAAGTCCTTGTGGGTGGTGGTTTACAATGGCTCCTGTGCCAGTATTTGCACATGGAAGGCCAAGAACCTAGAAGGAACTTTCCAGTTCAGAGCAGCAGCTGCGAACGTGCTTGGCCTTGGTGAATACAGTGACACAAGCAAGGATATTGTGTTGGGTAAAGGTATGTCCTGCACTTTCTTATTTTGTTAATCTTTTTTTTTTTTTTTATTTTTCCTTCAAATATATATATATATATATATAAAAATATATATATACACCCAGTAATTATACTGATTTATGGAGAGAGACCTGCTATTTTATGATGAACTTGTTGCACAAGTAATGTGTCTAAGTGGCTGATCATTAGTAGCATTCATATGGTAAGCCTAGCTGCCAGTGCTTTGTACACCACAATGGGCCTGAACTTTGTTTCTGCTCATTTATACTGATTTGTCTCTTGTGACCCTGCAGTCTGCATCATGGTATGATCCTTGAAGTAAATGCAAGCTTCTCTGCTGGGTTAAGAGGTGAAAATTACTTCTTGCCATCAGTCAGAATGTTAGACCAACACGTTGGAGGTGTTTTTGAAAATCCCATTGTGAGTGGTCAAGCAATTAGCACTTTCTTGTTACATACACACAGTAGGTCATCACTGCAGGAATACTCCAGACCTAGGGGAGGAGAATCAGTTTGACCAAATGCAGATGTCTCCATATAGCCTGTAAGAGAGCTTTGTACAGAGCAAGACATTTACACAACAAGCAGCTAAAGGGTCCTCTCAGGTTTACTCAGCTCCGTCAGATCTATATGGTTCATGTACACAGACATTTACCAATTTTCCTCTTCTATTTAACAGATACTGTGACCTACCCAGACATCATTGATAGTGTTGCTGTGATTGGAGCAGTTGTGCTGGGCTTGTGTATGGTTATGCTGTTCAGTTTTGGTATGTGGCTGAATTTTTTGCATATCCTTGTTTTGCCAGGCCTCAGTAAAAGGCAGTTCAGACAGCAGGGGATAATGGGCCTCCAGGTTTAGGGAAATGCTGAACAATGCCCAGTATGGGAGCTGGGGGGAATTTATGAGCTTTCATCCTTCAAAGCCCTAGAGATAGCTGGTTACATTTTCAGTATTTGGATTCCGTACTTGGGCATTTCTTGCTGTTGATTCCTTGCAGGGAGAGCACAGAAATGTTGAAGGAGCTCTGACATTCCTGTATCCTTATGAAAACTTGTACTTTGTAATTCTCAAGTTGGGTACTGCATTTGTTCATCAAAAGTTCACATTTTTTTCCTCTTCTACTTTGTCCCTGAAGGGAGGATGCAGATATTACCCTGGGTTGATCCTCTCATTCTTCATCTTCTCTCTGTGACATTGCACCAGCCCTTTGGGTTTGGGTCTTGCCACATTCAGAAGTGGGCTCTTGACTGATTTCTCAGTTGTCTGTCTTCCATGGGAAAGGGTGGTGGCCAGCTGGAAATCTCTTGCTTACACAAGCTGATGGGGGATCATGCTGAACAGAATAACAACAATAAAAATACACTTGTAGCCTTTCAGACTACTCACATACTGGTGTGCTCTCAGAGTGAAATATCTGGTGGTCTTCTTTTCTGTTCCAGTATGGTATCAAAGTAGGAAATCCAGAAAACCGTCCTTAATTGGGCAGATAGTGCTTGTCAAGGAAGATAAAGAATTAGCTCAACTCAGGGAGACGGCTGAAGAAGTGGGACTAGCCTATGCCTGTTATGCTGTCAGGTATGTCCTTGGAGCAAATGCATTTTCTGGACAAAAACATATAAAAGGGCTCCACTGGACTTGTTTTTATCAGTGTGCCCATCCCTGACATGATGTTGAGGGCCACATCTGCACACCAGGGCAGGTCTGCTCTGAAGTATGCACTGCCATGCTGCCTCCCTGGTGCATACCCTGGCCCAGATTGCCTCTAGCCCACCCTGCACACTCACTTTGTCAAGAAATGCAAGAGCAGGGGCAGGGAAGGAGACTTGGTGTTTTCCAGTAGATTCCAAAACATCTAGATCTCATCTGAACTCCCCTTAAACGCAGCTGATGAGACAAATAGTATCAGATTCATTTGAGAAATAAGTTTATTAAAATGTCAAGCATTTTTAAGTGTTAACAAGTGACTAGTATTGCTGTTTTTCAGCACTCTTCCTTCTGAAGCAGAGATTGAATCATTGCCAGCTTTCCCCTGGGACAAACTGAACTTACACAAATTGTTAGGAAGTGGAGCCTTTGGAGAGGTTTATGAAGGAACTGCAGTAGATATCCTGGCAGATGGAAGTGGAGAAACCAAAGTAGCAGTCAAGGTAATTGCAGCTGTGTAGTTCTCCGGCAGCAGAATGGGACAGACAGAGAGATTTGGCTCGGAGGTTATACCACTAAAACAGGCATTGTGAGATTTGGATATTTCCTTGCAGGATTTCTTGCAAGTCACTTAAAGCTGAGCCTATCGCTTTGTAATGATTGCCAGAAAATACTGTGTATTAAAGGATGTGTCTAAGTCTGTTTGCTTTACTTAAACACTGTGTGATAATGGTGGTGGTGACCTAAGTGTTATTACGCTTGTGCTTTCTGTTGAGTAGACTTTGAAGAAGGGTGCAACAGACCAAGAGAAGTGTGAATTCTTGAAGGAGGCACACTTAATGAGGTAGGAACAGCTTTGCCATTGGGTACCCTTTGTAACTGTTATCATATGAGGGTGGTGGCTTTCAAGAGGAATGACAGCAATGCTTTTCTCTAAACAAATTAGTGTGGCATTTTGGGGTGTTCTCATGTTTCTGCTAAAAAAAAAATAATACTACTGATGAATCTCATGAAAAAAAAGCTGTAAGACTTTTGCAAAATTTAAGATGCAGACTGCAAGTTTGTGTTATGGATCTTTTGGTTTTTGGACATGAAAAATATTTCAATATCTTTGCTTCCCTAGAACTAAGTTAGTTGTTAAAGGTAAATGGGCAACATTTGTCTAACATTGTTTTATGAAAATAAACATACCAAAACAAGCTGATGCCTTGCAGTTTCAATTTACTGTGGATTTTTTTTTTTTTTTTTTTTTTTTTTTTTTTTTTATTATGTGCATAAATTGCCACTAGAGGCTGCCACATACTTCTTCTACTAAGGTGTACCCCAAAAAGTAATGTGTGCCAACAGTGCAAGAACTTCACATAGAAAGGTCAGTGTATTAGCTAGAAGTCTGGTTTTCCAGAGTTTCCAGAAAGAAGAGTAGAAGCTGAACTGAAGTTTTCAGCTGATAGCATAAAACTAAGAGAACAGTTAGGCTTTCATATGTGCTATCTGCACTTTAACTTCTGTTTCATGAGTGCAGGATTATAATATTTTGAAAATTGAAGGACTTTTCCCTCTACAGGAGAGATGCTGTTCTAAATTTGAAATTGATTTACACAGGATTATTTTTCTTGTTTACAATTTTTTTTTTTAAATCTTGCATTACTTTGACTAACTGTCATAATACACTATAAACTGAATGATGGAACAGGCTTGTGAAAACTAAAAGGAAATCATGCTTTTACAATCTAAATTTGTGATGAAGAGTAAGAGTTGCATGTAAACTTCCTACAGTCTACCTTTGTCTATCTGGCAGTCATAAACCTGGTTAAGGACTCTTTTCTGTATACTATGAAAATTATATGAATTCAAAGTCCCTGAAGCTCTGAAGCTTCCCCTTTTTTTTTTTTTTTTTTTTTTTTCCCTACAGCTATTAATCCAAAATGAAAATTCCTGGAAAAATTAATTGGAAATTATATTTAAATGTAAACACTAATGTGTTTACATGAATATAACAATCTAATGAGACATAGAAACAAAGAGAATAGGAAAGTTTAAGTGTTACATATTCATGGGAGTCATTAAATAATAAAAGACATGTTTTATATGCTTTATTTTATTATTATTTTTTTTAATGTGAAAAAGTGTGATTTAGTTTTCTTCTGGATGGCTTAGACACTTTTGTTGATGTTCATCTATAATGCCTCAAATTAAACCAAAGGTTTAAAGGGTGCATAAGTGGACCTGACTCTTTACAAACCCTGGTGTTCATTGTTAAAATGTTGCTTGCCTCTTGGAAGTGTATAAAAACTCAGTAATAGTGTTATGCTGTCCTAGTTAAGCAAGGACTATTGGCTCCTTCTATTATTGCTACGCAAAGCTGTGAGTATCTGTATTTCAAACAGTCATTTGATATTGGTGATTGGTGGGTCATTTGTGTACAAATATATGTAGCAAATTCCTGGGTGTATCCCATCACTTAGGAACAAAGGAATGACAACTCAGTAGAGAAAGGGCTGTGTGAGCTGTAAGGAAAGTGCCAGGTGTTCCTTCATCTATTTTTGTTCTTGAGAGTGCCAAAGTTTGTCTGATTGAGAGGTATGTGCTGGAGGCTTGGGGGGGACTGTCAAAACCTCACTTTTTGCTAAAGAGCTTTTGCCCACACCTAAGATTACACAAATTGAAAGATGTTAGAAGGAAAATGTTCTTCTATTGTATTTGTTTGTTTACTCTGGTACGTTTGACAGACCTTTAGACACCATCAGTTTCCCCAACAGAGTCAGATTTCTCTGTCTGATGGTGCAAGTCCTTTCACACAGTAGAGTGAAGAGAAAACCATTAAAAAAAAATAAATAAATGTGGTTGTAAAAACACGGTCACTGATGTAGTGTATAAATGTTCTTCATTCCTTGAAAAGTGTTAGAGGGCTAGAGTGTCTCAGAGGGCTGATTGCTCTGTCATAATCCCATTTTTTTTTTTGGACACAGGCATAACTAGCATATTTGCAGGTTCTTGTACATATTTTCTTTCTCTGGAAAATGTACTGTCAGAAACCATTCTTCTCTGGATTGTGGGAGTAATAAGTTGCACTTTGTGCTTCTGCTTTTCTATGTGCATTTCTCCAAATCAATAGTTCAACTGTGATTACTGTAGTAAAAATACTCTATTAAAATACTAGAGATACCTTTAATGTACACATGGCAATTCATGTTATTCCTAGAAGAGACTGCCATTTGGCTACCGTGCTTTGCTTCCTGTGAATACGATGACGTCTGCTTTTAAGATGTATGCATACATTAGAGTGCTTTTCAAAGTGCAGTGTAAATCTGTATTTTGAAAGGATGTCCCTGAAATTGTCCCATTACTGAGCAAGTTCAGGCATTTTAAGTTATAAAATCATGATGTTGGTAGAAGCAGGCTTGTAAATGCTCATTCATTACTTGTTACTATATGCAAATTATTAACTGTCAACCAATTGGACTTTTCATACATAATCTTGTATCATTTCCTTCTCTTTAGTAAATTTGATCACCCCCACATTCTGAAGTTACTTGGAGTGTGCCTGTTAAATGAACCTCAGTACCTTATACTGGAGCTGATGGAAGGAGGGGATCTCCTTAGCTATTTATGAGGAGCCAGAAAGCAAAAGGTAGGGTAACAACCCTGAGGGGTCTATTTTTAACCTGTAGCTGCCCACTTTTTATCAATTTTAATCTTCCTCAAAGACCATGTTGATGTCCAGCTTTTCTGCATCTGCAAGCTCAGACCTGGTTGTTCCTTAACACCCTGGGACCTCAGTGTTGAGTGTTGACCAGACATGCTGTGAAAAATACTGAATGCCGTGTTAAATGTCATCAGACCGCTGACTGAAATTGTTCTTTTTTTTTCAGTCATGATATGTCTGCTGAGTTCTTTTCTATGAACACCATGAACAGTGTTTTGAAAAATGATTATACATAATGGTATCTGGTCATCACACATAAGATACATCATGTATCTGGTCCACTAGACCTCACTTTTTTTAATTTGTTTTTTTTTTTTTTAATTTTTTTTTCCTGCTTTGAATAGTGGAAATATCCATAATGTGTTAAGCAGAATCCAAGCACATAAGAGGATACTGTCCTTGTGTCTGTATCCATAAAGTCTTTACAGTAAATAGGAGAAAAGAATAAAGAATAAATCTCTTTAATTAAGAGGTTAATTAATTTTCATAGGTAGCATGTAGATTAAAAGTATGAATCGTAGGATTATATGTCAAAGGAGCTTGACATTGAAATTTTATAGCATCATAGCAATCATCAATTTATGTAGATGATCACTTCAAATCCACAGTCATTATTGAAGTCTAGCGATACGTATACATATATGTATTCTACTGGAATAATATATTCTCTTAATACAACAGCAAGCAAACCTGATATGATAGTGGGAGGAAATTTTTGGTGTCCCATTTCTGCAACTACAACAAAGAAGTGATTCTGAAGTCCCTAGGATATTCTTAGCCCCAAATCAAAGAACAGGACGTGTTCACCTGCCTTGCAGTGCTGTGATTTAGCAGTTTACCCTGCAAGTAATTAGCATTTGCTCTAATGGCATACAGATAGTTTGCACCTGTTTTGAAAAAATCCTATAAATTTCAAAGAGATAACAATACTGTCTTTGTATAGGGAGGTTGTTATTCTGAGTCTTTAAAGCTGGAAGACATGGATAACTTCTACCTTTGTTTCTCGTAGCTCCAGAGTTCCTTACTGACAGTGACTGACCTCCTGGATATATGCTTGGATATTTGCAAAGGCTGTGTCTATTTAAAGAAAATGCATTTCATACACAGGTATAGAACTTATTTCCTTAGCCTTCTGAGGCTTACCCACAGTATCAGGAGTAATTATCTTACCTGGAAAAAGTGTCACAATATAGCAGGAAAAGTAAGAGCACTGGATTAAAATAATGTGATGCTTTTCTGTTAAAATTGCTTACCCAGGACCCATTGCACTCTAGGCAAGAATCCTATCCCTTACAACAAAGAGAAGGGCAAGTGGGCAGATCCTTTTATTGTCTTCATCTGCCTAAAGGGATGATCATAGGGGACGCCAAATCATACTCAAAGGTGCAGAGGGAAAAGACGAGAGGTGATAGGAATAATCTGCAGCAAGTGAAATTAGATACTATTGCTCACAAAGAGCAGGATCAATCACTGGAACGTGTTCAGCAAAGCTGTGGCATCTCCAGCCTTGGAGATATGCTGGGTGATGCCCCAGACATCTAATCTTGAGGTGGGCATTCTTCTGAGCACGTTGTTGAAGTGGCTGATCTCCAGAGGTCTCTTCTGACCTGAGTTATTCTGCAATGTTAACTCCATCCTCTTGTTTTCTGCCTTACAAATCAGGGACCTGGCTGCTCGCAACTGCCTTGTGTCTGAGAAGGAGTATGAGAGCTGCTCCCGGCTAGTAAAGATTGGTGATTTTGGACTTGCCAGAGATATCTATAAAAATGATTATTACAGGAAAAGAGGAGAAGGCCTATTCCCTGTCAGATGGATGGCTCCTGAAAGCCTCACTGATGGTGTCTTTACAAATCGCTCTGATATCTGGTGAGTTAGCAGGCAAGAGCAGTGGGGAGAGTAATACTAAATCCCATAACAAGAAAATATTGGTTTGCAGCAGCAGTAATAAGTTTGTATATTTCCAGCTCCAATAATTTATAAGATAAGGCAGATTTCTTCCTAAGTGATATTTTCATGAGCTAATGAAAAGTTTGGTGCCAGGACAGTACCCACATGGAAGTATTTCTTTACTTAATGCTTTGAGCTCTAGCCTTGGATTCTGGCTGGAAAGAATTAGTGTCACTCAATCAAACAATTGTGTACAAGGTCTACAATATTATTATTATTATTTTTTTTCTTGCTTGAGCAGTGAATTGACTGCTTACATCCTGTTCTTTCCACTTTGTTTTCCATTAGGTTAATTGACATTTCCTTCCTACCAGCAAATACTTTCCCCCTATCATTTTGTCCTGTTCTGGCAACTTTGCTATTTTGAAGCCCAGTCTTCTCAGCATAATCAGGGGAAGTTCATAGTTGTTTGCTGTAGTGGTTTACTTGAAATGTATATATGGATGGGCTTGGGTTTTTAGTGAAGAAGCAGAAACCCATTTCTAGGAGGCCTAGAGAAAACCAAACTAAACCAGATTCTTTAAGCTTGAGATTCACAACATTTTAGATTGGTAACTGTGGATAAGAAAGGGTGGGCTGTAGCACACTAATCTTGCTGAGGTCTGCAGCTCTCGGTTTAATTACCACTCATGCATTTATCTAAGAAAACCATTTTATGCTCTGTACCAAACCCAATGAGGCACTGATTGCTTTATAAGTGGTGCTTAAGAGATCTTGTAAGCGTCTCTATTTCCAATGACAACTCCAGATATTTCTAAATGCTAGTTTAATTGAGGACATACTCAAGCAGAGAGTACTGCTCAGGGAAGCTGTGAGTACTCATTGTCTTCTAAGCTCCATGTCAGTCTGGGAAAGTGTGTCTGTTCCACATATTTGTTTTAGCTATTTCGGAGGCTGGCTAAAAGGATGTGTGAATTGTTTCACATAAAATTAAAACTACTTACTCTTAGTTTTTTCTGAGGCTTATTCTTAGATTAGAGTAATTTTAGTTAACTGTTGACAGGGAGCTTGCTTGTCATCACATTGGTAATTAAAATTTATTGGTGCTTCTTAGGTCTTTTGGAGTCTTAATGTGGGAAACATTAACCTTGGGTCAACAGCCATATCCAGGTCTCTCCAATATGGAAGTTTTACACCACGTACGATCAGGAGGAAGGCTGGAATCTCCAAACAACTGTCCCTATGACCTGTAAGTTAATTATGTTTAAATATTTTTGATAATATTTAAGAGACATCAAGAGGGTTATTGTCAGCAGGCCATCATATTGAAAGTCTACTTACACCCATTCAGAGTTCAACAACCTACTTTTGTTGTTGTTGTTTCTAGACAGAACAGCTTGCACTTGTAACTGCCAACTTCCTACTAACTCATCCAGGAGTGCAGGCTGTGAATGTGAACTTCAGTGACAGCTGCAAATTAAGTCTTGAAGTTGAAAGGCTGATACATATCGGTCTTTTAAACAGGATTTCAGAGATAACATAAATTCAGTCTTGGACATGAATCCAGCAGTAATATGATAAGAGGCCGAGAATGCCTGACCAACCAGTTCAGTATTGGTTAGAAGTTGACTGTGAGGAAGAATTTACCTGTCCCTCTTACACTATGTGCCTACTGGAGCAGATATAACTGGCTTTCACATTGATAGCTGCAGAAAATAAGCTGACATTAGATTATATTTGGAAAATAAACCATACTCTCTTTGCAAATCTCTGTCAAAAAAGACAACAATAAAAGCTGAAACTGAACAACAAAAGTGAATTCTACACTTCCTGTTAGTCTTTAACTGAGCCGGAAAAACAAAGCTTTCAATTCCCAACTATTTCTTGAGCTCAAAATTCAGATGCCATTAAAAGAAAAAAAAAAAAAAAAAAAAAGAATATATATAGTGGATCAAACTCATACTGGCCAGAAGTGTATGAAGGAGGAAGTTGAACCTGAGCCCAATGATTACTCAGTATTGTCTAATTTCATGTCTCACTTCCTACATGCCCACTCTGCAAAAGCAGTCTCAGCCATGCACTTGACAGCTGGTCCTACAAATGGAAGAAGAGACTACTTAAAGTGCACAGTTCTTACTCCTGGAGCTGAGAAAATGGTTTGAGAGTAATTCTGTGATTGGCAAGCACACATCTCTGTGATAGGTCTCACAACAATTACAATGTTTTCAGTTCCAGAGGGTATGATAACTTATTATTATCTGGGTATAGATGAAATACCATATCAACAACTTTAAAAAAAAAAAAAAAAAAAAAAAAAAAAAAAAAAAAGGAAAAGAAAAATAAACTTCAGTACTTGGAAGAACTAAAGACATTAGGATTTTGTTTTAAGAACAGAGTTCAATCTGGAAGTGACAGAACAAATGAGAGCCCAAGAGCAATTTCTGTTTCATTATTTTCTGCTGAAAAATGTTTCCGTAAAAGATTGACTTACACCTGACCTTCGAATATAAAAGCATGGTAGATAAGGTATACTCATGAAATTGGTTTGATATTCAAACCTACACAAAGGCTTATAAGCTGCCTTTAAAATGGTTGACCAGATCTTCAGCATATCAAGGAAACTTTGGGAAACTTTGAAGGTTTTTTTTTTTTTTTTTTTTTTTTTTTAAGTCACAGATCTCAGAAATTAGTATAACAGGTAGGCCTTAAACACAGGTCCACACGTTGTAACTTGTAGGATCAGGGCCTAATAGCCATAACCTAGTTTTTGAAAGCCAAGGGGCTGAATGAGCTCTTAGATTCATGTGCCATCTTTTTATCTCATTTGGTGAACACTCAGCACCTGCATACAGCTTCTGTCAGTAGCCTAAATAGCTTTTTGCTACTTTGTTCGGTCATTAATGGCATGCTGGGATTCTTGACATTCCTGCTTTCCTCAGTGTGGTTTTGAACCTGCATCAGGACATCAGCAGTAAGTAATTGTCTCCTCTGCACTTTGGCTTCCTCATTGTCATTTGACAAAACAAACCATCACTGATAGGAAGAGAGTTCAAAGGCCAAACTACTTCAGTTGAGAAGTGTTTAGGAATCTGTGGTAGGCTTACACTGCAAGGGCAAGTAGGGCTGACACAGAAACCTCAGGGTGTAAAAGGCATTGAGGAAGTGGGTTTGTTTTTATTTATTAAGCAAAGGGAGACAAGTTCTGCCCCTCATTTCCCCAGGATATGATTCCAGGTCCACAAGATATTACTTCAAGAGGTAATCATCTGCTTTCCCCTAGAGAAGTATGGATACGTAAAGCTTGGTAATGAACTGAAAAAGGGGCTTTGGGAGCTGTAAATGGGCTATGTTTATTGAGATATGACACAAATATATGAGTGGCACTAGTTTTGCAGTCAGAGACACGCATCTAGTCACCTCAATGTGAGGCTTGCATGCAAGAGCATGGTGAGGTTTGGGCAGAACTGAACTCATTTAACAGGTCTTGAAAAGCTGCGATTGCAGTTAGAAGAGTTTGTACAAGTGCAGTGCCACTTACTGACATGAAGCTGCAGTTTCACCACTCTTGCAAATTGTATGACTGAGTTTGCTGAAGAAACTTTTGATAACTACAGACTTTTGCTCTTTGATTGTAGAAAAGTTCCCCTGGAGGTTTTGGAGGGTGAGGGACAAGAAAGGCTTGCTCAGAATGCATCAGGTGAGGGCAGGGACTCTATTTTATTCCAACAAATTTATTATTTTTCTAAGAAAGTCCCCACATCAATGCTATTTTCCATTTTGTGTGTGAGAAGATTGGTAATGTCCTTTAACTTGTGTGCACTAAAGCAAATTTCAGGAGTAGTTCACTTTCAGTCTCCAATGTCAGCTACTCAATATTAGTTCTTTGTTTTCCAGGCTCTTAGGTTCTCCACAAATGCAGCTCTGTTGGACATATGGCAACCTGCAGTCCAGCCCAGATAAAGCACAGCTGTCATATGTAGGTGTTCATCTAGGTGTACAGGCTAGCTCTTAAACCTAACATAAAACTTTATCTGATGATGTGTTTGGAATTGTTATTTTTCATTTCTTCTTGAAAGGATTTCCCCATGATGTAGGGCAATCCTCTGTGTCTCATCCTCATGCTAAAGCAATATGTTATTTGCTAGTGCATGTTTGGCCACCAAGAAAATACAGGAAAATGCTTAAGCTGTCATTCATGTACATCTTGGCATATTAGCCTGGCTTTCACCCTCTTGATTGGTCTCATGTTGGTGCATTTCTGGGCTAGTGAAAGTTTATGCCATGTGACTTAAAGCTTCAGATGCTACAACATGTCTTGAAATCTAAACATCATGCCATAAACAGCTGTCCCTGCAAAATCTGCAGATATTTTCTGGCTTCAGTCATTAGAAACCAAAACCTTATCTGAATTAAATACTTTTTGGACTGTATCTATTCTACCCAGTATTAATATTTTAAGACAACCAGCAAGTAATTTGATTTAAGAAATTAATTTGTGACATAATAAGAATGAGTAACTAATAATTCTTTTTTTTTTCTTTTTTTTTTTTTCTTTTTTTTTCTTCATTAAATATCTTCTCTCTGTAGCAAAACTGAATGACTTTGTAAAGCAGATTGTCCAATAAAAAGATTAGTTATTTAACAAAACAGAGGTTGGTTTCAGGGATGCAAAAATATTCAGGATCTATATTTGTCAAGTTTTTGTTTCATAAGTGACTCATGCATCATTTCTTATTTCTTTCTCCCTCTGCTGGCTAATGGCTGTTTCTTCCTTTCTATCAGAGCAGCAGTGTATAAAGCAAGCTCTGAACACTTCATTGCTACATCTTGCACAAGGCTTTGCTCATCTGGGTCCAGGTGCTAACCTTGAGCACAGCACCTGACCTCTTGTTCTTTTCTTGGATATACTGCAAATCAGCCTGACAAGAGAGTAGATTGTTTGGCTTCCAGCATCCAAGACTGGCTTTTGAATTGAATGTGACAGACATTTTTTTTTTTTTTTTTTTGTCAGCAGAAGGAAAACCAGAATTAGTTCACCTCATTTTGAGTCCAGTTCAGTACTTTTCCATCTGTATTTCCAGTGTCATCAATAACCAGTTCACTTGAAAGTAAGTAAGGAGAGGAAGTGATTCGGAGTGTCAGGCAGTCACTACCACTTTTTAGATTCTTAAAACAATTTTTCAAATTTTCATTGAATTCTTTTGAAAAGCCAGCATCTCTCTGCCAGTTCTGCAACTGCATGATACAGGTTGATGAAAAGTGATTCTGAAACTATTTTTCTAATTGTTTCTTTCTTTTTTTTTTTTTTTTTAATTCAAATACAATAATTTGAAGAAAAATATCATCAAAAATCAGAAATAAAGAGATTTCTCTTAGCTGTCACCAAGAGTTTTGTAAAACACTGAAATGCGGTGAATTAGTCGTATCCTTCCTAACATGGATAAGTGAGGATCTGAGCAAGCCAATTCATTTCACATAACTCAGTAAAGTCTGGTATCACATAGCAGCAAGTCTCTGAAGCTGTTTGTCAGGGAGGATTTGAACTTAGGGCTTAGAGGTGAATACTCTGCATTCCCGTAACAGCTTCCTGAACCATCCTTTCACTGACTGCTTAAATGCTGCACTCCAGTTTTGAAACCCTAAGACCCCTCTCCTCTCCCAACACTTAGCGCATCCAGGTGCTGGCTGTGTTTTGGTTTTCAACCAGGCTCCCCCTGGCTTTCGTAGGATTTTTTTTTTTTTTTTTTTTTTGCTGGTACTTGCTACATTTCATGCCCTCGAGTAAACAATGTAAATCATCCCTATCCTTTAGACAAACAAGAACGGCAGTTTTTCTTCTGAATGGTACCAAGAGTTTAGTTCAAGGCAAGCTAGGATACCTGCCAGATCACCCAGAGGAAACTCATGCCATTTTTTGCATTTGATGGGAAAACGCTCCTATTTGTTTTAGTCTGGAGGCAGAAGTCTAAATTAACCTTCTCTATGCTAGAAGATTTGCTTTCAACCTCCCCTGAAGTTGAGGTGGTGTGAGTTGAAAGATAATTAAATAAGTTGATAACTTCAAGTTCATTTTTAGTTTTAGTGATCTTTCTTCTGTGAAAGATTTATTTCCTTGTCACCTTTCTCAGAGGATGTTGGTCAGTTTTTAGGTGAGAGTGGTGAGAACAGGTATTAATGGCAAAAGTGTCTTCCCCCCCCTGTAACATATAGATCCTCCCAATCTCAGAAATGTCTATTGTTGGAAAGTTAGAAGCATTCATAATGAGTATTCCCAACAACTGACCTTTAATCTAATTTTCCTTCCCTCAGCAGCTGGTGATAATCTTTGCACCACATATAAAGATTTCAGAAGTTGAAAACCTAGGCTGAATTTGCTTGTCAGATGATTTAATGACAAATGATGAGATGAATGACTATTATCTTTAATATTTGTTTTTTAACACTTTTTTTCCTTTCCAGATGTGATTTAATCACAAGATGCTGGGCCCAAGACCCTCAGAACAGACCTACTTTCTTTTATATTCAGGACAAACTGCAAGAGATAAGACATTCTCCACTGTGCTTCAACCACTGCCTTGAAGACAAAGTGGCAGCAACTGGAGTCGTCAACCAAGCTTTTGAGGGTAAGTCTGGGCAGCGCCTGCAGTCCTCACTGCCTCAGCCCCATCAATTGCAACAAAGTGTGATTCGCAGTTCTCTTCATTAGTCACTGCCAAAAATTCTCTGCCTATAAAATGAGAACAGAATAGACTTACTTCTCTCATAATTAACTTGTAAAGATGTATTAGGTGCCACTGTGTATGATGCATTAGGTAAAGCATATATAAGATTACCAAGCAAAAAAACCACAATGCTGTGAGGTTGAGACTGAGTCTTCCTCACAAGACACATCCAACTTGCACCTAAATTTCTGTTTCTCCATTAGCTAAAGACAGCAACTGGCACTTACTTTAGGAGTACTGGTTCAGCAGTTGCCTGAAAGGGAACATAAATTAGGTACCTAAGTAAGGCAGGCTTTATCCTAGCCTGAACTGTGATAGCTTCGGTTAGGAAACATGGTAAGCCTGTGTTCTGCACACTGTGAATGAATAAAACAAGGTGACGTTAGGGAAGATGTGCTTAAGAGAGACTACACACAAAATCCAATTAGAGAATAACATTGTTAAAGTTGTGAAGGCAAGAATTCAAAAAATAAGTGATGCCAAATTTGAAGTTGCCTGTACAACTATGATTTGGAGCATCTAAACATGGAAATGAAAACAACTGACTGGAGCAGAAGCAGGAGCTTTTCCAGTTTTGCAGTAATTCCTGGCTAAATGTAGGGGAAAGTGAAGTTTTTGTAAACATTGTGATCTGAAAATCTTCAAAAAGAAAGTTTTCTTTATTGATTTCCCTTTTATTTATCAGTTTTTTTTTAATTTAACCTGTTTGCATAGTATGGTTTTCTAGTGGAAAAACAAAAATCTTGTAAGAAAAGTGCCTCCCATTCTAAGAAAGCAAAAACTACTTGTTTATAACATTCCTAAAGAGTTTTTTTTTATTATTATTTTTATTTTTATTTTTTTCCCTCACGAAATGATATTGAACTTGGAACTCACTCTATTTCATAAACAGTTTTTATACATCGGCATATTGTGATTTTCTAAATATATAAAGAAATAAATTGCTGATCCATTCCAGGAATGATGCAGTATCGAAATATATAATTTTGTAGTAATTTTCCTAGATATTCTATCCACATATCCATGGAAATGTCCAATGCTTGGTTAATGATAGTTTATTTGATATTTTGCTAATCTTTACCATTCAGTGTAGCTTGACAGGTGTGAGCCTATCTTACTTTACCCATCATGATTTCTCTTTCTGTCAGATTCACTCTTTGCATGATATGGTCATCTGTAAAGAGGGTAAAGACTAAGGCTAAAGACTTTATCATTGACACGATGGACCAAAGCAACTTAGCACTGATAACCTATAACTTCCTGTTTTTTATTTTGTTTTCATTTTTATTTTTCAATAGTTGATTTTGCATCCTTATCCTATAATGAAGAGCTTTGTGCTATGTGTATATGCATGTAATTTCCTAGTTTCTTTAAGGGCATCTTTGCTCAGAACAGTGGAGTTAAGGGAAGAGATACTTAATCTGCACAAATCTAAACTTGGCATTAGCTCAGGAAATGAGTACAGCCAATTAATTAGGCACTTTACCTAAGCTAATAGGCCTTAAATTTTGGATGGATGTTACCTCACCTAAATGCAGCTGTCCAGAAGCTAGCAGCATCATCTAAGATATTCAACAAGGTATCTCTGTGGCTGGAAAGAGAAGCAGCCATGGCCAGAAAGTGATGACTCTCATGTTTTAGGCATGTATCATAGCAGGAAAGGAGTCACCTTTTGCCTTTCTCTCCACTGAAAACAATTGGCTTCTAGATGACTCGTACTGGATTTGGACACGATTTGGGTTAGATGTTTAATTTTCAGAAGGCTACAGAAACATAACATGCACTGGACACGGGGCTGTGCTGATTTAGCTGCTTCCATCTATTCCTGAGCTAGTTCGATTTCCTAATTTAGATATCTGTGTGTTCCCTGACTCTAAGAGAAGAAAGAAGACATGAAAACTAAGGGAGTTAAGACAGTATTGTGACATTAAATCAATACTTGTTAAAGAACTTCAGAAGGGATGAAATTTTGCATCTGCACCCTGCCTTTCTGCTGCTTGATGCTGGGGAACAGACAGGAATATAGGTTGTCATCCTTTTGGTGGAGCAGGCATGACACAGATGTAACGTGCAATGAGTTTAGTTTCGTTCAAAGTCCCAGCTTATCATGTTCCAACTATGATCTTTGCTCTGCTGTTAACTTGCTCAAGCTAGGCAAATCATTGCTTTCACTGGTATGAAAAATACATGTTCTTAATATAAAAATCATCCTTATGCCAAAATTATAGGTTCTGCCATACTGCAGAAATCACAGAGAAACATTGATGATTTATTTCTTTGCCATGGACAAAAATGGTGTTCTTAGAAATGGTGAAGTTATTGAAAAGGAAAATATGGATTGAGACTGACACAAAAAGTTTGGTTTGAATAGCTAACATGTAAAACACTTTACTACAGAAAATATGGCTGTGTAGTGGGGCTTTTAGGGCAGTTTTGATAGTAGTGCTACTCTATAATGTACATTACAGGGAATCATTGGCAATGGTCATTTTTGAAATTAGGCTCTATTAGACCTGTTTGTGATAGCCTAATTGGTAAAATCTGACCCACTATCGTAAGCGGGGCAATTCCATGTAGGTGGAACTTTGGCAGTATCTCCAGAACCAGAGCCTATTTTACTCAGCACATTCTCTTCCCTAGTCTTACCCTTTCCCCCATTAGCTGCCCTATTCCCTCTCAAAGATTTCCTCTGTTCTTTCCTTAACATGGTGTCTCTCCACAGTTGCTATAGACCCACGTTGCATCTGCATTGTGACAGGAAGGCAAAGCAAATTTTTTTAGTGCTTCTGTTTCATCTTTTCATTTTCCAGTTCTCAAAATTCCTCCTTAACTTTTCCCCAGGCTCATGTGGTGATTTTCACACAGAATGTCCATCAGAAAAGAGTGTAGCTTGAATGTTAACAGTATGACTTGAGATTTATTCATCTACATATTGTCCTTTCATATGATTGCATTTTAAGTTACTAAACACTTGATAAGTTCTTTACAAGTCTCTATGACAAATATACTTATTTCCCACTATATTCATAGTTAATCTGGCAGCTATTTCCATCTTTCCCCAAGAGGGTCTTTATAAGTCCATTAAAACTGTGCTGCATACTTGACTGAAGGCCTGGAGTCCTGGTGATACTTTAATGTTGCTGGATTATCTGATCAGAGAACCATGCACATCACTTTTCTGTAGATCTGCGGCCTAGAAATTATTGAACTATTTTTCTGCCTTCAATGTAAACCCCCTGCAATGGAGTTCAGTGTAATGCCGGCTCTGGAAGTATGGTTGATTTAAGCAAGAACTAGCAATTCAGGTTCTAGTCAGTCTTCCAAACTAAAACACACACACTTTCATAACCCTGCTGTACACAGTTTGGGGCACAGAGTAAGTCTCAGTCCTTGATTTATAAAATGCTGTATAACAAGTAAGTGATTTTTAAAATAACCGTAACTTTGGATTCATTTTTATCTGGGACTAAATGGAACTCTTCTTGTGTTTGTAGGAGTAGTAGAAACATGACAGCCAGAACAAATAATCCAAAATACTGTTCCATGATGGATTGTCCTGGACAACATTTTCCATAAATGTTATGCAGTCATTGGCCTTTGTGTGTAATGAAACTCCTGTCATGAGCCTCCCGCCAAGAAATGCTTGCTCTCACCAGGAGACGTGGTTCCAAAAGAAAGAGCCAAATGTCAAGCAAAGTGAAATGGTAGACCTCAAAATAACCATGATACTTAGCCCTATACGGAATCATACATCTTCCAAATTCAGTTGAACTTTACCTGCTTGTAGTTAGTCACACCTTTCACAGGTCCGTATGTGCTGTTAGCACTATTTCATAGGTGGAAGAGCTGGAAAATGTTAGATTTCCATATTAACATTAATACTGGCGTGATATGACATGCAGACTGAAAGTATGGGTGAATTAATATAAAGAGTATGTTAGTGATCTGAACTGCATGCTAACCAAGATAGTGTAGGGATGGAAAAATGGATACCAGCTTTGTTATTGCAAACTACCCTTCTAAAGGAGGCAATGAGTAGTGATAAATACACCAGAGAAACACCAGCAGGTCCTGGCACTGCTGCTTAGGAAGGGAGGGAAGGAAAACCAACAAGAGTCTGACTTCACTGCCTTGAGTAAAGGATGGTGGGAATGGCTGGCTAAACAAAACTGTAACTCTTGCAGCACTGGAGAACCAGTCAGAAGCCCACCGTGATATGTAAATTGGTTCTCAGGCTCCAGCAGCAGTGGTCTAAAAACAGTATTTTTTTTACAGAAATAGATGTCACAGTCAGGAGAACGTGAGTCTGTTTGCAATATCAGCCTGCAAAATAAGCACTGCAATGAATACTTTATTAAGCCTCAGTTCCACTCAATGTTTTCAGCATTTCTGTTGGGTCTCCATGGGTATTTCCTTGCCTACCTCTCACTGATTTCCAATGAAACCCTTATCAATGAGAGTTATGCACCTAAATTCCCCTGTAAGCTGTTACTGCTGAATTTCAGCAGCTGGGCACAATGCCAGTCACAGCAATCCTTGCAGGTATTCTGTATCATGGCAATGTAAACGACCCAGAAATCTACCAGTTTGGAGTTTTTCCTTCTTGCTCGTACGGGCTTTCCTGGGGCATTGATTGTGGGCAAGCAAGAAGGATTAACATTTTTAGAGTGAGGGAAATGCTCTCTATTAAGAGGACTGAGACATCTGTGGGTTACCTTAATGGTTTTGAATCAAACAGGAATTGATTCAGCAGATGCCCATTCATTGCTGAAACACTGGCTGCTCTTCCCCCAGTTGCAACAAGTGCAAAGGAAATGTAGAAAGGTTTCATAAATCAGCATGCTAAAAAGATGGTCCTGCATTGCTGTAAAAATAAACAGTCCATCTATTTTCAGACACAACTTTTTACGTGTGTACATGCAACACAGCATATTTTTTCAGTTCCCAAGCATTCCCCTTTATGGATGGAAGCACCTGTTTGTTTTGGCAAATGTCTTTGCCGACATCAGACAACTGGGCATTAAGCAGCTGGAGCAGCTCCTTGGCTTTATGAACCAGTGGGACTATTCTTATCAGCGCTGCTCTCCCCAGTCCATTTTGGACCTTTAAGGAGAAAATGTCAAACTACTCAGAAACAGAGCACTGCACTGTTCCTGCTAGAAGTTTCTCCTCTTACGAGAGCAGATACAAGGTTCTTCGAGGGTCCCTGAGGAAACCCAGGTCAGTCTGTTGTGTCAATTTCCATGACTACCTTATAGTTATCCTGTAGATAGGAGGGAACTGTTACTTCAACTGACAAAATTTCTTATGTGGTGATTTTTTTAAATCACTTTTTAAAAGGCTGTTAATGTGTGGAGAGTTGTACCTTTGGTAGAACCATGTGGGTCATAGATTTTTTTGTTTGTTTGTTCATTATTTGAATGGAAAAATATGGTGAAGAGAGGAGTCATGGCATGACTGGACACAAACAACAGCTATGGAAAAAAAAACTCAAAGGATGGTTACATTTGCCAACAGTATTTTGTTTTGTTTAAAAGCCATAAATGCTTTTGTTTAGAAAGAGTAAAAGGAAACACATTTGGCCTCAAAAAGATAATTTTTAATCCCCCAACTGGAGCTGCCTCTTGAAATATGTAGGAAGATAAAAAGAGATTTTTGCAATTTCTCTCTCTCTTTTTTTTTTTTTTTTCAAAGCCAGTTATTCAGTGTATCCAGTACACCCCCCCCTCCCGGAAATTAAATTACCTGCTAAAAATTCTCTCTCTCTCTCTTTCTCTCTCTCTTTCTCTCTCTCTTTCTTTCTCTCTTTCTCTCTCTCTCTCTCTCTCTCTTTCTCTCTCTCTCTCTTTCTCTCTCTCTTTCTCTCTCTCGCTTTCTCTCTCTCTCTCGCTTTCTCTCTCTCGCTTTCTTGTTCTTGCTCGCTCTCGCTCTCTCTCTCTCACTTGCTCTCTTTCTTTCTTCACTGCAAAATTTTTGAGTGTGTTTGTTATTAAAATCTGGGATAAGTGATCTCACCATGAATTATAATAGCTGCCATCTCTGCCGTCTGAGTAGTGCTGGATTGCTGTTCCCTGTGCAAGAGAGATCAGTTTATTTTCCTAAAACCAGCTGTCTTTTAAAAACTGTTCTGCACACCTCTCTGGACTTAAAGTAATCACTTGGACAAACGGAAGCTCCTCTGAAGAAGATGTGTTCAAAAGAGACATTTTTAAAACCTTGTATCTAGCCTCCTTTGTATTTTTCTGAAATTCAGTAATCCTCTTCCCCACTTAGCTTAGTGAGTGCCTGACCCAGAGCCTGTGGAGGTCAGTGAAAAGACTTCTTCCAAAACAGTGAGTGGTTACAACACCGAGGGAAAAGGTAAACTTGGTGGTGTGACCATTTCATATGTGTAACCTAGGCTAATGCTGTTTGATGCTAGACAGTGCACATGAGCCATATGACATTGCAAGAAAAGTAATGCTACTACTTTGCCTTGGACCGAGGGAAAAATAAAATAAAATCAGATGATCTGATTTCTGTTGTATGGGTGCAGAGATATAACCAACTGAAAATTAAGTACTGTGTTTACACTGGCAGTCTAAGCAGTTTAAAATTCACCAGAGAGTTGTAGACATGTTCAGGGGACGTTACTGTGCAAAGGCAGGTGTGAGAAATAAGCATCTCAGCAAAATGACTCATCCCTCTTTTCTCTCTCCATTGACTGTATAGGGAGTCTGGGCAAAGAGCCTAAACTATGCACATAAGATTGGAGTAATTAAAACTTGGTAAAATGACTCCTACTTTGTGACCTAGAGAATGGGGATGCTTCCCTGCTTTTTTTATATATATATATATATATAGAGAGAGAGAGAGAGAGATGTATTACAAATAGTGTGAAACTGGCCTTTTTTGTGCCTTTATATTAAAAAATAATAAACTAGTTAATAAACAGATTTAAAATTTAAATCTGTGTTTCCCAAGACAGCATCTTGCACACAGGGGGTTCGGTCCACAAGTCTCTAAAAAAAATCCTATATAAATAAAGGCAGTCTATGCTTCAAGCAGTTAGTGCCGTAAAAGTGCAGGATGAGCAAAATTCTTGTTTTTAGCATCTTTAGTGTCTGACAGAATAGCAAGGTTGGTGAGTCACCCTCAAGCCATGCGAGATCATACGCTTCATTAGACAGGAAACACAGCTATATCTCCACTGATATATAATACAGAGTGGGGTATTAAAACGGATATATATTTGTTCTATTTATATTCTTACTGGCAATGTGCAGACACTGAAACACAGCACCTCCAGCTCCAGGTGGCCAACAGGTATCAGTAAAACACTCCACTCACAGGAACTCTCTCTTTGAGCTAACTGACACAGCTGAGAAAGAGCAGTCAGGGTTCAGTAACCACCTTTTTCTTCCCAAACAAAGATATATCATCAAGCACTTCTTTTGAATGCTTTCAGAGTGCGGTACATCTTTCTGTCGTACCAGCAAGTCAGCCAGTCTCTTCTTCACCTGCATGTAAATTGTGCAGAAGGGACAAAAGGCAGAATATGTATGAGAAAAAGAAGAGGATGCTAATGGGAAAAAGTAAATGTGACTGCACTTCCAAAGAAGTGATCCTTACCCTGTTGAAGGTGCTAAGCATTGTATATGATTGTGTTGCCCAGAATTAATAATGTCTCAGGCTGGATACTTAGCTGGTGTAAGCCAGTGGTGTCCCACCATTTTCTATCCAGCTTTGTTAATTTGTGCTAGCTGAGGATCTGGCCATGAAACAGCTCTGTCAGAAGACCAACATCTCTAATATCAGTTTGTTCACTCCCTACCAAGCAGCATTTCTGATGACTTTTTTTCCTCTTCTACACTGTTGCCTCCTAAATT
>CM021767.1:67080803-67092580 GCA_011076525.1 Nettapus auritus
CTCCAAACCATCTGCTTATCAAGACATCATAAAAATTTGCACCATTCCAGGCAGGATTTCAAAGCATGCTGTGAGCCTGCACAGCCTAATGAGAAGGCAGCAAAATGCTCTGTGATGGTGATGCTCCATGCTCCGGCTGCCCCGCGGCAAGAAGCAGCCGACTGAGATGCTGAGATCTGGAGGGGGGAAGCACAGATTTTATCAGGTCAGGACCAGTCTCCTCAGAGGAGGTTAAGCAAGCTAACTCCATCCCTCATGAGTATGAGTCAGGTAATCATTGTTTCTTGTGTCGCTTAATGCAAGGCTCTTTAGGACATGGTTCTACTACCCCTGGAGAGGTGCACTGTAATTAATTTACCTGCACTTTGGCTCAGATGTTGTGCTTACCACTGCTATTAGGGAAAATGTCCAGAGAGGTCAGGATCACATGCATTTAGGACCTGAGACAGGTATCTACGCAACTACAGTACAGAGCTTTGAAGATGCCATTTTATTACTGTAAATAGTCTACCTGAGGGCATGCAGAGCTTAGTGGGGACCTACTTCTCAGCAGAGTTGTTCTCTGCCAGTACAGAGCTCTGGGCTGCCAGAGCTAGCCTGCCTCATGCGCTGAGGTAGGTTGTTTGAAGTGAACGTGGGTAACTCTACACTATGCAGCAGTTCCAGCGTAGACAACCCCTCAGGATTTAAGTGTTTGGAGTCGACTCCTCAGCACGACTTCAGATTCTATTAAGGTGTTCCTTGGACGCCTCTTCTTGGGGCATTTTGTTGGCTCAGCCAGGCTTTGCTTGTGAAATCTGAGGGGATCACATCACATGGTTTATCCTGCATTTACTCACGTATAACCCAGCATGACTATACATCAATCAACTAATTTTAGCCATGTTAAAACTGAAAAGAAAAGAATGATATCTCATGAATATGCTGACCTGCCTCCCCACTCCAGCTTCTCTCTATCTTCCTTCAAATTCTTAACGTTTTTTGGAAGGGCCTTCCTAAGATTATTCAGACTTTTCTGTGTTGGCTTATGGCTTCCCAGGGTGTTGGTGATGCTTCTAGTTCTCACATTTCTGGGGGAATTTCACAGCACATAATGATTTTTTCTTAACTGCTCATTTTCAGTTTCTTCTGTCTCCATCCATCATGCAACTAAGTGAGCAGAAATTGCTTGCTTGCTTTGCTGACTTACATGAAAAGCAAGCATCGTACTGTGTAACTTGACATCTTTGCATAGGTTTTTTGTCTTGTACATCAGAATGGTGCTAAGCTTCCATGGGTTCTGAGTCCTGTGGTAAGAGGAGATGACACAACAGCAAAGGAAAGGGCACTTGTAGCTAAAAATCTCATCACAACAATGGCTATGTAGCTTGTATGTGTTATGTCAGAGGAGAAAGGATATCAACATTGTATACTTCTGCCTTTTGATAGGGAAAGAGTATTCCACAATAAATAGTCTTTCTTGCTGATTTTGTTTCCAAAGCTCAAGAAATAAAACCAAGGCAAGATATTTGATTTTTAGCTCTTTTTCTCTGTAATGAGAAATGCAGAAGTATATAGGATAAAAATGGATTATAATATTCTATATATTCTGTAGTTCTTCAGACCTGTTGGGGAAAGAATTAGTAATGTATCTATATATCTGGTAAAAATATCTCAGTGACCTCATACTCACATTTGTGTAAACATCACCTCATCAGTTCCAGATACTTATACAGGAAACAAATCTGAATGCTCCTCTAGTGTTCTATACTTAGGCAGGTCAGCCGGCATATGTCTGGTCTCTAAATACCCAGTTTTACTTGGGTCCTTATTTTAAGGTTTCTCTCTTAAGAGTTTGCTGCAAACATGCCCTCAGCATTTGCCAGCGTGCCTTTTCCAAAGCAGCTTGCGCCTGAGGGTTTCCATTAAAAGAATTATTGAACAAAAAACACATACAAAGAAGAGCTGTACTGTTTGGTGAAGGCTTGGTTGGGATCGAGTTACTAAATATTGCCATAATAGTCCTGAACTAACAAAGTGAGTATCAAATGATTTTTCGTAGCTGTCATTCACTGTGGTATGTGAAGACAGTTTTTTCTGTCCCAGTCTTGCTAACAGGTTTCTAAACTCAAAATTCTCTTTCATACTTTTCTTCGTAACATTTCCTAATGGACTCTAGCATGTGGAAATGACTTTTGACTTTGTAGCTGGTGTGTACGTGATTGTAGTGACATAATAAATTTTATGTTGCTCGCCGCAACAGCACAATGCTTGCGAGCCTTGTGAGTAGAGAACTGTGAATGTCACAAGCTTCAATTTCCAGTTGTGAAGTAAAATAAGGAGGGAGTATAATAAAAAAAGTTATGCATTGCTAAGAATAAATGTACAAAATAGCAACAATTATAACTTGAGCCTTTAGTTAATCACTTTTACATTTTTATTTTTTTTTAAGTTATAGCCCCTGAAATGGTTTTCAGGCAACCATGTATATGTGAACACCATCAAAATAAGAAAAAAATATAGTATTTAGGAACTGGTAAAGCACACTGGATTGCCAACTTCAGGCTTCTTGAAAAACAGAGTATTACAATTCCTCTAGAAAGAGAGGATATTACAATTTAATAGGTAGAAAACTGCCTATGTTACAAGACTCTTTAGCAGTATTACTGTATTGTTAGCAGGGTTACACAAAGATACAGATTAAAACTACTTTGGTTTTATACAGGCTGTCTTTACTGCCAAAAGAAGCAAGTTTTATTCATAACTGTATTGCTGCCCATGAAGGTATGAATGGTGATGACTAAGTGTCCCTGAATTATTTGGTTGAAGATATAATCCATGCAGGCAAAAGCAGAAAATAAGTCTGACTCATCAGTCACTCTTTATGCAGTCACTAGACCGACTTTCTCTATCAGCTGAATTTGCATGCTTTCAAATACTACATGTGTATCACTGTACTTTTTTTTTTTTTTTTTTTTTTTTTTTTTTTTTAATGCAGATTCGGACAGTATTCTTTCAACTACACTAATGGAAACAAGAGATCAAGAAGGCTTAAATTATTTAGTAGTAGTCAAAGACAGCAACCAAGATCAAGGGAGCATCAATTCTGAAGAACTTAGTTCAGTCTGATTCACTCTGAGGACAGAAGAGAAAGCTCTACCAAAGACGACGTAAGCCAGAGAAAATATTCTGCACTTTATCATATTTATAGTAATGTAACCACCAGAGAATGTCATAAGGTATTGAGTGATGTGTTGGCTGAGACAATTACGTACTTTTTGATTTTCTAAATGTTATGGTTCAGGTGTTTCACAATAAAAAGTTTAAGGAAATAATTTTTTAATCAAACAGCAAATAATTTTACTATGATACTGATTAACTTTATGCAGCCACATTCACCTCAGACATAGATAGTCCTTCCAAAACACAAGAACTGGCATGCTGTCTCACAGAAGGGGACCAACTTGCTCATTAAAAAAAAGAAAAAAAAAAAAACAAAAAAAACAAAACTAAAACAGTTAATATCTAGCTCCATTGTGTGCAAACAAGGATGTACAAATGGAAGAACTACTATAAGTTATAGTTGTATTTTTATAAACTCCAATTCTGTAACCAACTGATGAAAGGTGGCTGTGTTGTTCACTGCAGGGGATGGTCTATTTTATTATTTAATTTAAACAAGTACTTGCAATCAGCTTGAATGTAAATTGCACAGCAACTGATCTGTGAATCTAGATGAATGTGTTTTCTTACATTTCCTTTCCCTTCTCAGTGTTGATCATCCTCTCATTTCTTATTAGACTGGATAAAGGAAATAATTTTCCTTGATGTGTTTGGAGATCTAATTAAAATATATAATAAAACAATATATAAATAATTAGAAAATAATTAAAAAAAGACAGAAATGATGTTTCATCATTCTTTCATTAAAGAATGTTTTGTCATGAATAGTAATTTGCAGATTTTGCAGTTATTCATTGACATCTGTCAGGAAGACAGAATCATGCCCACTTTTATGCAAATATTTGATCATGGGGGATGCTGGAGAGTAGTAAAGGCACCATCTGAGGTCAGAATGTACACATTTTTGAGGTGCACCTCCACTGAAATCAAGTTCAAAAAGTTTCTTAAATGGAGAACAAACATAGATAAACAAAAGATTTGATTTTTTACTTTTTACTTCAAATTTAATAGAAAATGAGGGATTTTGAATTATGATTCTTAAAAATTATCTGGAAAAAACAATCCAAGTAGTCTGTAAATATAAATCAATATTTTTCTCAATTGCAAATTAACCACATTTTACATGCACAAGCAACATTTACTAATATCAACAGTGGCAGCTTTTCTTTTCTTTTTTCTTCTTTCTTAAGTTATGCTCACCAGGCCATGAATGACAGATAAATAAATACTGTATAATGTTTCCTCTTTCTTCAAGTGCTGTTTGATTGATTGTATAGCCATTCCTTACATTTCAGTAGCTTAAACATGAATAATGTTTACTAACCAGTAACATGTGCTAGCCAGAAACCAGGAAGATCCCAGTTTTATAGTCACCCTACCTGGACAACTTTATGTGTGTGTGTAATTCAATCTAACTTGAGGACTGCTCAGTCAGCCAGCTGCAAACAAAAGTTTGAAAATCATCCTAACTTCATATATCTTTTTCATTAGCAGGAGAACTCTTGAACCCTGCCAAGAAGCTTGTCTAGGCAGTACATTTCCCAGGCCTCATGATGAGGTTGGTGATATCATAACTGAGGTTGATTCAGACTTATGTTGGTCTGAGTTGGAAAAGGATCATATAAGAGCCTATTCAACATGGGTAAATTGGGTTAGTGGATAAGGTGAATGCCAGTGAGAGAGCAGTCAGAAGAACTTGAGTTCTTGACATCATCGCACATACCCAGAGCTGCACAGAAAGAGCAGAGGGAAGATGTGTTGATTTGTTTGCATTTTCTAAGTGCTGCAAGACAAAACTAGATGTGATGGAGGATTTATCACAGCATGATGAGGAAGAAAATGTCAGGTTTAATGCATTGCCTATAAATGATACTCAGGATATTGACCAGTGATCCGTGGTGATTAGGTGCAAAAGACACTTCAAGAAAACCTTGAATTTAAGTAAGTACTTTCAAGGGTATTTTTTTTTTAATAAGTGTAACTGGGTTTAAGGATTATAGTGAGATATGTATTTAGGGGAAAAAAAGAATCCTGATGTATCAGAAAGGTTAAATGTGAGATAAGGGTAAAAATGAATGTCATTATGACAGCATGTATGACATACTGCTGAGAGTCTCATCCTTGAGTGTAGAGCTGTGCTATTGTGCATTTTTACCTTCCTTGTTTAAGACATACATTGACAATGAATATAGGGTGTGCTATCTATACAGTAAGAGGAATTCTTCCTGATTTCCCTTATGAGCCAGAGGAAGCCACCCAAATAAGATGAGAAACCATTCCTGTGAAGATTCTTTCTGCATGAGCTGGAGGAACCAGAAAGAGGTGTTTGGAATCTCAATCATAAATGCGCAGGAATTCCTGCTAGCAATTCTGAAAGCTTCTTAAAAAAAGCATCATTCTCTGGCTTGTATAAAGCAGATGGTCCCAGACTTCACCTGCTGCAAATCAGGTTAAATATGCTAAGATAGGCTGATGCACAGCAGTGGAGAAACTGCCTCTGCTAGGGGAGCAGATTCTCAAGATTTGGCATGAGTATGGCAAGTACTGCTTTAGTCATTACAAAGCAAATTTTTATTGTTTCAGTGCAGTGTAAAGTCCTGGCCTCAGTATCACCAACCTTATAGAAAGTATGACTGGCATGGTCTTGAAAAGTCCCTGTTCAGATAAGAATTGGAAATGCTGGGGAGTGGGAATAACAGCACTACTTCAGCTGTAATCCGGTTGATGTGATACTGCAGTCAAGCAGTGCATGCACCCAGCAAAGCTGGCAGCATTCACATTACCAGCTCTGACTAGTTCCCTGTGGAACAGTGCAAAAATAACATCTCAAGAACCTGAGAAGTAAAGATCTAGGGGATATTATCAAAACTCAATGTCAAGAGATATTTTATGTTGCTTATATTATGTTGTAACTCTAGAAAAGAGAATGTGAAAGAAAAGCTAAATCTTCCTCTCCAGTAATGTACAGCCCTAATGCACACTTTTTTTTCTTGTCCCCTACATCAATTTGGGGTTTATCAGAAGTTTGCAGAGTATTAAACACCTCCTTCTTCCTTTCTTGGTGGAATATGGCATCATCATGTATGGCTGAGTGGCTGTGCAGTTCTCCTCATTCCTGCTCCATGGGGGTCCAGGCTGCTTTCTGGTGAATATTCCTTCTGGCACACAACATTCTGGGGAGCATTTTTGGCAGGGCTGTTTGCACATTTCCTTCTCTGTCCTAAAGTGACATTGGAGGAACTGGTGAAGCAAATTCTGATCTAGTGTAGAGCTGTGTTCACCTGACTACATGGCTCGTCTTCTCTCACAAATGACTGCTGGTTGTGCAGAAATAGCTGGGCTGTGGAAGGAGCAAGGTCTGCTCAAATGCCACCCTTTGTAGAGGACTATCTCACTGAACACAGAAGGAGTCCAGGAAATTAGTTTGGAGTAGACTTCCTTTTTATAATAGAGGGGGAAGTGGGGGAACAGTTGCTCCTTCTTCTCCTATTTCATGGTATTGCAACTCTACAGAGTTCTGTCACTCCCACACTCACCCACAAGGAGCAACTGTTCCCCACATTGGAGGCTCCTAGCCTGGTAGATTGTTATCCTACAAGATCTCTTGCATCCCTTTCACCATCCTCACTTTTCTTCTCAAAACTTTGCTCAGTTCTACAAGCTCCATTCTGAGAGCAGATCAAGAACACGCAGAGCATTCAAGATTTGTAGGTGTTTTCAGCTTTACAGCTTTCTTCTTAATTCCTTTCTTAATCAATCATGTTTTTTTATTTTTTTATTTTATTTATTTATTTATTTTCAGAGAACTTTAAGGTGCTAACGAGAAATGCAAAAGCTTGTTCAGCTTTACTGCTATCCTGAGTGTTTTCTACTTCATTACCTGCAAAAAACAGTAAGTTGGGGGGACAAGGAAGGCAAGCTGAATCCACCACAGCCTTGCTTCTCTATGAAGCTCTAGCCAGGGCCCAGAGCTGAGACTGAAGTTGGTGTTCCTCAACTTTCCTGGTACCCTGGATAACAGAGCCTAGTGACATCCTCCAGAACACAAGATCCCTCAAAATTTGGTTTCCTCACTACATTTATGGAGGGGTACAAAGGACTCACAGCAGGGGCACTGCACCCTTGCATGAGACTCCGCCGCAGTTTTAATCAAAGAAATTTTTACCACCTATTTGGATTGACTAATCTCTCTCTCTTCTTCTTTTTTCTTCTTTTCTTTCACATCTATGGAATGCTGCCTGTGATGGATTCAGTCCTCAGGTTTGGTTCCACTGAGCATAACTGTGTGAAATTGATTCTCCATGGTTTGGGTTTAGGACAATGCATTTTAATAAAAACCATGAAGGCAAGATTTCTTCTAGTAGCAAATTTACCTCTTCCTATACAAAGAAGAACTTAATTTGGCTATAGGAGTTGAAAATAGTTGTTACAGTGAATAATGTCTGTAAAATAACCCTAAAAACTCTGTCAGTGGATGAAAAATCTTATTTTACCTTCATTTATTTTAATTGATTCTTGAAAATTTTTCTTACACATGCACACTGGAGTGAGTTGCAGGAGCTTGGATACCAGGTGGATTTTTCAAACGGTCATGGCTCTATTTATAATGACACTTGGCACTTCTAGCTGATATTATGTTTTAACTCTAATAAATAACCAGAAACCTGTGCTTCAAAGCCAAGTGTTGATGCCAAAATATTGTCATTATTGCCAGTGGCATGACTGATACTACTGTATAAAATAACCTTTTTTATAATGTGTTAACTTCTTCAGATGACGTCTTCCATTTGGAGGATGTTCATCACTGCCTTCTATCTTTTACGGTAAGAAGTGAGCTGTAAAATAGCCACTCTCAGTGTGGATACCAATCTCTTTTGAAATGCTGTTGACATAGCTGTCTTTTTTTTTTTTTTTTTTTTTTTTTTTTTTTTTTTTCCCCTCCTATATTCCCTAACAGTATACGTCACTTAGTGACTGTTCGAGATGAGACCACTAAAATACCTCAGTAGTCTGATGCAGTACAGTAAGCAACTACAGTTACTTTCCTATCCATTCCATAGAAAATTCAGTGGAGTTTCAACATTGTTTTACGGCACCAAAATCTGAGTACCCTGTTTAATCTCCTAGCATATTTCTCTTCATGTATCCAATTTTCACACCTTTCCAGGAGGCCTGACCATGCCTAAGCGCTCAGTAATTTCCAGCCACAAATACATTTGGCTTTCTCATAGAGAGAAACAGAAGTGGCAGAACTCTGGGTGTCACAGAATTAACCTCCTATGAGGTTCTCCTCCACATCTCCGAGGATGGAAATCAACCCACACAGTCCAGCTATGTGGTCTTCAAGTAGGATCTTGCCAGCTTTGTGATTTCCTCAGTTTGTTTGCTGACATAGTCTTTGCCATCTTAATAAAGATATCACTCCATAATTTTTGAGTTTGGTGCTTAAGGCAATAAGAATTATCTTCTGCCTGAATCTGCTAAAACAAAATTAATAGCATGATCTGTGTGTACAAACACCACACGTACAGATACTCAGTCTTATACCTGATAGGCTTTTTTTTTTTTTTTTTTTTTTTTTCATTAAAACCACTCTGCATTTTCAGACAGAAGGGTTTTGCTAATTTTGAGAAAGCTCTGAGAAGACTCCCTGTGCCAGCATTGCATATCTTGAAGAATAAATGTTTACTCTTGGGGTGAGTTCCTGACAGAAAGTACTGATATAAGCAAATTCTGTTGGAATCTGTAGGAGGCTGGGTGAATTATAGCTGAATGTCTGTGGATTGCCGTATCAGGAGAGGTGCAGCTCTCAGTACCAGTGTACAGGAGCTGCTAAGTACGTCTCTCCAATGAAAGGGAGAGGAGGGCAGCACTAGCTATACAGCTGTTGTTATACCCTCTGATTTAATTTCCATTTTTTTAAAAAAAAACATTGGTTTGTATTCACACTTTAGTTCGTGTATGGTTGTGTGATTCTAACTCACGAACAAAAATTTCCAAAACCTAAATGTGCAGTGTTTGATGTGACAACAATGTGACACACTGTGAGTGTTGCCATAGATTGGGAAGGAAGATGATTAGGTTTTGCTGGTGACCATGGACTAATTTTGGAAAGAAGATAGAAGCAGTCCATGTACATCACACACAGGCTTAATCCTCATCTGAGCTTTCCCACATACTTGCTGTTGGAAAATAAAAAGTTAATAAGGAATTAACATTTTTTAAATTGTTTTTTATTTATTTATTTATTTTTCCCACTTGGCTGCATTTTGAGTACAGATGAATTAAGATTACTTTTCTGGCCTTTTCCCACTGACATTCTTTAAGGCTTGCTATTGCAACCATATGATGAGCTGATGCAAGCAGCCCTGCTGTCCTGCTTTGCACAGAGATGTTAGGGAGAGGATAGCTGAGACAAAACAGAGCCAGCTGTCAAACACATCCTCACACCTCTCCCACCCAGAGGTGGCTCTTGGCTTCAGCGGCACCATGGCCAGGTTGGGTGCTGTCATTTCATGGAAGCAAACTGAGAAGGAACTATCGGTTCTGCTACTTGCCAGCATTCAATGTTAAATTAAATGCTATTAAATACTAAACAGCTTTTAATTTAACATTTAATTAAAGCATTAAATAATTAAATCAGGCATCAAAAATTGGGGAAAAAATTACTCATTTAGAAAAGCCTTTAAAAGACTTCACGTATCATGTGGCCTTGCAGCAGTTACTCTAGAGAGTCTCTAAGGGCCTGTTGAGGTGTCTGTCACTGGGAAGGACAAGGTTTGACCTTATTGCAGCTCGGTTCTCAGGTGTGCATGCAGCAGACATCCTGTCAGTAAAATCCAGCTTTTCCACCCCTCACTTTTGGGTTGTTCCTAACCTTTTTTCAGGACCTTTTTTCCAAGGAGCTCTTCCTGAAATGCCTTCTTATGTTAACGTAGGCATGAATTTCTGGGGGAAATGTGTTGCTAAGATCCTCTTCAGCAGTCTTCAAGTCAATTTTGTGCTATATAATGAATAACATGCAAAGATCTTGATGGAAACAATATAGGAAAACGAGGCAACAGTGTGACTGCAAGTGCCCTATTGCTATGATGTTTGCACAGTTGTGTTTGGCTCAGATCATAGACCCCTACAGCGCTCAGGAAACATACATGTTTCTAGGGCATGAGAAACAAAAAAAGAAATGGAGCAATAAGGTGACTTTTAGAAGACAGGCTTGTATAGCATTGGACAGTGACAAAAAAATGTGCCTGTTACTCTAAGGGCTATGCAAATATAGGCATTGCAAATTCTTATCTGATTTGCAGGTTTTTATGTTTTTTAAAATTGCAAGAGTATTGCAAAACAATAAAGTGTCCTGGGAAATGCACTGCCAGAAGAGAGTAAACAAAAACACATAAAAGTGCCCTCTTAGGCACAGGATTTGCATTTTTTTTTAGCAGAACAAACTCCCTGCATTGGCTCTCTGTGCTCTCACTGAAGTGGAGGTCATGGCTAGTGACAACTGGGAGCTGTTCCTGGAGTCTCTCTTGCCTTTTTAGGTTATGAGGGTCTCTGTGTGTTTAGGATAAATATGATTGACAGCTCCACTCCGGCCCCAATTAGCACCCTATAATTTATTAGCTTCTGCTTTCAGATTATGCGCTAACTTCACAAATATTTCAACCACGGAAACAGCAGCTATCAAGTGTCTCTTTCTTGATCTAGCTCGCTGTGACTGCAGTTAAATACACAGAGCTGTGCAGGTCTGTCAAGAGAGAATAATCATTTGTGTCTGTGTGCAAGTGGGGCTGTCTCAGCTCTGCTTGTGGAAAAAAAAAAAAATAAATAAATAAAAAAAAATCCCTGGCTCTGCTGGGCCAGGGTTTCAGACCTGGCTCCTGCTACCAGGGAACAGGACTGGAGGCCAAGGCACTGGCCCTTTTGGTCTAGTTCTGTTTCTTGTACAAGTACTGACACTTCAAACACATGCAAACAGCACTGATGAGAAGGCTTGCGTCCATCGTACTGCTGCCCCTTTGCTCCTCATGGCTGCTGCATGGGGCCGGGTGGGTAGGTGCTCAAGGAGAGAGGCTGCCTGAGGCAGGGCAGCATTAAATGGAGGGAATGGAGGGAATGGAGGGAAAGGAGGCTGTGGCTGGGGAGAGGAGGAGAAGCAAAGAAGATGAAGATGAAGAATACAGAGGTGGGGGTGCTGAGCCTGGAGGCACCGTGTCAGGTGGGACAGGAGGGCTGCACCCAAGGAGCTTGGGCAGGAGGAGGGGGCATGCACCTCTTCGATGCAATCTGCTTATGGGTGCGGGGCACAGCATTCATGGGGTGTCCCTCCTGGGTAGGCAGTAGAAGGTGTGCTGCAAAATAACTCCTTCTGTGTGGTTGGAGACAGACACAAAAGGTAGGACATTTCTACTCAGAGCTGCTTGTCAGGGTTAAAGAGCAGGCTAACTGTGGTGGAACTAAAGGAATGGGTCACTGCCCAGGGCTGTACCCTCAGAACTTAAAGGCTGACTGAAATAAGACTTTTTCTTTTTATCTTTTTTCTTTTTCTTTTTCTTTTTCTTTTATTTTTTTTTCTTTTTCTTTTTCTTTTTCTTTTTCTTTTTCTTTTTCTTTTT
>CM021767.1:67092590-67135090 GCA_011076525.1 Nettapus auritus
CTTTTTCTTTTTCTTTTTCTTTTTCTTTTTCTTTTTCTTTTTCTTTTCCTTTTCCTTTTTCTTTTCCTTTTTCTTTTTCTTTTCCTTTTTATTCTTTTTTTTTCTTTTTTCGTTTTTCCCCCTTTTCCTTTTTTTTTTTTTTTTTTTAATTCTATTTCCTTCTTATTTTCTTTACTTTTTTATCCTCCTTTTTCTATTTTGTCTTTTTTTTCCCTTTTTCTTTTTCTTGCACTATCCCCTTGTCCTATTTCCCTATGCAGAATTGCCTAACCTGCAAAACAAGTACCTCACTCCTCCAAATAGTCACACCACAAGTCTCTCTCCTTCCCCTGCTGCAACTGCTCCTCTGGGTGGCAGGCCAGGGAAGTCAGCCAGGACACCACAATCTCCCAGATGAGCTGACTCGCCTTTCTGTAATCAAAAGGGCATCTTAATTACAACCCTTGCCCAGAAAAAGATGCACGGGAACTGCCAGTCAGAGGCCCCTGCTGCATCTAAAACCACCCGTAGCATTTTCCTCCCTTCTAGGAAGGGACCAACCTTTAAGCCCTCACTACGGCTTGTCATGAACCTAAATAGGACTTCAAAGGTAAAGCGAGAAGGGATGGCTTCTGACCCAAGGAGGAGACAGGGCAGATACATTTCCCTGGAGACTGGCAGTGCACAATCCAAGGGAGGCGTGGAGGGGTTTTCAGACTTTCTCCTCCCCTCCTTCTCCCCTGGGGGCTCCAGCAGGAAAACCAGTGGAACAGGCGGCAGGAAGGGAGGGACATTTACCCTAACATGAGCTGACATGAGGCTGCAAATGCAGGGACACATATATTTGTCTCTAAGGAGCCCTGCCCTGACTTCTTGCAACTGCAGCTATTCCACAGGGAGACCTTTGGTAAAATACAGTGGAGACTGTGGCCACAAATACCACGTCCCATCCCCACTTTCCCCGACAAAGATCACCGTCAACCTTCACATCCACTAAAACATTTTTGCTCTGTGTTGCACTCAGTTTCAGTTATTTTCAGAGCAGGGATGACATATCTGCAGAGAACATGCCTGGAGCTCACTCTGCATGCTGACACTCAGTGGCCGAGCAGATTCACATCTCTACCTACTTGGGTGCCAACCTGCTGCCACCCCAGGCCCTTCACCTCCTGCCCTGGCATCTGCACGAAGGGGCCATGAGTGGTGTTTATTTGTTATGGCATAGCTGAAGAGCAGCATACAGTGTTAACCTGTGTGCCACACTCACAGGAGGGGCACCTGGAGGGTCTGCTCCTCAGGCTGCAGGACCGGGACCGACACCCCTGCTCTTCTGGCATGGGATCAGCATGCATCATATAAAACAAATGTAACATATAAGAAGCAAATGCTTTGGATTTACAAGTTTCTTGCACACTTTCTGGATTAAGCAATTAAGCTGTGATGCAAAGAGGAATGACACAGATTTATGAAATGGCACTGAGGTTATTGCATCAGGAGCCTCCCCTCCCTTGCGCCAGGAAGCCTGATGCACAGGATGAAGTTCCTCCTCTAGCAATATGAGCTGCAGCCCCAGTCCTGCAAAGTCTCACTCCCAAGCCTAAAGGTAGGAGCTGTGAGCAGCCCCCACAGTCAGGATAACCCACAGAGCCAAACTCCGCAAAGCTTAGCCAAAACAGGGCACATACACCTCCAGACTGCAGCACATCTGGAGTAGGAGCACTTAAAAAAGGTGGTTTGCACAGCACCTAATGCCATAAGCCACAATCCTGACTTTGGTGTTTGGATGTTTCCATGATATGACAATAAAAAGTACTTGGAGAGCAAATATCAATAGCAATATTCATGTATTAATTGCATAAATTTTCATGCTTGAAAATCTTCAAAATCAAAATGAATTGTAAATGCCTATGAAGTAAACAAGTGTTTTTGTTTGTTTGTTTGTTTACAAAAATGCTTCAAAAAATGCTGTATTCCCCAGTCATCCTCATTAGGAGGAGAGAGAGAAAATGAGAAAGGAAAAAAAAAAAAAAAAAATGACACTGAAGCACAAATGCTAGAGCCCAATTAATCCTTAAAAAAAAAAAAAAAAAAAAAAAAAAAAGACAAGTGTTTACAGAATGATCCTGCTATCTCCAAGCCTCTGTCCAAGTTAAATGCCATTTTCAGTTATTTTTCTTCTGCAAAATGCTGCTGCCTTCTTTCTTGATAGAAGCCTCAGAACACTTTTGGTTTAGCCAGTACTATAAAGTCTGGAGTTGTTTGCTCACCCTTTACATCTTGTCTGATATCTGGCTTACTGGGAACTGAGGACGAAATGCCCATGACTCTGGCTGAAGTGACCGTGGCAAGTCACCTCCTTTCATTTGCCCAGCTCTGGCTGGGGATGCTCTGCACACCTTGTATTTCAAAGCCCCTCCTTGCCAGCTTCTCACAATATTTGCTCACACTGGTTTCTTATTTTCTTGCTCTTAACATTCCTGTTCCTTCCCATAAATTCTTTCTCTCAGTTATTGCTGACCTAGGAGAAGCAAGCTCTGGTTATTCAACACTTTGCCACCTTACACCAGGTTTTGGAAGGTGAAAACCCTCAGAACGGTACAAAAGTCCATTTTCTAACACTGCTTCTCCTAGTGAGAGAACTATTCTCTCACACACACTGAACTTTGTCAGCCTTTAAAGACATTACATTAAGAAAAAAAACAAACAACAACAGAAAAAAACAAAACGCCATAGTGTTGGGATCAGATGTTTTGCATGTAAAAACATCAGCTTTTAAGTATGGGGGGGAATTGCCACTTTTGCACTGTTTCATTAGCCATTCATCACTCTATAATAGCATTTTAATTTACCAGTGCAACATAACAGTGCTAATTGTCACAGTCCTTTCTTCTATTGGCTTTTTGAAGAAGCATCTCTTAGTACATGGTGCCACATATGCTTTAACACATCTTAAAAATACACTGTACTCTAAAATACAGTGTTCCCATAGTCTTTCTTTTTTTATCTTTTGTATTTATCACCATATTTGTTTACTCATTAAGAAAATGTTTTCAACTACTAAGTTTTCTATTTAGCTTTAATGCGAAGTAATAAAATAGCTCACTTCATCCACACTACAAGTATTTTTTCTATTTCATCCTGAAGTTTCTAGTCTGCCTCATTTCTCTTTCTTAGTTTTAATTCTTCATAAAAGCACACAGGGTGAAAGAAGGAGATACCTTTAATGCAGCTTTCCTACTGTTAAATAGATACCTTATTCCCTCTTTCAAAACAAAACAGCTATTAAAGTGACAAAATGACAGCAACAAGTAGACAAAGGGAAACGTTAGACCCAGAACTATTGTCCATCACGGGCCTTTCCTTAAAATTGTTGGGTTGAGGGCAAGCACTTTTTCATTTCCTTCCCCCCCTTCCTTAAGAGGGTTTAGCTTTCACCATAAAATGTTCCTTGTAAAAAAAAAAAAAAAAAAAAAAAAAAAACCTGTTACGTATCCAATGCAAATGCCAAGCTCTGAGAAGTGCCACCTTAGTTTTTGTATTTCTGGAGTTTGAACAGTTGTCCACAGAACAGCTGCATTTCTGCAAGCCCAAGGCAGGTGGCCCAAGCTAGACTCTTGCCACTTATAACCACAAAGCTGAAAAATCTGACCAGTTCCCTGGTAGTCCGAAAATGTTCGTGAGTTCCAGTTTCTTCTCCTTTCACTTTTCTATAATGTCAAGTAAAAATCCAGTTCAAAACTGCTAAATAGATTTTCTCATGTTTCATTCGAGAGATAATTTTCACTGCCATAAAAAAAATATTCACACCACTAAAAAAAAACAACACCATTTCCTCTGTCCCCTGTAAGAAGGCCAGTCGTTTTTCATCACTGTCCATGACGTCACTCAACTCTTTTAAAGCAGCCCGACTGCAGTTCAGGGTGTGGAGTTTGTTTAAATAGAAGTTCACGGTCTTTGGCTCTCCTCTCTCAAAAGAAGAGTTTTTGTCTCCAAAATAAATCTAAAGGACTGTCCTTGCAATGCCAGGTCGATTTAAGTCCCGTTGTCTTTCCCCGAGCTGCAGGGCCACGGTGGGCTTGGAAAAGGGCAAGGGGGGTCTGGGAGACTTTGAGTCATCTCATCAGCTCAGAAGGGATCCACCACAGAAGGAGTAACGTCGAGCTGCAAACCAAGACCAGAAGCTGTTACAAACTGACCCGACTTCAGCTCCAAATTCCACCATGCCTAACAGGCAGAGATCTAGAGGGGAGAGCCAGGGGAGGAAGAGTGAAGGACAGCTCTAAAACCAGTACAGATCCTTGCTTTTGTCCTGAGGCTGCAAACCTGAGAACGGAGAGAAGAAAAAAAAAGGGAAGAAGAAAAATAGGAACAGGCATTTAAGGACAGAGAAAGACAAACTTTATTTCTGCCACACGAGATTGGAGGCTCAGCCTAAAGCATAGGCTCCTAAAGCAGGGCTGGAAGGAAGCAGTGAGGCGAGAAAAGCATGGGCTGCACTGGAGGCAAGCACACATCCCTGCTGAACCTGAAGCAAGGCTGCTGTACAGAGTCATTTGTGGCTGCGATCACCAAACTTCAGCCAGAGGAAGCTGGAGCAACCAGAGTGGGCTTTCCTCGCCTCTGCTGCCACTGGCTGAGGAGCAGCCACTTCTGGCTACACATCTGTCACCTCTTTGGCACAGCTACAGGCTTTACGTCCAGGCACCTGATCAGACAGATGCCAGACACCAGTACCAGCCTCACTGGCCATGACAATAACCGTTGCCCTTTTTCTTTTGTTATCAATTTTGTTGGGCAAATGCAATTTTACTTTTATTTTCAAAGACTGGGAGAAAAAAAAAAAAAAAGTAGCTGTGGTTGTTTATAAACCTACAATACTTTACAGAGCCATGCAACTCCCTGCACACCTGCTCCATGGCAGGAGCCCAGCGATGGCCCTCAGGGCTCCATCCTCCTGCCAGCCCTTGCAAGGCCAGGGCAAGAGGGCTCCAAAGCAAGAAGGGCACATGGAACGGAGTTGGGGGCTCCCAACCCCAATGTATTTTCCCTTAGGGCCCTACCATGCTGGGTCCTCCCCTCCTACCACCTTCATGGGGGTGGCCCTGAGCTGGGGGACCCAAAGGGGAGGGGGGCTGCTCTTAACCTGGGTCCACGTTGAGGCCGAGGCTCTGTGCCATGTCCCCTGCCGCGTTGGGGAAGGGTGCCGGCGTTGTCCAGGTGGCGGCGGTGCCCGCCTCGGCCTTGCCCAGGTCGCAGGGGGGGCTGACTGGTGTGGGCATGGCGGCAGGTGTGAGGCGGTGGGGACGGACGGAGGCAGTGGGCACCAGCAGTGAGCCATAGCGGGGGTCGAAGTGGGGGCCATAGACCTCGTGCACGGCGGCAGGGCGGGGGTAAGCGGTGCTCTGCGTCCCGAGGTAGGGGTGGTGGTGGTGGTGATGGTGGTGGTGGTGGGCATGGTGCCAGGCATCAGGGCCACCCTGGTGCAGGTGGCCGTGCAGGGAGGCTGGCGCGTAGGGGTCGGCGGCGGCAGCAAAGGGCAGCTCGCTGTGGGTGGCGGCGGCCAGAGGGCTGCTGAGTGTGGCGGGAACCGAGGAGGGCTGGTAGGTGCTGTTCCAGAAGGATGGGGGGAAGCTGCGCTGGTTCATTGGGAAGGAGCCGTCTAGGTGCAGGAGAGAAGAGAGGAAAGGGAGGTGAGCACCCAGCAAGCCCTCACGCTGCCTTTATCCCCCAGAGCACTGCTGAACACAAGGAGCTGCTCCCCACAAGAACAGATCCCTCTCCAGCCACACATCCAATATGCCTAGCCCAGGAATGATCCATGAAAATGAAGTGATTTGCTCCAGGTTTCTTATAGTAGCTGCTTAAGGAAAAGACTGTTACCTAAGGGAAGGGAAATATCTCTTTCCCTCACTAGTGAAAACGGAGTCAGTTATTGTGCACCACACTAAGTTTCGGGGGTGGATTTCTCTTCTTTGTTTGTTCGTTTGTTTTGTCCTAATCTCCCTGTCCAAACATTTATGCCCAACACCTCGGAGGATGCCCTGACACTGACAGGAAAGCCATTGCTACCTTGGTGCTGTTTCAGAGTGGACAGTAACAGTGTGAGATGTGACTAAGGGCCAGCCTGAATTTTTGAAACATCTGGAGGCAATTTTGCCATCTATTGCATTGGGCTTATGCCTGTTTATAGGATATACCACTAACATATCTGGGAAACATTCTGCGGATCTTTAGGAATCAGCAGGGTGAAGGACAAGGACCCTGCATTTTCCTTGCTCAGTAAGCCACGTGTGAGTTTGAATAGTGATTGCTAATAGAGAACAGAGATAGGTGCTATGCATGGTTGGTTGGGAATGCACAGTGTTGCTGAAACAAATGAAAACGTGCCCTTAATCCACGTTTGCTGGTGAGGTAAATCAGATCGGTTCCCTGGCATTACTTAGGAGAAAGAGAAGCAGTTCATGACGGACAAGGAAATCTCTCTGCTTCCAGCACTGAGTACCTTCCACCCACAAAATACCTCAACTAGCGTTTCAATCCTAGAAGCCGCCAATGTGCATTTCATGGAGAGACTGGGAAATTAGCTCCCAGCTGGGCAGCTGGCCTGGCGATTGGGGTCCCGGAAAGCAGTGCCCATGGACAGTTTATTCCACACCGGGTATCCCATGAGCCCGTTTGGGGTAAAACAGGGCACGGCTATGGAGGATCTCTGCAATTTTGGGACCTTGCCTCTGACCATGTCAATGACACACATTGGACGAGGCACGGAGGTCATGCATCATTCAGTTTGCAGCGGTGGGAACCTGCTGAGCTTCTTCCCAGGGCCTCTTTTCCTTCTGCTCCCATCTCTGCTCCCCACCTCACCAACCCAAAGCTGCTGTGGCCAAGCCGGGTCCTGCAGCCCTCCAGCCCCACATCCCACACTCCCATGACCCGCAACGCGCTCACCCCGCCAGGAGCCGGCGTTCCTCGCCTTGGCGCTGCCGAGGGAGAAGCTGCTGGGCTGGCTGAGGGCCCGGCTGAAGTGCTCATCCACCACAGCGCTGATGTCCCCCTGGAAGTAGGTGAAGAGCACGCAGCGGGAGCTGATGTACTCGGCCTCGGGGGGTCGCTCCTTCTCGGGGCTGCAGTCCTCCTCCTTGATGCTGGCAGCGGCGTGGCTGGAGAAGGAGCTGCTGGTGCTGGCGCTGCTGCCGCTCTCCGGAGCTTCTTGCATTTTGGAGTAAAAGGCGAGTTTCTGGAGGAAGGGGGAGGCAGGGAAGAAGAAACGAACTGGTCGCGCTGTGCAGAGCTCCGAGGTGCCCGGTGATCGGCGCTCCCTCCGTGCAAAAGGATGCAAAGGGTTGCAAAATATGCAAAGGGTTGCAAAAGGATGCAAAAGGTGGCAAAAGGATGCAAAAGGATGCAAAAGCACGAAGAAACCCTTCCGCACAGGACGAGAAATACCGAGGGGGCAAAAGGCGGTGGCGGTGCTGGCAGCGGGGGGAGGCGAGAGGCACCGGGCTGCACACTGAGTGCACGGCGGCGAGGAGGAAGGGGAAAACAAAAACAAACAAACAAACAAACAAACAAAAAGAAAACAAACAAACAAACAAACAAAAAACAAATAAACAACCCGACGCTGGCAGTCTCAAACACTTTTCAGGGCAAAAAAGCACCGCCTCGGCCGGCGAGAAGCCTCAGGTATTTCCTACAAGCTTCCACTGCTTTTGCTGGGTTCCGCTGCGGGAGTTTCCGCTGGGAAGTTCGCTGGGTGCTTCCCGTGCTCTCTGCACCCGCCTCAAAGCACCGGTAGCCGCTGGGACTTTCTTAGAAATAAATAAGCGATGGGGCGCAGTGCCCCTTCTCTTCCCGGCCGGGAGAAGCAGCACCGGGGCCTGGGTGAGGCAGGGAGGGAAGAAGGGAGCCCCGGGCCGAGTCCCGCGGGGTATTTCATAGCTGAACCATGGCTCGAAATCCGGCTGAGAGTCACGTCGTGACTGCCGCCTTTCCACTTGGCTGCCGACTCGGCCATTGAGGTAATAATCATCCCCCTAAATAATGTCACCCGTGCGCGGACGGGCCGAAGGGGGGGGGGGGGGGGGGCACGGTGGGGGAAGACATCATTTGCTATTTGTAACAGGTATTCCGGCCCCGCTGCCAGCCGCCCGAGGTGCCACCCGGGTGGCCACGGCGTGGGGACGAGGAAAGGGGCCGGGGGCTGCCGCCAGCCCGGGGCGCTTCTGCCTCCTCCGCTCCCCTTTTTCGTTTGCAGGGAAATTCCGCCTTCCGGCTCTGGAAGGACTAAGGGGGAAGAAGAAAAATAAAAAAACTAAAAACCCCACCAAACCCACACCCCACGAACAAACGAGTGGAAGCGCCGTGCAGCAGGTGCAGCCCGGGAGGGAAGGAGCGCGCACCCCGATGCGACGAGGCCACCGCGCAGGAGGGGCTGCAGATGCTACCAAACGTCCCCTCAGCTCCCCCAGGGCACCCGCGGGTCCCTTGGGGACCGGAGCATCCCCGGCGGCACCGCAGCCTCGGCTCCCGTCGGGGCCTCGGCTCCCGTCCCGGCATCGCAGTGCTGCCTCCGCTTCCCGAGGGAAAGTCCCGCAAGAGGGGGCGCGCTGCGGGATGCCGGGGGCGCGCTGCGGGATGCCGGTGACACCTCGGGCAGCACTCCCCCGCCGGTCCCTGCACAGGTTCCCCGCAAAGAAGGGGCATCGCTGCCCCGTCTCCAGCCGCGCTCGGATGGAGCCCGTCCAGTCAAAGGGAAAAAAATTATATATATATATAGATTAAAACAACAACAACAACAACAACAACAAAACTAAAAAGCCATCGCAGGGTTCATGTCGCGCTCCCGCTCCCGGGGCGCCCTGCCGGAGTACGTACCGCGCCGAGCTCCGCACCGAGGTGGGATGCGGCTCTGCCCCGCTCACCATCGCAGGCTGCCGGAGCTTCTCCCCCACCCCGTCCCCTCCCCTTCTCCTTTTCCCTTTTTCCTTTTGGTGAGGCCCCAGACGGCCATCCTCCCCCCGACACCCCTCCCACCCTGCAGCCCGCACGTACCTGGGGATAGGGGCTGTAGGCTGCCGCCAAGTATGCCTGGGGCGGCCCGTACACTTGGTACATAACATCCAAGCAGCTCATGGCTGGCCGCGGCCGAAATTTCGTTTTTTGCTCTGCAAAGCGGAGCTGTGCTCGGCGGGAGGGAGGATCCGGGGGGTTAAGAGGCAACGCTCCTCGGTGGGAGGAGTGAGGGGGCATGAGCTGCCCCCCCCGCCCTGCCTCCCCCCGCCGCGCGGCTCCCTCCCGGCTCCCAAAACCGCCCGCTACCGCGCAGGGGTCTTCGGCCCCAGGGCAGGGACGGGGGGAGCCGGGCAGGACCACCGGCAGCATTTTTGCTGTCTCTCCGGGGGGGTTTCGCCGTGCTCCCTCCCCGCCCATGCAGCCTGCAAACTGGGGAGAACGAGGAACGGGGGGGGGGGGGGGGGTGCCTCTGGCACTGCCAGGCTAGGGGCAGACGTGGGTGAAGCCCCCCAAGCCCCCAGGGAGCAGCGTGAGCCCCAAAACGCTGCCGTGGAGTTGCGGGAATTCCCGGGTCTGGCCGAGCAAGGTAGGAAAAAAGTTGCCTGTGGAGGAGGAACTACGCCAGAAAAGTCGCGGGAGCGAGGATGCTTTCTGAACAGAAACCCAGCGACGCCGCGGTTCGCGTGGAAAGAGCAAATCCTGGTGCAGGTAAGCGGGGTTTGCTCCCCGGCTGCCCGCTGGGTGTCCGCTGGGCGCAGGCAGGTACCGTACCCTCACCTGCGATGCCCGGGAGGGAGAGCGTCTCCTTAGGCAGCGCCGTGAGTCCCCAGCTCAGCAGCAGCCCTTTCAGACTGCCGGCTTATTTGTACCTCCTAAATTATTTTAAAACATTTGTACTAAAGCTGAAAATAAAGGAAAAGTTAAATAACATCACTTACTTTTCAAATGATGATTATTAACAAAAATCATGGGGGAAAAAGAAAAAGCTGAAATGAATGAACGCTTTGGATTCTGAAGACCGGGAATTCTTTAACTGAATTTTAGCAGGAAATTCTCATAATTAAAAAGTTAGCATTTGTCTCTGTTTTGTTTCACAGAAAAACTAGTTCTATGTTCCAAATTTTAGGAATTGTTCTGAATGCCCATCCTTTGCCAAAAATCATATTCCAGTGCCTAATGAGCATATTTTTTTCTTAACCGGGGGCAAGATTTTAAATTCATATTTAAAACATTTGTTTCTCCCTCTTCTAGTTTGGTTAATTTGTTTTCTGTATGGAAATGTGACCTAGAACTCCATGGCTGCGTGGTTCATCCCTGGCACCGCTCTTTCCTCTGTCACACCAAATTTTGTGCAAGTGGCTGAGATGAGAATGAGGGGAGGAACTGTTGGTATCTGGCCTTAAAAAGGAAGCGTATCTCACACTCTATCGTTTTGTTTCTCCTGAGCAGAAAACAAACAGGCACCGTGGAGGGAAGGGCTCACTCTGTGGCGGGCATCCATACCACTGCGGCCAGCGAGGGAGTGCCCCTTGCCCTCACTGGGGCCCTGGGATCTCTCTTCTCCTACCACTGGTGTGCCCCTGCTCCCAGGGGTCGGGGGCCTTGCAGTTCTCTCATCACTGGGAGATCTGTGCGTACTGGGTGGCAGTCTGAAAAGGGTACCCATTTCTCAGGAGGTGAGTGCACTTTGTACATGCAATCCCAACACACCACATATTTCCCCGTTGTTTGCACAAGAGCTTCTTCAATGGCTTTGTGCAACATTGGGGTGACACCTAGCATGTGTCATGGTGGAGCACATGCTTCGTGTGAAGGAAAAAGCCAAAGCAACATGAGATGAGTGGCAAAGAGCCTAGGTTGTGTCCCCTGGAGAACCTCTCCGGGGCTGAATTTAGTGGTTTTACCTCACACACGAGTACGTGTTACAGGAATTAGCTCTGATGTGGTTTGGTGTGAATGCAGTGTCTTTTACAAACAACCATTTGACAGTGAAACTTCCTAATGTAAGACATGACCAAACTGCCTTAAGGCAGAGCAATGCAAGCATTCATAGCAAAGTGCTGGCATTGTTTTGCTTTTTCAGTGCACTCTCTGAAATCGGTCCCAATATAAGAAATTATCCTGGAAACCATAGGTCAGAACTATATTTACTAATGATCTCACTACATATGTACGTACAATTATATATAAATATATTTTCTTGGTCCTGACCAAAGAACTTTAGGTGGGTTGCATCACATAAGAAATAACAAAACCTTGGAAAAAAAGCAGCTGAGATATCTTACAGAGAAAATTATGACAGCAATGAAGGAAAGAACATGTTTAGGAAAGACATGGGTTAGAGTTGGCTGTGCATTTGCATGGGCCTCATCCTACGTTCATATACCCATAGTGTTTCACAACAGCACCACAGGGAAAGTATCATTGTGCCTTGGAAAACATTCCTATAATGTGATTCAATGTTACCTTCTCATTATGCTGTAACCTTACACAAAATAAGAATTGTGTGTTACAATGAAGGTCTGGACAAGCAAACTACCCATCCAACAAAGTGTTAACACTCAGAGAGACCAGGACAAACAAAACAATGGAAACATGGTAGGACTGACTGCGTGTGCTGCTCACCTGCCCTGGATGTCCTACATCCAGCAGCAGCGTGTCCACCCTCTGCATGCAGATTTGGTCAGCCAACCTCACGTCTGATCCAAGGCTGAAACATTTATAAGCCAGAAAGCACTGTTCTGGTTTTGAATGTGGCCATGTGGATAATTCATGCTGTTGATGTCATCCTCTTTCAGAAGTTCAGGGAAGCGTCTGCTGACTCCAGAAAGGCACGCTGTCCTTACTGGGAGATATCTCAAGCTGGATGGAGAATGCAGCCCTTGCTTTAGCAGTTTGTTGCTGTGCTTAACAGCTTTCGGTGTTTCCCACTTCCAGTTTGAGCAGATCTGGCTTCAGCTTCCAGCTGTTTGTTCATGTAATGCCTTACTGCACTTAGCTAAAGAGTCTTTTCATACATAATATTTTATGAAACTTATATTATTACACATTATATATATATTTTTTCCCTGGCAAAAGAAACAGATGCAGCTCCTTATTTTTCTGTGGCAATATGTGTAGTCCTTAGAGAGTTTTTGTACTTTTTTTTTTTTTTTTTTTTTTTTTCTTGAACACATTTTCAGAATCACTATTATGTGTTTGTAAAAACTATGGGATGTTTTGTGGTGTGTAACAGATGGCATGAGGCTATTTCTGATGTTTCTTCTGAACTTTTATGTAGCTGACCTAGATTACAAGCAACCAACTCAAAGCTTTGGTGATGCCATGCGATCAGATGACACCTGCTCACGATGCCTCTGGAGTCAGTCTTTCCAGGACCCTTTCCACAGCCTGCCTACTGTGTTCCTAGATGTGCCGTTAGTGGTTCCATTCATTTGCTCTTTGCCTGAAAGTGCCAGTAGGCTTATCAGCAGGCTCAGGTCTTTCCCATTTCCCATTTCATTTGCTGGCATTCTTGCCATTATGTTACCTCCAAAATTTATTGGTGGGACTCTATATCAAATTTCAAAATATCAATGAACATCCTGAATAGTTCACAATGCAATATGAATGATCCTATATAATAAAGATTTTCTGTTGACTCCAGTTTTACGCATTTTTTTGTCCATGTGCTGTGTGCTTTGTTTTTTTGTGTAGCATCTCCTTTGCGAGATGGTAACTTCAGTTTCAGCAGGCTTCCTATTTCTGTGCTTTTATTCTATTCTCACATGTAATGAAATGAAAGATTCAGCACATACTTAACTTAAAGTATCCAGCTTTGGGTATGCTACTTGTGCATTTGCAGTGGTGAAATTTGGCTGAAATGAATTAAGATCGATAACCCTGTTCTTCTTGGTGGTCTTTGTAGTCTCTGTGCTCAGTCTCCCTAAAAGCTTTTTGTTTCTTTTTAGGACTTGGCAACTGTTACCATGGTTTTCCCAGGGATGTTTTTGAGGTGCAGTCTCTGGGTCTGCACGGATGAAGAAGACTTCAGGCTCAGGAGCTGCTGGTTTAGTAGCATTCATGGGTGCTGAATTCATGAAACTTAAAGACAAAAATCAGTATGGTAAAACGGAATGAGGGCACATTCACTGCCCCCTCCCCCGCCCCCGTGGGACCCAGTTTTGTTTTATATTTAATTTTCAGTCTCGGGGACATTTTATAGTTAATTTTGATCTTCCTTTGAGGGAGTGGTTTATTATTATTATTATTATTATTATTATTATTATTATTATTATATTTTTCCCTTCATTTTTCCTTTCCTGTGGCTCTATGAATTAACTGCTAGCTGCTAATTAACCACATGCACAGCTACTATTTGGTGCCATATGTGACACTGTGCCTGCTCAGTGACGGGCCCTGCAGCAGCTGCACTGTGTGCGGTGATTTTTCCTCAATGATGTATTTAGAGGGGAGCTGCAGCCTGGGTGCGAGTACAGCATCTGGTGTGTGTCACTCACTGCTCCTGCCCAATCGTCGCCGTGCGTGCCGGCTTGCAGGCCAGGGCATCACCTGTCTCTCCTCTACTGATTGCGGCAGATGAAGAGATCATTATGCAGGGCTGGAAGGAGAACCTAGAGCTGTCATGAGGGAATAGATTAACGTGTGTGGGAACACACTGAACCCATTGAACGTAGGGCTGGCTTTTTCAGTATGATAGCTCACGGATGTCACGGATGTTTTTTTTTTTTTTTTTTTTTTTTTTTTTTTTTCATGATCAATAGAGGAATAGGCTCAGTTTGGTCCTCAGAAGCAGAGCTGTCAGCTTTTGTGATGCTTGTGTCACAGAGTATTCTGCTCTGAGCTCTGCAGGCACTGAATCACTAGAGCCACCAAGCTACCACATCAGGCTTGTTCCAAGAAGTGTTCCCCAAGACACTCTACATGTTATTTTGTATTTATACAGAAAGTATAGAATAAATATTTCCTCAGCTGTGCTCAGGACAAAGAGGCAATATCAGGCAAAATGTCCCTTAAAATGATCTTCAAGCACAAAACAGTTTTTTTCTGTTTTGTTTTGCATGTTTTCATTGGCATGAGGTAAAAGTAGAAATAGGTTGTATCTGAGCTGTGTAGAAGTTACCTGAGAAGCAGACTTATAATATAACATAAGCAGTCAGCTCTTGAAGTAAATGTGACATATAGCTCTTCTGCAATATCCAGGCTCAGTGAGTTTGACTGTATAGAGTCATACATCTGTGTGCTTTGTTTTGAAACAAAATCAAAACACAAGTCTTGTAACATGAAAATCTCAGTCCCTATAAATGTTTTCATTTTAGAAGTGTTCTTCCTTCCAGTATTGTAGATAATATTTCAGACAGAGGGAGGTAGGTGGCAGAGAAAGACCGCAGCTTGAGAGAGGAAATGGTTCAATGCAAGAAAATGACAGGATTATCAGATTTTTAGTAGAGTACAATCTGGTAAAGTATATGCCTTTTTGCCTGTCCTGACTTTTGTATAACAGCACATATCTAGGATGGGAAAAAGAAAGAAATATTTTCTTCCACTCTCAAGTCTCTCGGGAGTGGAAACTTATACTGCTCAGAGTGGGCAATATTATATAATACTGGAGGAACTCACTGGTTCACTTCAGCTTTCTTCAATGTGTATTTGGCTAAGCCTTGAGAAAATGCCACTAGAAAACGTTAACTATAAATTTTAAGTAAATTAAGTGCAAAAATAAGTAAAAGGAAAATTCACAGCAAAATACTGGAGGTGGAGCCATGGTACAGGGAATTATGTTCTCATCTCCTGGAGTTGCCCCAGACAATGTAGCTCCTGGCTTGAGTGCAGATAAGTGTGATTTCAGAGTCTGGAAAATATCCTGACTTTCTGAAACTGAGCAGAGGCCACACGTAAAAATGTTTATGGCCATACTTAATAGAGAACTTAGTTCTAATGTTTGCAAAAGCCAAGCTAATCATTAGAGGTAAAGTCGGAAAAACAAGAAAGAGAGAGGAATACGGTAAGAAAGGAAGAAAGGAAGGTGTTGCTACTGCCAATATGCACCCAATCCATGCGTGAGAAGATGGGACAAGATAAAATGTCATTTGATTTTCTTAATAACATCTATCTATTGTAGCCCAACCTACGGGAAACTAGTGCATATTTAATGATATTGTAGCCCAGCTGGAAAGTTGACTATACTTTCATATTTGTATTGATGTCGATTTAGCTCACTTAATACAGAACGATAAGGAAATAATATGCATATGCATTGTTTGTAATTAATAAAGTTGTCTCAGACTCTATTAAAGATATGTAACTCATCCCCCGTGCCCTTGCTTGTACACGAAAATGTTAGAATAGGGATGAAATTATGAAAACTCGTTCCATGAACACCATCAAAAGGAAATCATAATATGCATACTAAGATTCATGTGCTGGGATCTTCAGACACGATGGTTTTACATTTTCAGGATTCTCATGCTGAGGTAGGCACTTCCCTGAACTGCAAAGTGTTTTACATGTACATATAAATCAGCCAGTGCTCTGGTAGATGGGGTAAGAACCATCATTTTAGAGAAACTAAGCCATTTCATACTCCTCCCATGACTTCCTTCTGAAGTCATCCAAGGATGACTTGCATGCATTAAAGTACTTCTGTTCTATGGAGTGAAATTTATGGAGAGAGCATCCTAACAAATGAAGTTTTTGAAATACAGGTCCAGTTTATAGATCAAGATGATTTATGATTTTTAGGCTAGATAATAAATAATGCAAGCTCTGCTGGAGTTCTGTATGGCTGGTAAGAGCTGTGCACAAAGGGTAGCAGATACTTGGAGCTGCTGTTTCACACGAAGTGGATAGGCAGAACTTTGGTTAGGCTCAGAACTTGCCATTTCTTTTTGAATAGTGGTTTGCAAAAATTGATTTTAACTCACAGAGTTCACTGACCAGGTGGGAGAATGGTGTATTTTAGAGGATAACATGAATGCTGAAGAGATGGCCAAACCCAGGGCAGAATATAAAGGCAGAGCAAAACTGTTTTTGTGTCCCTGGCTGTTGAAATAATACAACTGCCACACTAGATAAACAGGCTTGCCCTCCATTAAGGCACTGCTTTTTGTTATACTGCCTTTTGCTGGTCACGGGAGACAATTTTACAATTATCAATCTGTGTGGCACTTGTCCTGATGTGTCCCTCTATTCCCGACCTGGCATTGCTGTGGAAGCTGCTCTGCGGCGCAGGGATGCCCTCACGTGTCTCCACAGGGCAGCTGGTAGCAGAAGAAGCAGGGGCTGAGGGGGATTTCCAGGGAAATCAGAAACAGGCAGGAAAAAGTTGGCAGGGAAAGTCTGCCATCACTTCCACGCTTGAGAGGAAGAGCAGGAGCCCCAGGAATCTCCAGCTCCTTCCTCTCCCACACACCCTGTGCTGTGGCCCAGCCTCCTGCACAGCCGAGGACAGAAGCATGTCTTTCAGTATGCTGTGTCTTTCCAGCATGTACGTGCCAAGCCATACTTCAGTCTCTCGCCTTCCAGTACCATGCAAACTCCGCAGTCCTCGCATTCTCACAGCATGGGACACCCTGCTCCTGCCCCTTGCAGTACGGAGCACAGCTTACTGCCATGCTCCCAGGGGAAACTCACCGCAGATTAACAGGTGTTGTGCTCTTTTCCAGATGAGCATCGCCCTCATGCTCTCCGCTGGAGTTTCAGAAGTTGGCTGCATGTCCTTTTTCATGTGACATTTGCGCATCACTCTGACAGAGTGTCAGAAGGCGGCCAACCCATAAAAATAGGGTAGTGTTCATCCATTCAGCCTTCTGCAGTTTGCCCTATCCAGGGACTTCTCCTGAAACTCTCTGAAAAACTCACATTCCTCCTAGCAACATCCTAAATGTGACTGCCCCACGACACCCTTCTGTGTGCTTCTGTTATTTGAGAAAAGCAAGATGACTCCTGCTCTATGAATCGTATCAGTGTTAATCTCCTAAATCAGTGATGCTGCCTCACAGCTTTTACATAGATGAGAGAAACCTGGCACAAGGGTAAAATGAACTTTCCAAAGGGTATTCAGGGCATCCTGAGACTGCATGTTTTCATCCAAGTAGTTGTAAGTGCTTTGGTCAGAGCTGTGCTTTCTTCCGCATCTGGGTGAGCTCATGGTACAATATTGACTCTACACACAAGAAACACTAAGGACAAAAAATATTCTATAATTCTCATTAACTTAGCAGAAATGCAGCTATTTCTAAACCAACACATTTTTTTTTTTGTTTTTCAACGATGTGTCTTTGTATTCACCAGCTTTTTCTTTCTACTCAATATTTATCCTAAAATCAATTCCAAATTTCTTTGTCTATACAAAGAATCAATCCTTTTGCTTTACAGAAAGAATAACAGATATTGAAAATATATATGAAAATATGCACAAAATATATGCAGTAACTTACACACTGAAGAGCCCCAAATGTTTTGGAGGGTGTGGTTTACCTGTCTGCTAGACTGATCTCATTGAGATTATTTATCTATTTATGTATCTTCCTACCTTCCTACATATCTACCTTCCTACAGATCTACCTACCTACCTACCTAATATCTTATTATACAAATTTCTTAAAATGATCAAATATCTAGGTAGAGGCAATTTGAAAGGGATTTCATGGAAATAGAAGTCTCACCTCCTAATACCTAGGAGCCAGGCCTTCAAATCTAAAAGTTATGACAGGGAAACTGCTAAACTCATGGTGGAAAAAAGCACTTTGGCTTCCCAGGGTGTATATATTTAGTGAATATCATATTTATTATTTGTATATATTAAATACATTATGAACTACAGTTGATCACCATTCAGTTCTGTATTTAGTGTTGCATTTGATAGTTTTTACAGAGCTTTTCATGATTTTATTGCTGTCTCGTTCTTGCCATGCTGTCATGGTGGCAACTTTCCCCTTATGCCCTGCTCTTCCACCAGAGTCATCCTGTCCACCCATCTTGATGAAGTCAGCTGAAGTCAGAACCCCTGGAGATCCCAGTATGGTTCCATCAGTTTCCATGGTGAGATCTTTCTGTGTGTGTGCCTTCAGTAAGCATGCCTCACTTCTGCAGGCCTGGTTTGGGTTGGGATATTTTCCTAGAAACCTGCATCCTCATATCAACACTGCCAGTGCAAGCAGCATTCCCAGTGGGTATGGCCAGCTGGCTGTTACAACCTCCCTTGACACCTTGTTCTGTAAACCTCAGGGCAGGTCTTGTTGATGTGTGAAAAATGCTCCTGACAGCCTGCTCCCACCTGCACTGGAGTTTCCAGCTCCACAGGCTTGCTTACCCAGAGAGAACAACATTTGGAAAAACAAGAAAATGATTTGCTATAGGTGGCACCTCTAGCAAAGGAAAAAGAAAAGGTGTGGAGGAAGACAAGAAGCTTTCAGAAGCACACTAAATAAGCATTCATGCTATGGACCGACAGCAAGTGCAGTAAGACTAAGCCTGCAGAAACACTTGTTATATACACAGATCTTTCCCAAAACTGTTTTCTTGGTTAATTTACATGCACTGGCTGCTTTCCACTAAGTTTATGAATAATACATGCACATTTGGCTATACTGGTTAAATGCTGTTTGCTGCTACTCAGAGTGACGCACCACTGCTACACCAGCCACTTGGGATGTGCTCTCAGATAAATATGTTCTGGTATAATGTGACAAATGGACAATGAGTAGAATCATTTATTATGAATAAAAAAGTAAAAGTAGTTAAAAAGTCTTTGTGTGTATACCTATACAAATACACATGAACACAAACACATATATATTTTAAATATATATTATATATATTTATATAAAGTATATATACACTTTATTTATTTATTTATTTATTTATTTATTTATTTATTTATTTATTGCATTCTCTGGCAACCATAATGAAAGTCTGGAGATGAGAATTGTCAGCAACCAATTAATTGTTCATTAAAAACTACCGAGAAATGGGAGAATTACACTTAAATAAATAAATAAATAAATAAAAGGTAAAACCTGTTATTTGGTTGAAGAACAGGCTCAGTATAAAGCATGTGGCCAGGCAAGTAACTGATGTTTCTCTGAAACCAGAAGATGCCAGAAACATTTATTTCCTGGAGGTCATGGAGGCCAGTGCCTCTCTGCAGGTGACTGCTTCCTCCCCCGTGCAGGAGCTCTCAGGCTGTGGCTGCTCCTGCACCACATACCACAGGTTTTTAAATGGTGACGGGAGATGTTGGAGATGTTGGACAAGCCTATGGGAAGAAGAAACAGTGTTGTTCATGTAGCCATGTCTGATGTAAGAGTAACAATTGCCCATACTTTGGAGGAAAGCTGGTCTCTGTTTTCTACAAATCAAATCAAAAACACAAATCACAAAAAAAAAAAAAACAAAACAACAACAACAACAAAAAAAAAACTCACTCTGAAGCCCATTGTGAATTGTCAGTGTTATTTCAAAATCCAAGGACACCAGGGCTGGGAATATTAATAGCTCCAGTAGTATTCTGGACTCTAAAATGTTCTTAAACTGCCTTGTTAAATTTTTGTTTTGTTTTCCCTAGTTTTTGCTTACTTCTAGTGCAGGTTTAAACGTTCCATTTTTTTCCCTGGGACCAATTTATGAACAAATAGGAAAATACTGAGCAAACAGGGAAATATTTTTTGAAAAAATAAAAAATAAAAAATTAATTTTCATTTAACCTCTGGAAAACACTTTCACTTGCAAAAAAATCACCTGAACTACATTATGTGTCTTAGTGAGTGAAGCACTCAGAAAGAAGTTCACATTGCATATGGCATGTCTTGTAAACATCACATTTAATCTGAAAGTGAATTAAGGCAGGCTTGGGGCATGGTTAGGAAAATGGGATTTATTTGGAATAAATGCAGTAGAAGCTCATCAGATATTAAATGTAGTTCTAAGCCATTTCCCCTTTCCACACTCTGTTGGATCTGCCCTGTTACACCTCTTTGGATGAACAGACCCCCCATTGCAAAATAGGGCAGCTGGGCAGTAGGGCACTGCACAGGATGCCCCACAGAGAACCAGTTGCTAAGCTTGCTGGAGAGAATATATTTGCATGATAACTTCTCATGATTTTTGGTAGCACTCCTGATTTGATTTCAAGTAAGTCTCGTGGTGGGAAAATCACCACCTCCAAAGAATAACTACATATTTGCAAATCTTCCAGGCATAAAGAAGTCTTTGGTTGGGTAAAAGATGTGTTCCAACAAACTATCACAGCATCTCCAAGTACTTGTGTGTCAGCTAATCCCATTAGATTTGGCTGTGCAATGGAGACAGGCCTGCCAAGGATGGACTGGTTGTACTCTATGTGGACAATAATCAGGCCTTGTTACATACTTTGGAGAACCTGAGGACAAGAGGATTTCTGGTTTATTACTAGCCTTATCAAATGACAGGTGTAAAATAATTGTTAGCCAAAAACCTCGCATGATGGCCAAGTATGGGAGGTGTTGAGAACCAAACACTTTTGACTCCATGCTCTGTTTTTGCCACTGGGAGTGTTAATTTAATTCTAGATAACATCCAGTGGTTTATAAACTCCTGGTTCTATCAGTCTGAATCTACACATCAAGCAGAAAACAATCTGGTGGCACTGGATTTACCCTGAGTGCAAAGAATCTCATCCACTGACCCCCAGAAGACCAAGAGAAACTTTAAAGAGAAATGCTTAAAGCAAGATATAAAAATAGGGATCTCTGTAAAATCTTCTTTTAAAGATGGTCTTGTATACATTGGTTTCATGTTATATAATGGCATGTCAGACATGCTCTGCCTCCATCCAATGGCTGAGCCCTTTTCACTCTACAGAGTATAGAGCACACACAATCCTGAACTGGTAACAACTCCATGCTTCGCATGGACAACATATTTTGGAAGACATTGAGAGACTGGATTCAAAACAAATATAGATAAAATAAGAAAGACATAATGTGTAAAGGAGTATTTCACGCACGTCCAAATTATGCCTGGACAAAATACTCTGTGAGAAAAATAGCACCGTGCAGGGAGAAGGGAAAGCGCAGTTGAGTGAGGTGGACAAAGAGCCAGCTCAGATGAGCCTGGCTGAACAGCGGTTACTGGGCTGTAAAAAATGGACATGGCAAATGTACTGCATTTACTTAAGGCCCCATGAACCTCCAGGGAAAAGAGAGCATTCACAGAGTGGCTCCACTGACAGTGAAAAAATTTCATTATTATTAGTCATATGCTGAGGATGTCAAGGAATTTTAAGGCCGCACTCTTTGCATTTTTAGAGGTTATTAATGAAATAGCATAGCAAGGTGAATTACATTAAAATATTTTTCTAACCATTCCAGAAATCTGGGTCCAAGTTGGCATAGGGCTGGCAAGTGGTGAACTTTTGACCGAAGCTCGGATTGCCGGGAGACACATCCTCCTTGTTAGTTTCGGGTGACAGTTCACTGTACTAGAGACATCCACTTGTGTGTAAAGAGGCGAGTGGGGGAGGAAGATTTAGCGCTGCATTTTCACAGGGGCAAGAAATTCCATCCAGCTCAAATGTGTTTTGGCCCACTGCCCGCCTCCTTGTCAAACACATGACCATCACTCGGTTTCCTATTTCTGGCCCGAATCTGGATCCTGGGGATAAGCGAGCCCCATTAGTGGTTAAAATTAGGCAGCTGAGCTGTGACAACACATGCTGACTCTCCAACAGAGGGTAGACATATTTAAAAACCAAAAAAGAGCGAGACACCCCAAGATTTAATGTCAGCGCCGTGTGTAATTCATCAGTTTGGGCTCCTATAATGGATATAGCAGCTGATCTACCTTATGGAGAAGACTTAGAAGTCTTTTCTGGCTTCCTCTGACCAAAGACTTCCTATAATGATTGTTAAAGATGAGATTATGCCTTTATTTATTTATTTATTTATTTTTAATTTTTTTTTTTTTTCATGGTAGAAATGCACTGCCTTGGCTTCTTTCCCTGTCCTGATTTAGTCATATGATGGACAAATTCACCTGACCTGAGAATGAAGAACCCAGACACCTGGTTACTACAAAGCTGTACTTTAACTGGGAAAGTTTATTTTAAATTGAAACAGCAGCAGACCAGTTGGTTAGAAAGTAGACATTTTGGTTTGCTTGGTAATCAGAAGTTTTCATTTACCATAATAAATGAGCCAAACAGTTTGTGCATGTATGGACTATTTTCTTGGATGCAGCACTAAGATGGCTATTACACTTGTATCCTCTTGTATCACACCTACCTCGATCCACTTGGCCAGTGACTCTGGCCATGGCAGCCCATTTGGAAAGGTCCCACACAGCTCTCTAGGATTTATCATACTTCCACAGCCCTTATTTACCCTTAAAAAAAACCCCTTATTTCATGAAACTGTCCTTGAAATCCTTTCCTAAGGCTTTTCTGTATGTTGAGGTGTATCTGAGAAATTGGCTAGGGAATATCAGGCTGGGCGAGTTGACTGTTTAGTGGTTGGTGTTTTATTTACTTACATAACTTTAAGAAGTGAACACAATTTTCCACATAGGCTCTGCACCCTTTCTCATCACCTCTAACCTCTGTGTTACCAACTCATGATTCTGAACTGAGAAGTCTGATGGTGATGTGAAGATCAAACTTATCTACTCTGTTGTGCAATGAGCCCTTGCATTGCACAGCCACCTGTTCAAGTCATTCTTCTCAACCTTATGACAGTTTAAAGCCTTTTGAAAATGAAGGTGAGTTTATATATCCTTCTGTCCCCTTTCCATGTAAGCTTTTAGACCTTGTAATTGTCTCCACTGCACTGTGGTCTCTGCCAGTTGTGCTGGTGAGGAGGAGCACCAGAACTGCTCCAAGTACTCCTGGCTAGAAGTGGTTTGCTGGACCTAGACATCAGGCACATAGCCTGGGCTGTATGGCATGCCCCTCTGCAAGGACAGACACCCTCTTACAAAGCAAATAGGGTCAGAGAGAGCTTTCTGGGGTACTTGTGAGATGGGAATGGGGAATGCTGCATCTGATTCTGCTGGTGGCATAAAGAAACAACTAACTAGCCATCAAGGTGCCTAAATGTGTGTGTTAAAAACAAGGCTTGAGTTTTTTGATGAGAAAAATGGGGTAGGTAACACAGTCTGGAGCAGCACATTTGTTGTAGAAAACTACTAAGGACATCAGCCTGAGATACATTGTTCTAACAGAAATCTCAAAGAGGTCTTCAGTTATAGCACAAAGCAAGACACTTGTATTTAATAAGAAATACACTTACTAAGCAAAAGAGCAGTAAGAATTGTTCCTGATATGTTTTGCAAATGTCTGCCACTATTAACAGTCTGGTATTTTAAATGCTTCCAGTCTAATGAAAGCTTTGAAGCCAAAGGAAATACAACTGATACTTGTGGGCTGATTACTCTTTGTGTAATGCAATTGTGTAAGCAGTGCCACAGAGGCAGAGAAATTCCAGGTGCTGGCTCAGGTGTGACAAAGCGTGCTAGCTACACTTTGGATAGGAAGAGGCCAAGGCAGATCCATCTCAGACACCTTGGCACAATGTTCCTGGCCTTCCCTTTGGCTCAGGGTGCAGTGTGGAGCAGCTGCCCTGGAGATGGCCTTGAGTTGGCTCCAGGTCTGCACATAGCATGGTGCCCATGCTAACTAAGCCCACACAGACTTAGATGGGGGGATCACAGACTGAACCTCAACCCTCAACCCGAAGGCAGTAATTTAGGCTTTTTAATTATATGGGATGTTCCAGCCCGCTGCTGCCTGGCACAATGGACAGCTGTTTTTTTCTGTTGGCATCTGAGTTTTGCAGTTGTGGGGCTTGCATGCAAGTTTGCATATGTGGATGTTTTAACATGCTGCCACTGCAGTTGGGTTAATAAATATGGGGAGGGCAAAAAATGGCACATGGTATGCGTTACTGTTTGGACAGAAACTAGTTAAAGGATCACTACTGGTTCAGGTCTGGTGCAACAAACTCCCCCCTTTCCTTTCTCTCTTGAGTGCTCTTTGTCCTCTACTAGCAGGGTCTCAACTGGTTTTTCTGCTGTGCTTAGTCCACTGTGCCTGCCCCGCAATATGTCAGAGAATTCCTCTTGCTCACAGGGTGCCAGCAGCTGCCACTCAAGAGAGAAGATCAAGAAAATTCCAGGCAAGGCAGAGATGACCCGTCCAACTGGCAAGGGGACTGTCACCAAGGGGAGCAGGGGGAGAGAAGCTATTGGTTTAAGACCTGGTTAGTGCTTATACATACATCCTCATTAGTGGGATGCTGACTCTTAAGATTTAAACCTTCTGCTTGACTATCTTTCAGTCAAGTTGTTTGAAATATTTTAACAGTAGAATATAATTTAAAAATACTAAGATAGTATTTTAGTAATAGTAATATGTTTATTTAAAAGATATAGGATATAAATTGTTCTTTGACTACCATAAAACACACGTTAACACTTCTTTTCTCTGCACTCAGAACATCTGACTTTCTCTGCAAGAAAATTGATGTGTTTGCTCATCAAAATAAATTTATTTATTTTTTTATTTTTTTTGCTCATCAAAATAAATTGACCTACAAAGCATCACTCAATTGCTTCTGATCCTTTGGAGTAAGTTACTACAAGAGGTGCTACAGATTCCTGTCTCATTGGAAAAAATAGCTTAGGATCTTGAACGGTTCATTAAACCATCACTTCAACAGTTTTCTCAAAACAGGATTCCCTTCTTCTGGTCTTTGCACAAGAGCAAACTTTTTACTTAATTTCATCACTGCTGTCATTATGTTCAAACAAGGAGAAAAAGCAGAATTCAAGAACTGGTTTATATGTACTCTTCTGTGAACATGGTGAAATAAAGTTGACATTTGTTTTGCTTAAGACTATGGAAGAGCAAGGACACAGAGAGGTCATGAAAGTCTGGAGAAGGACAGAAAAATCCCTCCCTCAAATGCTCAAGCATTTACATTATTTATTTGCGTTGAACTGCTGAATCACCTCAAACACACCAGGTTTAATTGTATAAGGGGGTTTTCTGATTGATTTTTTTTTTGAATCCATTCTTTTTGCTCTTAGGTCTCACCTTCCCCATTTACTATTGACCTGAGCAGCATTGCCCCAGCTGGTATTTCCTGCCACCTCTGGGTTGCCTACTGCTTCCTTTTTACTGTGGACTTTCTATAACAAGTGTTTAATGGAGACGGACTTTGCTGTCAGTGAATTAAATAGCATAGCTATTGTGGCTTTCTGACTAAGTTTAAAAATATATATTAGTGTAGATGGCTGAATTGCCATTAAGGAGATCTTCTGCAGACACGAAGAGACTGTGGTCTGTGCCTGGTCACACACAGCTATGCATCTCAGTCTCCACAGTAGTAACAAATGTCATCTATATACAGAAGCTACTCACATATCTCTTTTGGCTGACATTATTGATGGTTGTTTTTCTGAATATGTGTATCAACTAATTCCTACTGCCAAAGTTTTAAGAGTCAGATCAAATAATAAAAGCTGATGGTGGATAAGTGGCTCTCTGAAATTCCTGGGCCCTTGGAAATATGGAAGAATTATTTCCATTGGTTTGACAGAGCTTCCCTTTCACTGTGCATTAGACTTATTGGGTAGGCAATGTTCCAAAAGTGTGCTTATTCACTACTTTCACTTCTGTTAACATGCCATTGACAGCACTCTTCTGTGGAAACAAAGCTTCCCTACACCCTTTGTGAAAGAGGGTGGCAGAAGGTAAAAATGAAAGCAAGAGGCTTAATTTGGTACCTTGCAGACTGCTGTGAGTTATTATCACAGTTCACTTCCTGTCTAAATCTTGTGTAGCCTGGAGCTCCCAGATCCATCTGTGATTTTGCCTACTTTGTCAGAAACTGTCCTCATGAGGTAGTCAGTTCAGGCTGACCAGAGGAACTTTCTCTCTGCGGTCATCAGAACTGTTGGTGAATTTCCCTCTGCCTTTTTTTTTCCCTGTTGCTTACCAGTGTCACTTTTCTGGTTCTTGAGCTCTTCCCAAATCATTTCAGAGATAGGTAGCTATACAGTGTTTCCAAACTGATGAAGAAAGGTCCAGCAGGCTTCCTCTTCAAAATATTTATTTTGGAAAACAAGAACCAGCCTGTAGTGTAAGAGGTGTGGGAAATCCACAAACTTAGTAGGGTAATGCAGACTTCTTGAAGGAATATTAGAACAGTGCATCTTTAATAGGTAAGAGAGCAGGAAAGGTTAGTATTGGGGGTAATCAGGTACTTCGCTGTGCTTTCTTTTAGGGGCCACTGTTTTTCTTCACCTCTTTTCCCTTACACATGCCCATAAATCCATACACACCGTGCTTTACATAAGCTTTACTTTTGATTCAATTTCCTCTTTTACAAAAGCAATAGAGGTCAATTTTCTGACTGCATTAATTTCCTATTCTACAATTTCAATAACAGTCTCCATGTTTTTCCTTGTTTGTCACTTGTAAGAACTAAATGTGCCTCATTAAGCCATTGTTACCATCACATCAAGCAAACCACATCTCTTGTCCTCATTGTCCAGGTGATGTGAACATCTGTTCAATCTCATTTAAATGCCTTTCTAGAGCAATCGTAAGAACCTACCCATTTTGCTGACACAGGCATAATTAATTAGCACTCACCTGACCCAGTTTAGGACACATTATAATTTACTTGACCTTTAGTAACTTGTTATCCAACACCTTGGTTGTGTCCTCCTAGGCATCCTGTCCATTCTAAGCATCCTGTATAACTAAGACCATGAGCATGTCACGTTTATATGGTCCTGACTTCTAACATTTTCTTCACCGGTCCTATGCATCAGCCCCGTTCTTGTCCCCTCCTCTCTACTACTTGCTTACATTGAAGATGACTTCTGAGTCACTGCACATGACCTTCTTATTTCCAGGCCTTGGCTGCAACACAGTCTTGTCTGATGAGAATTTTGGGAGGCAGTATTTTGAGTAACCCTTGTCTTTCTGCTTTCCCCAGACTACAAAGAGTACAAGGCAGTTTTACATCAGGCAGGCAGTGAAATGGGTCCACTGTCACTGTGGCATTACTGCCCATGTTTCTACATCACTTCTAACCCACAGTACTTCCGCATTCAGTGGAGGCGGATGGTAGGCTTCTGCTTATAAATACAGATTTTTTTCTTAGAGGAAAAAAAAGGGAGGAAGGATTTCTCTCTCCTAATAAACTACAACTAGCAGTAGCTCATCAGTACAGCTTGTAAATTTTGGAGTAGTAAAGATGGAGAGTCTATCCACTTGGTAAACTCCATCTCCTTTTCTCTTGCCACAACACTAGCAACACTTGGGTTGCTGTTCCAGAAGGCTGGGTGGAGCAGGAAAATAGGAGAAAATAGGAGACATGACTGATGGGGAGAGGCAATGTGTCTTCCCACAGCTATTTCTGGAGCTCTTCTTGGTTCACTGAGTCTACACCTCCAGGCGGCACTCTCTGGCCTGCAGAGGGAGCCCATCCTGTCTTTCCATGTGAACGTGCAACGTAAGTGGGCTCTATCTCCCCATTCCCAGTGAGTTTGCCTGTTCCTAAAGCAGTCTTGCTTATCCTCTGGACATTGGCAGTGAGGAGTTACCACAGACATTCCATCTTGGGATACAACCTCATCTTCAAATTTGAGGTTCTTTCTGTGAAAATGTCCTTTCTTCGCCTATCAGTTAAATGAAATAATTAAATTCACAAGTACTGCAGATTCATTTTTTACCCTGCATTTTCATTGGGCCTCATGTAGGCTCTTCAAAGCACCAAGGCTCACTGCCAAGGAGAGGAATTACCATCCAAGTCTGCGCACGAAACTCCAGGCTTACTCTAACACCTTTGTTTTTCAAACATATGCTCTAAGCTGGCAGATGTTATTTAGTCACCCTCCATTAAGCACCTGACTCAGGCTTGCAGCCTGGAAAAAGTAACCTCATGTTAGGCTTTGTGGATTGCCTAAGAACTTGATATACCTAAACTCCCTCTGCAACCATCCTAGTGAGATCTCATGGCAGTGATATATACTTAGAACCATTTAAGTAGGGAACACAGAACAAGACCTAAACATTGCCAGGTTGCCGTGCTCTTGGGTGTGACAGTGAAGCTAAGGAATAGCACAGGACCTATCCTCATGTGGAGATTGTGGGGGATTCTTCCTCCCCATTCATCATGACTTTAATTTCCTGAGGGGATTATAGCATTTGCTGAGAACGAAATGTAATAGTAGGAAATTATCTTGTGCATTTTGATATGTCTAAGCGATATTGAGCAGGTGGGTACATGAACAAAAGCTTCCATCTACAAAAGCAGAAGTCCTGTGCTTGTCTTCTATGGATAAGCCTTTATTATTTATGTTCTGCAAGAACAAGTTGAAATGTCACATCTAGGCCAGGACTGAGAAAGCCAAGTCATCCAACTGGGCAAAGGATAGAATATATGACCAGTTAAAGAGGTGGAGTGGGGGTAATGTTATAGGGAAAGTTTCAAGACAGATGAGAAGGGAAAGGAATAGAGATAATGAGGCAAAAATATCAGGAAAGGAAGGTGGATAATTCTGGCTCGTCTTGGAAAATTAAAAGAAAATGACCCTGAGGGAATTTAGGGGGTGTTGAAGCTGCCTGCAGAATTAATATGACACATGAAATTGCATCTATGAATTAATTCAGCATTCCTACACCAGATACTGCAGCATAGCACCTCACATACACAGCATGTCCAGTACCAAGTGTGAATATTAGCCTACATTTGTGTTTTTGCCACCTTCTCAGCTCTCTCTTTGCTTTCAGCCCCTGATGAAATTTATGATGGGGTGACGAATACACAAGCAGATCTAGTCTCCATCCTAGAAGTGAATAGCTCTGGGTGCTTGTTTTGGTTGCAACAGATTCAATAGTAGTGTTTACCATAGGCTTTGCAACTCACTGAGCAGTATGTTGATTGTACATGGAATGGAGCACTGATACATTACTGAAGGCCAGATAAGGACAGGCCACCATTTTGTTAAGCAGACAATGGTTTATACCTTTCCCTGTTTAGTCTAGTAAGTGACATTGTCACTGCACACCATCTTGCATTGTAAATCCCAAAGATAATATCCACTCCCATTCTAATCTGTCTGAATATGAAGCAGAAGCGAGGTGGAAATGGTGAAACCAAGCTAGAACTTATTGTTGCTCAGAGAAGCAGGAGGAACACAGACTGATTCAGATGAATCCACAAAATTTATCAGACTTCTTTATGACACAAAAGTGACTCACCCTGGACATTCCTGAAATCCTACTGCTGCATACTGCTGTTTACACAAACCCAGAGATTATCCCTGTTGAAGGTTATCAACAAGTGATCTTCTCCTGGGGAGATTCAGACTAAATATTAGGAAAAAATACTTCACCATAAGGGTGGTAAAACACTGGAACAGGCTTCCTAGAGACGTGGTTGATGCCCCATGCCTGTCAGTGTTCAAGGATGCTTGGGTAATGCCCTTAATAACATGCTTAAATTTTATTTAGCCCTGAAGTGGTCAGGCAATTGGACTAGATGATCCTTTTATGTTTCTTCCAACTGAACTCATTCTGCCCTGTCCCGTCCCGTCCCGTCCTCTCCTCTCCTCTCCTCTCCTCTCCTCTCCTCTCCTCTCCTCCTCTCATTTCGTCTTTTGATATGTGGACTATGCCAGCACAAAGCTGTGTGCTGGCAATCTCAATGCTGCAACATAGAAAAGCTCAGGTGTTTCAGATCCATTTTCTAGACAGATCATGTATATTCTTTTAATACTTCATAGCCAGTCATAGTTGGAACTCATCACTACAGAATGAACATTTTTTCCCCCAAATTAGAGCTTCATCTGATCTTAAAACTTTAATACTGTAGCTTTTCATTGAAGGAGGCTTGAGGATCAGCTTAAATAGGAAAAAAAAAAAAAAAAGAAAAAAGAAAAAAGAAAAAAGAAAAAAAAAAAACACAACAAAACAAACAAACAAACAAACCAACAAAACCAACAAAATTAATTTCTAAGAATACCTGGAATAACAGGATTCTGCATAAGAAATGATACCAATAGCTCGGTGATACACTGCTGTGGCAACAAAAATAACCCTCTTCATAGCAATAGAAAACACTCTTTCCACTCCAAAAGCTGGAGTGTCAGCTGTCTTCCTGAAAGCAATCTGCAGATATGTTTCCAGCAGAGTACGTTCCAGTACTCAGTAGTGTTGGTGTTGCAAAGCCATCATGTGAAAAGCTGACATCAAGTAGGGGCTAGACCTGTCTGTAGGTAAACACCCTGTATCTCTCTTCAGGAGTGAGATTCAGGAATAGCAAGAATTCCTAGTGATGAATGTTTATTTCTGTCTCAGACTTCCCATTAATGTCCCCAGGAAAGTGCAAGATCTTTGATATTTCTTCACGTCAAGTGGCCACAGCCAAATCCCATCTGTAGATTTGTTACAGTGACACATTTTCACATGTAGACTCAAGGTTCCACTCCAAATTTTTCCAGAGTGCTACCTTTTCTGGTTGACGGTCTAATTCTCCAGTTTTATAACTTTGTCCAGCCCTGTGAATGTTCTCCATCAATATCAAAAGTGGTGGATATAGAAAACATTCAATCTTGCATCTAGTTAACAAAGTACTACAAATATACCAGTCTTTGCAAGCAAATATGCCTGGCATGAGTTGTTCTTTCCTAACTGCAGACTTTGTTATACTGTCTGGGATGTGTGCAACGCAGAACTTTTCCTATAATTACAATCATATGGGCTGAAACTACATAACTAGAGATTATAACCCTGCTTCTCCGGAGGACAGGGTATTATCTTTCTCTCTGTAGACTCCGACTGCACAGTCCAGTGTCACATCACAACTTATTAACCCTACTGAAGTTCATCGTGTTTTAAACGCATAAAATCCTATTCATATCTTTACATGAGTATGAGCATAAAACGAACCGCAGTTTGTCTGGCACTGCTCACGTAAGGAAACACATCTCTTCAGGCTTCCAGTGTGCACCCAAAATATTACGGGTGTGTGTTTCCCTGTGAAAGTGAAACTAGACAGAATGCTGTTTAAAGAATAAAGTAAGGTGACATCACTCCGTTTGCCTACTAAATTAGAAGTTTACTCATTCCCCTTTGGGTATCAGCTGACCTGATTTGGATTTTAACCAGCAAGTAAACAAGCCCAATTAACAACACTATTCAACACCACTTCTAGCAAGATTCCAATATGCCTGTAGTTAAACAGTATTTCAGACCATCAGCACCCAGTCACTAATTTAAAAACTGACCTTTTGCATTCACCACGTGGATGAGACCGGTAAGCAGAAGGACAAGGAAAAATTTTATGAAAAAGAAGAAAGACAGCTGCCAAGGGTGCAATCAGATCAACTTCAGAGTAAGTCGACGGAACAGAGTGGCATTTGAAAAGGCACTGAAGCTCTCTCATGGCATCAGGCTGCTGGTGGTGACAGAGCCATCTGTCCTGTCTTTTTTGCCCTTTCCTGTCTGCCATTAATTTTCCACAAAGTCCCCAAGCGACAGTCCCCTCATAGTGACCATACTTGGAAACAAGGTGTATGACAGGCGGGAGGAGAATGGCAACAATCTCCAAGAGCCCCCATGTTACAACTTGGGAAAAAATAGCTGAGAGTTTGTAAAGTAGTGAAGAAGAGGTGAAAACTGAGAAGATCTGCTGACAGGAGGATTCAGCAGGCATGCACTCCCTTGTTACGTGTGCCTTTGAATTGTGGCACAGGAGCAGAGGCGTGCTCTTCTTGTGCACGCACTATCGACAGTAAACAAGTGAGTATTTCTGGAGCAGCTGCATGTGTAAGTGGAGAGGTGCCTGTTGCTGTCCTGCAAAGTTACAGTTTTATAGTAGCATCTGCCCTGTGCTTCTGAAACTCTCATTTCATGCACTAGCCACGCCAGGCCTTCGTTCAGCAAACAGTTTTTCAGGTCCAAAGCATGTTTAAAGTTGTTTTCCTGGGCTGGATATATAATGAAGACAACTGCATACTATACTTTGCCTTTAAAATGAACAACCATCAACACGATCTCAAATACAGTGCACACAGAAATTAATATAGTTTTCTTTATGTTCAGATCTGAGCTATTCTTAGCAGCAGGCAAGTCTAGACATGGTTTACAGAGTTTGATTACACAAATTCCATCCAAGAGATATTATGCTAAAACTCAGTTCTGCTCCCCATATATTCGGTTACCATATTCATCATTAGACTGCCCAAATTTCTTACAGTACTGCTTCATGCAACGTAATTAGCACTTACCACATGTTAGTTTTCTGATATTTTTCCCCAGAAGGATATGTACATCTGAGATCTTTTTATATCTTTTGCTTTGCTATCTCAAAAGTAATGTGCACACAGAAGCACACATTACTGCATGACCAGATGTGTATGAAATATGCTGTGTATGTGTAGCAAAGACTGGTTCATTTAATCTTGGTCAGTGGTTATGGAGGGAGGTTGCTCCATAGTGGCACAGAGTGGCTACTATGAAAGACCTAGCTCCTCTTATTGCTGAAGCTCTGACTGTATCCAAAGGCTGAGTCTTGAAATCTCTACTACTAAGTTTCCTACAAACTTTTCCACTTTTTTATTTTTATTTTTTAAAGCAATCAACTGATTTTAAGAAAGAACTGTCTGAACTGACTGTCTGAACTGACTGCTGAAAATTTTGACTGCATGCCTCATTGCATGTGACTTACCCATAGAGAAGGTAAAAAGAGGACATTTATTAAGACCCTGACTGTTTTAAATCAAAACTTAGGAGTCTATTGGTTCAGCAACCTGAATTTTAGACATGCTTGAGCACCAAACATGGACGGTAAAATCAGGGGGTCCTAGGCTGGAGCCTATGGCTACACTTTTCACTACTGCTGTAGATCAGCAGGCAGAATATTGGAGGTCTTGGCTAAGTCTGTAGAAACCAGGCTAAGACTCAACCTGTTGACACAAAAACATAAAAAGACATCTTTGAAAGCTGACATCAGGCTGGATGTTAAGGGAAATGGGTTCTTCCCGTGTAACTGAACAATATGCTTGCTAAGTGCATCCTTAACACAGAGCCCTGAGTTGTGCTTGTGTCTGGTACGACCTCATCAGTACCTATTACTGTGCTGCAACAAAGAGTGGGACACAAACATTATACAGGGAATCTACACTCATGACATATATGATATGTCAGGTACACTTCTACATGCAAATTGTGTTAGAATAAATGTCAACTTACAGAAGGGCACCAGTGGACAGCTTAATCAAAGGATACAGCCTAAGCATTTTGATAGCTTAGCAAGATGCTGCTCATCTGATAATTGTGTTCAGTCTTCATGCAGTTTCACCATCTGCAAGTTAAAAATAAAATGAAGTCAGGTATCCAGCTCATGACCATTCATTTTAAGTAGTAATGATAGGTACTCCCCAGCCTTTGTTTCCATTCCACACTACTGTTCTCGTGGTCCAGTAGGATAAATGAGCCCATGATGATGAGCTCACATTTTCATTTAACATGATTTCTGTTATACAAAAGATGTACTAGAATCTTGGCAGGAACACAGGGACTTGCAGCCATATGCCTCCAAGTGACTTGTGTAGATAGGAATTCATGACAACAGTAAGGGACTAGTATTCCTCAGAATCACTGACTCTTGTTCTCTTCCTTTCTATTAAAAAAGGAGGGATATTATGTAAATAATATCATCCTGACAATGCCTGTTTTGATTCCACAGTAGGAACAATACTTGATTCCTCTTTCATTTCAACTTCTGAATTAGCTTCTGCTAGACACTGGGCATATCTCTCTCTTCTGTGAATCAAGTATGTTCTAGTATTACGTGACCAACTGAACAATAACATGGTTCAACAAAATGCTCAAAACTGTTTATTCATTAAGCAGTTGATTTAATATATTTTTTGATTTTATATTTTTCCAAATGTAAATTCTTCTGGCTCCTAGTCAGAGTTGGAGATACAAAATTTCCGGCAGTTTTGAAGTCCTAGGAAGACACATCCCTTCCCAAGGTTTTTCATGTTTTCTGGCAGTTGTTCATTTTCTGGTAACTGAGGTTTGAAAATTAAGTGTGGACTATGTACTTGCTACCAAATTTATTATTATTATTATTATTATTATTATTACTATTACCTTAATAACGTGAATTTGGCTTTTAGTTAAGCAAAAAACAACAAACAGGTGGGAATAGTGGTATTACTAGTGTTCAATACTGTGTGATTTATGGATAGAAGAGATACAAACTTTGTGACAAAAGTAATGTCTTTCTTCTGCTTGTCTACTAAAATGCACCACATCTTTCAAAAAACTTTATGTTTATATATGTGTTATTCAGGTTTGACTAGTTAAAATAGAACTGATAGCTAATACTCAGCCTTACTCCATGAAAATGTATGTGGCATTATTTTTGCATTGCTAAAACTGCACCATATTTAGTCATTTGACCTAAGGAATTGAGGACTTTTAATGACAGAAAGCTGTAATTTATTTATTTATTTATTTATTTATTTTTCAGTGTGATAACATCATGTGAATGTCTTGATGTTTATGGAGGGAAAATTGACTGCTTGATGTTTAGCAGCTATGTGCTTTAAAAAAGTACTCTAGAGGTTCTCTCACTGTTCATTTTATGTCTTTCTTCTTTGGGAAATATTCCCTTTTATTTTTTCAAAATTTTGTTGAAGAATACATCTTCATATGTTAAAATTTCCAGTTTTTCCCTCAGACCTCAACACTTGTGAGAAGGCCATAGGAGCCCAGCAGAAGTGCTGCATTCCCAAGTAGTGATCATCACAGAGGATGTCACTGCTACATTGAGCATGTGGCAGCTGTACGAGAGAGCAAAGACTGTTGGTGTTACCTTGCCTCCTCTCATTCTCTCCTGTGGAAGATATTATGGGAATACTTGTGTCCCCCCAAAGAAATTGTGACCATGATAGGTGACACTTAGTATTAGCTCAGATGAGACATTTTTTGCTTCATCCTTACACCTGTGGACTGAAAGTTTAGATCTGAAGCCTTAGGAGTGCTGAACTTGTGTTCACAGCTGATATCTAGGGATGCCAATGGCTAGATAGGTTTGTACAAAGTGTTCAGCGCAGAAAATTAAAATCCAGCTGACTGTTCTGCCTGTGTTAAGGTAGGCTGCCCTTTGAACCCCCTTCCAACTTTTTGACATATATCAGAGGTTCAGGCTGGAATCAGATCTGAGTAATCTGGGTTGCTCTGGTCATGTTCTTGCCAACAGTTGTCTACTATAACATTGCTTGACTACTGAAGTGTGAAGTGTTTTTATTTTCCTCCATTTATGTCACTAATTGTACTAGTGCTAGTACTAATATTAGCATCAGCATTAGCATTAATATATTTCTGTTAAAGGGGAAAAACCTATGGCCAGAGAGAAAACACACAGCTCTTGAATGGATGAATGAAATGAAGGGTCTGGGGCTACCAGCAAGGGCTTTGCTATCATGGGGCTACCTGTGACCACTGACCATATGTGGCCACAAAGACTCAGGCTGTGTCCTGAGAAGGGAATGAGCGACAGTAATCTGTGTCCCTGGGGACTCCCGTCCTCTTCCTTGGGTTGAAATTCACCTCCAATGACTCAAATCTAGGTGGGGACTTCCCATCTTTCCTTTCCCTGGCTAACTGCCTGGAAAAATCCCAGAGTCCAGCTCCTGCCTGGTGGTGCAAGGGCTGGAAACTCCCCTGGGTGGAAACTGTGTCACAGGGTAGCAAACCCTGGGGCTGTCGGCAGGTTTCATATCTGACTGTTGGCCAAGGCCAAAGGAGGAGCATGTATCATCTCACTGGGAATGGGAAAGGGCTGGAAATGGAGAGGCTATGCTGGAAAACTTACTTTTAAAATCAACATCTATTTTGCACATAACTACATTAAATAAATATATATGCAAATTTTATTTTTATTTAAAAATAAAATAAAATTTATTTAAAAATAAAATAAAATAAAATAAAATAAAAATTATTTATTTTTATTTTTTAAAAAATGGCAGGAAGAGGATTATCCCATTTCAATGAAAAAATATTAATTAGTAGATGATAATATTGAAAGCTGTGGTACATCTTACACCACAGCATATTGAAGACAAATGCCAGAAACAACAAAAATATTGGCAGTTACACCAAGCATTCAGTCAAGTGCAACCTGACAAGATCTAGAAGTGGATTTGCTTTGTTACCACCAGTTAACATACTGTTGCAGGGCTATTTTGATCTATGGCTTGGGCCCCTTTGGGGAACAAAATGAATTTAAAATACGAGTCCCTACAGTTGTGGCTGAAGAGCTGCTTTAATATATTCCTGTTTGCTGTGAGGTGAACCAGCAATCAGCAACTGATTACATAGATACTACACCTCATTTCAATATTAGTTATTGTTTAGTATTTTGTATTTTCCATGGCCTGAATTTCACCTCAGACTGTTCTGACACATGTGCAATGAAATGTCCTTGCAATCAGATACACTAAAGCTAAGGGTACTCGTAGTCACAAATTTTGGATTGCTGATGAGGCTGGACCATATATGCCAGTGCTAGCATGTATGAGATATCCAGGTACGCAGAAATGGCCAAAAAAATAGAAGTAGATTTGGGCCTTCCCGTGTCATTGTCCTGAGGGTACTGTTAGCCCTTGCTGTCCCTGTCTGGCCCCCTGGGGCCTCCCCCTATTCTGCACATAGCTCATGACCCTACTTCAACCCCCTAGGGACATCAGCCCCTGCCCGGGCAATGCCACAACAGTGCTGGTCACCATCTCTATCATCTGGCTGCACACTCTGTTTTGGGTCTGTCTTCTGGATGTTTTAGCCTCATCTCTGTCCCTGTCTCCTTTTATACCCAACGAGACACTCTGTTTGGACCTGGCCCTGGTTCATCACTTTCCATGTTGGGGGCTTCTGATGGACCTGTTGCAGCCCCCATCTCTGCCCACCATGGTCAGACCTTGTGGGATGGGGCCTGTTGGTGAGGGCACGGCCTGCACTGCAGCCAGCCTCAGCTCCCGGCTCACTCCCCTTTGGGAGCAGCCTTGTTGCACTTTGACACTTGCAGCACCAAACACCCTACACAGTGTGCTGGGCTCTTCTCCAGCAAGAGCAAGGACGAAAACCTGTGCCCAGAAGCACTGGAACATGACTGTGCTGGTATGTCAGGCCTCTGCAGCAGAAGCAGGACAGGAGAGACTGCATTTTCCATGCTAGCATAGTGAATTTTGAGTCTGGGCAATTAAAACCAGACTCCTGTGAACAAAGTTGTCTTGGACTTTGTTTTAAATAGGACAAGGGAACGAGGTTTGTCCAAAAGGCATGTGGACAAGGGTAGGCTTTTTTTCTTATTTTGAACTGTGTTGGTCATCACTTGCAGTGAGACATCTTATTTATCTAAAAGGACCCTCAATACCCTAAATAGTCAAAACTTGTCCGAATTTCTAAGTGACTCTTGTCAAATATGAAGAATGAATGTTCACAGGAAATCTCTGAAACATGATCTCTGAAGAACATAATAGTTGGTTTTACTCTTCTTTGAAATCAAAGAAATGGAGAGTTCACAGAGTTCCTGTGTAAGGACTTCTCATGTGACTTTTGTCAAATTGAGAATCTGGGGCAGTTTTGACCCAATAAGTGTTTGTAAAATTCATTTCTTTACCAGTTTTACTTAGATATATATATCTGATATATATATCTCTCTATATATGAAATATATATAGATACATATACAGATATAGATATAGATATAGATATGAGATATATATAGCCCCATTGCTTGACCATAAGATATAGGGCTCCACAACCTTTAGTAGAATGAGAGCAGCAGATTAGCAGAGGGAAGAATAAAATCTCCCATGGGAATGGAAGCAAACAGTTGGAAGCTGAAGTTACATTTGCATAAAATGATGACAAACCTCTGATCCAAGACATCTATGATTGTACCACGTTTGTTACCTGAACTGGCTGTTCACTTCAAGAAATCTTGAAACTCCTATACAGTTTGAGGCATGGACATATTAAATTATGTAGCACGGGTAACACATGCTAGATTACAGCCCTGGAATGAGGGAATCCTGTGCAAGGGGAGGGATGGATTTGACAAGTGAACTGAAAGGAGATTTAGAGATCCTGGACAGATACAGTGATGCACAAATAGAAGTTCATGAGGACATTGCTTCATGGTTATGTAATGGAATTGGTAGCTGTCTATAACTGTCCAGCTGAACTACTTAAATGAACTGAATAGCTAATTGAACCTGTCTCATGTTATAAAGTTTTTTCATCTGAGCTTTTTTTTTTTCAGTGATGCCTGTAATGTCATCACAGCTAATTTTAGCTGCCATTTTCCCCTTGAAACTATTTACCAACACAGTGCACTGAATTTGTTGTAGTAACAGGAAGTTGGGGCTGCAGAAAGTCTTTCCAAGCTGAATGCACTTCTGTCAATGAGATCAAATTATAAGTAGCTGTACTAATCTGCCTATCATCAGAAATAGCCAAAGAAAAATGCACAAATGTAAACATTAAAGGGAACTCTCATAATATGCATACTTGTCATAGTTCACCATAAATCAGCCTAAATGCCAGTGGGCTTGTTCTTTTTGACACAAGTTGGAGGCTAGCTTTGCTTATTGACATCTTATCTTCTCACAAGATACTGTACATTAGTAAAGTTAATTGACTAATCATTTTCAGCACTGTGAGTGTAAGTAAATAATTCCATCTATTTCTACCTAGGCTTCTGTTTACGGTCCGAGTGTGCCAAGTATTCAGACTAAATGAAAATATACCCTCTAGTAACCATGCATGGCATTCCCCATAACAAGCTGCAGAAACTCTCCGAAGCATTACTGTTATGTTGTGGGGAATCCTGAGCATTTTAGGCTTAACTCACCATGCCATCAAGCTTCTCGCAGGGCCGTTCAGGCAGAGGCTGGTCCAACACTGAGATTCATCTGGGCAGACCCCTGTTTAGCACCAGCATCTGTCATTTTTAGGGAAAAGAGTCTGGTCTGCAAGTGATGAATTAGTGGTGGCTGGGAATGTGCAGGAGACAATGTGGTGACGTGCTTCAACTAGATAGGAGGAGCTGGGTTGTTATCTGTTTTCCATCTTTTGACTGTTCCTGCATCATTAACCATAAATATGTTGGTCTTATGAACAGTTTTTCTCTAAAGAATGGGGAAGAGAAATTTGCTGCTGCTTTTTCTTTCCTTATCTTTGCCATCTGGTGAATTAAAAAGAAATTTTCTTTGGCTGTACTACGATTTCACTGACAAAACTGTAGTTAGTCAGGATAGGGTGCAGAGTTAGTATTTCTGGATATTTACTTTGTGATGAAGAATTTGTAGGTGAATTAGGAGTAATTTGTCAAGTTCCTGGCTCTCCACTTGTCCCATGGAAATACAGGACCAGGTGTTTTATTGTTGGTTTTTTTTTTTTTTTTTTTTTTAGATGGTATCTCAGAAGTAGTTAGGGGTCATTTGATGTCCCCAGTCTGCCTGTATTTTTCATAAAGTTCTGCCTCTTTCTTCTTTTTTGCAAAATCTTACTTTGTCTAGAAAAGCTTACTTTGGGAAACAGTGTTCTCTGTGTGTCTAAAAGGCACAGCCTGGACACTGTCACTAATTCCAACCACTCTGACCCAACTGTGGGACTTGCTCCACAAATCTTTCCATTCACACCCCATCCTCCCATTCAGAGGAGAGTCAGGTCCTGTGCTCACCAATGTATTTATCTGCTGATTTTGTTCCTGGTTCTTTTTGCTGTGATTTCTACCATAAAGAGTATCAATTAGTGATGGGGATTTTTGTCATGCACAAAAATGAGACCAACAACCCATTTTCCCTGATGGGCTGCAACCATGAGAGGCAGCAACTGTTGAGTGCTGTGGGCTGGCCTCACTCACACCAAGGACTTCCAGGTGAAAGGCTTAGAGCAAACTACTGAGGCCAGAACATTTCATTCCCTTCCAGGCCTTCTCAACCTGGCTGCTGTCAACAGCTTTGGCACAAAGTTAGTTAACCAAACTAAGCCTTTTATATTTTTTAGGTCACAAGAAATGATGAAAACTAATTGCTTCTGTACAAACTGAACTTCAAAGCACAGCTTTTTTTAGATTTAAAACATTGAATTGTCATCAATAAAAAGACCTAACCATATTCTTAATTGTTCCTGTATTAATCTTCACCTAAGGGCTTTTCTGAATAGGTAGGGATCTAAACACTTAATTAAATACTTCTTGGACATTTTAGGACACACAGTCAGAAAACTTGTAACTTTCTGCCCTCTGTGTTTAAAATACATTTTGCCAAATAAAAAGACCAATTATACTTTCATTGAAAGAAATAAGTAATTCCAATAAATAGTATCTCACATCAATATCATGTTCCTGTTTCCAAAAATGTCTCATATTAATTCCTCAAATGAAGTTCTATTGACACATTTGTGCGTTTAGCTTCTGGATCTCTATTAGTTCTCATTTTAGCACTCAAAAATTCTTTATGTGTCCATATCAAAACATAATCTTGCATGCAATTCATATTTGCTTCAGCCTCAGCAGTCTTCTGAGTAGCAGATTTGAGAAAAGTTGTGGGGGAGGGAGCTAAATGTAACATTTAATGGGAAGTACATTCAAACCCGCTAGCAACTGGAACTAATGGGGACAGACAGGGTTGTGAAATGTGAGCCTACAAGATCTCCACTGAGAGATATCCATTCCACTTTGTCCTCCCAGGCCTTACTTCCCAGAGACTTGGGGTTCTTTTCTTTAAATCAGTTCTGATATTTATGAATATGAGCAGTGCAACACAGTGATTTCTTTCTAAAGATATTTCCTGAAACCCAAGAAATCTTCCTTCCAGAGTGCTTCTACCAGCACTTTAGGCTGTTGGCTTTCTTGGGTAGCACATTTTTTCCTCTGTGCTTGTGGTACTCAGTGTAGTGAATGCTCTCTGAATGTGATTTGATTCTCACAGAAAATAAAACATTTTTATGTTTCCTTAATGAAATTAGTTTTAATAATAGAAATGTGTTTTGTTAGAAATAGTAGAGATTTACCCTTCCAAAACCCTTAGGGATATAGCAAGTGTTAACAGACTAATGGCACCTTGGGCAGAGCTCTTTGTGGAAGGAGAGCACAAATTATTATAACTGACTAAAGAGAGGATATTTTAATAAAGGAATGAATCTGGTGATGAGCATGTACTGTAGTTTTCTGAGGTTAATTATAAACTGTTTATTTTTTGAACACCGAACACTTCAACATTTGAACACTTTATATATAGGAGGAATTAAGTAGAGATTCTTTTTTTGTGTTCTTCCTAGTCAGAACTCAACTATTCAGCCAGCTGTAATCAACCATCTTTAATAATTAGAAATATGCTTTATTACTTTGCTAGTACCAGAGTATCAAGCACAATATGAATACCCACTGCAACAGTGGAAGCCTAGTCCAAGTTGCTGAGTACTCTGCAGCCCTGGACATGAAGGACAGTAAAAGTATTGAAGGGAAAAACTTCTACAAAGTAGCCCCAGAAAGTAGACAGGATGAAGGAATTCCCTTGGCTGGTATAAAGAAGATCTTTTGACTTTGGAGTGGTGGAGGGAAAGGAGAAGGAGTGGGGAGCAAAGACAGTCCATTGATGCAGCCTCGAAGTGCAGACATTGCTGAATGGAGATGAAGGAGAAGTACGGTCTTCTGGAATGCCAGGAGGATTTAGTCAATTGGATCCCGTGTTCGTCTCTTGGTAATGAGGCATGCCAAGCCAACTGCTCTGTGTGGATCAAATTTATTACTTTCTTGGCCACCCAGCTGGCTGGAAGACTGCTTGCATGGTAGTGAGAAGGTCTCCTAAACCTTGTTTGGTGCACAGCACCTTCAATATTTATATTGTATTATTTTCCTAATAATATATGTGCTGAAAATATCATCATATGCAAGGATTTGGGAAAAAATAGGTAAAAAATATCACTGCCCAGCAAAGGAATTTTCCCGATGAAAAACACTTCCAAAAGGTTGGTCCCTAGTGGTTAAGCTGTTTCAGTGATAACAAGAGCATGCAGGGAACCATATATAGTGGGAATTCCTAAGTGCAAACTGGGAAAGCTGGACATTTGTAGCTGTCAGGCCTAAGAGAACACTTGAAATCTACATTTGGATCAAAAACAGCATTTACTTTTCATTGGCTGCATTTATAACAAGGAAAGATGTTTAAGAACAAGAATGGAATTTCCTTGAGATCAGAAGTAGAACTATTTTCATCTCTCCACTAACATGCTCAGTTAATTAGAAGTGGAGTAGAAGAATGCATATCAAATACTGTATATTTTCACTCTTGTACAACAAGCTTTAATCAATATGACCACAGTATATAAATATTATACCAACATGTAGTTAGAAAATGGCATAGAGCATATAGCTGTGAAATAAATCACTCTTTTGCCTGACATAGTCTTTAAATTACACTAGTGTTTCCACCAA